>VZRF01012563.1:730270-906501 GCA_013396875.1 Vireo altiloquus
GGTGGGGGGGGGCGAGGGGGGCGGATTTGCTGCTGCAAAGTCTCCCGCAGCCCAATCGCTCCCGCCGCCCGGCGCTGACATCAGCTCCGCCAGCCCTCGCCCCCAAACTCCGCTCCCCCGGGGCTGCCGGCTGTGCCCGGCTCCCGGGAGAAAGCGAGGGAGAATGGCCCCGTAGGGAATAAAAACATCCTGCCGCCTCGTCTGGGAGAAGCCGGAGGGGCAGCTCGCAAGAAGGGAGGCTGCAGGGAGGATTTCAAGCCTNCACTCCGCTTCTACATACACAGAAATGCCTCTGCTGTCCTCCCCAACCACGCAGTTATTAACTAGTTCACTAATTGCGATGCTTATTATTCCCAGTGAAAGAATATGAGTTACTGTTGAAGGATCCCTGTGTCAACAAACCTTATGCAAGAGGATAAGTGTAGCGATTCCCCTTGAATCTCCTGTTATTTTTAAGGTACGTGCTCTGTTACATTCACGATCAAGGGCAAAAGCTCTGTGAAAAGAGGAGTGTGTTGTCACTCACACATTAACACTCTGCAGTGCCTCATTTAGGCAACTGTGCAATTAAAGTGTCGGGAGCAGAGGGGCTTTTACAGAGAGGAAAGATGACAACAGCAATCCTCTGAAAAGCTTGACTACAAAGCATTACATGTTCGTTACAAAAAGCCAGGGTACACAATAGATAAGATACTGCTTTAAGTTGCGAGGGACCTACTGCTTCTATGTTCTATTGTCCTTATGAATTATCTTACTTTAAAACGTATCTGGGAACCTAGGTAGTGACTGCAAAATGAAAGAATATCAAGAAAAATTATGTTAAAT
Source organism: Vireo altiloquus (assembly GCA_013396875.1). Classification (NCBI taxonomy): domain Eukaryota; kingdom Metazoa; phylum Chordata; class Aves; order Passeriformes; family Vireonidae; genus Vireo; species Vireo altiloquus. The sequence continues at coordinate 731,096 of VZRF01012563.1, forward strand.
AATGAATGTCATCATTAGTGCCTACTGCATTTGCAGTAGGAAGGCTGAAGGAGCACAGCAAACCCCTGTTTATCAGAAGTCCTTTAATCTAAAACTTCCTCTTGTTGGAATGTAGGTTACCTGGCTCCTGCTGCTAACCACTTCCACTGCAACCCTCCCAACTATTAGAAACCCTCTGTGTTTGGCTGTTATATAGGCCTCTCTAATTTTTTTGGATCAGGCAGAGCTACATGCTACAGATTTTCAAATTAAATAAACAAAACCACTTCCATAAAAGTCTCTAAAGGTGCTCATTAAACCAGAATATGGATAACTCCGGTGTGCCAAGATGATGTCACCTCTTAGACCCTCTATGCTCCATGAAGCAGGTCACATATGGTAAGAAGGCCCTACATACCCTCACTTTCTACTATGTGGCACAGCACAAAGCTCAGGGGGAAGCTGCCCTCCCATCTCAACAGCTGAGGTAAGGGAGCCTGAGAATCCAGACCTGCATTGCTTGAATGTCAGATATAGTTCAGGAAGCTCTGCATAAAAGTAGGTTCTTACTTGCCTAGTTTTTATAGGTTACTGGCAGAGTTTTTTTACGATGTACACATCATCCAAACTGCTACATAGCTTAAGTAAACATCTCGTTAAGTGCTTCTGTCTATTTCAGGGATAAAAACTTGTCTGTAGGAAAACAGGAGAGGCAATCAGTATTTTTTATTTTCAGCTTCAGCCATCAGCCCTTAACCTTTCTCCCCTTTTCCTTCTGATTTCTGTTGTTCTGACCACAGCTGACTCTCATCTATTAATGTGGCAAAAACTTGTAGTTGTATGTGAAGTAGTTACTGCTGCAGCAAAACACAACTGCATGTTCAACTGTACATCAAAGTTCTGACCAGTCTGGAGTTTAAGTCACTTGATTTAGAAGCCAGATTTAGAAAAGTGTCTTCTATATTTCAGTAGCAATCTGTGTTCTCTCCATTGTGAATCTAAAAGAGAAGCTAGATCCAATTAGAAGGAAAATTATCATCCTGGGACATTCATTCATTTTTAGGAGTGGCTTCAAGCTCAGCACATTAAATTTTCTGAAGGCTTTATTTCTGATAATATTTTGTTAACATGCTCTCAGAATGATTGGAACCTAATACGTTAAGAAGACAGACTGGCATTGCCAGTCCCTAGAGAAGTCATGCTACCAAGCCAACCTGAAAAGCCACCAGTTCTCAAAAACTATTATTCAGTGCTAACAGATTCATGAACTGCTTTTCATTTCTAGGCACAGTTCTAAGAAAGTATCAGGAAAGTGACATTAGCAATGATGGATCTATACTGGTGGTATAGCTCCCTCCTAGGCTGGTTTCAGGATTGGAGGAGGCATGAAGACAGCTGAAGTCATGAAGGGTTTCCCCTTGGCCTCAAGGAGGTGTGGAAGGCAGTCATTTTTCTATACTGTCCAGGTAAAAGGTCAGTAAAATTCATTAAATGTGCTGTTCTTATTCCTCTTGTTCTCCACAATGGAAAGAAGTGGCTTCTTCGCTCAGTGAAGTGCCCTGTTTCAACTGCCTTTTTAACTTAAATGCAAGATTACTAGTCCCACTCAGCTGGGTCTGTCTCTCTGCTCAGAAAAGCATGTACAGGTTTTCAAGAACTTTGTTAGAGTGACATAAACTCAAACTAGGAAATACAAAACCAGTATCAGTGAGGTGGGAAAGAGCTAAATTATAAAATAACACCATTTCTCTCAGTTATGTGCTTATGTCTGCCACTAGCCAATGCACTTGATAATTTTATCATCCCATAGAAGTTATGACTGTTCCTCAATGCCCCAGTAATGATTGTTAGTGGTGTTCCATGCTCCTTTTTGTTGAGCAAAGCGTTTTAGGATTTTTTCATCTCCATGAGCCAACAACCTGTGGTTGCTATGATTATTACTTTCAAACTGAAGTAATTCCGACTGTTCTTTATTATCTTCAAACTGAAGTAGTTCAGACTTTTAAAGCGTAACTTTGTACACCTTGACTTACAGTCTGTGAAGAAATGCACATCACACCAATGCACAGTCACCTACTCAGGCCTAGGTGAGTCAGCCAGGTAGGAGAGTTTAAGGTGTAAGTCCTGATGTGAATGTCTCTTTCCTGGGCTGTCTGGGAGCTGTGACACTTCTCGTGAACCCATTGCAACTACTGATCCCAGCCAGTACATCAAAAACCTCTGTTCCTGTTCTTGTGAGATAGACAGGTCTCTCTCGGTGCTTGAGGTTCCAAGCAAGAGGTCCAGGCTTTGCAGGATTTGTGACAATTCATTTCACTCAGGTTCTCTCAAAAGAGGACAGCTGAAGGGCAGTCCAAATAGTTTGTTAACTGGAAGACTGATGGTGACTATGAGAGTATGGCGGGGAAAGAGGGTGTGAAACTGGATGCCAGGTTGCACACCTTAATTACGCAGTACCATTTAAATTTCCATGCCTAAGCAATATAGTGTAGTGTTTGTAAACAACATAAATGGAAAAATTTTAAAATGGATCAAGAAAAAAAGCAGTCCATCCTTATTTCAGCTAAGGACTTCAGCTGAGCAACTTTAGGGAAAACATCTTTGGGAAAGTTATCCAAATCTGAATACTAGGTCCATGGGTATTATGAGTGGCCAGTAATTTTTCTACACAAACATATTTAGATGAAGTAGAATAAATATGAGATCAATTTTTTTTCTTTATCATTTTTTTTAAAAAACTTAGATTAACTTGATTTTCAGTGGCACAATAATACAAAAATTGCATATGAAACAATTTAAATAAGTGCTATATTGAACTTGCAGAAATGCAAATATGCAAAATTATGTTGAGCGTCTAAGATGTCTCAGGGAATGCCCCACACAAGTGTTTCAGTATTTGCAGGGTGTGCTGGTCTCAGTGCAAAAGGGTTCTGCTGAGCAGCACAGCAAGTGGGAGAGGCGAGCTCCAGACTCTGCACTTCCCAGAATATGTGCAATCCCTTGAAGAAGAGGCCATCTGGCTGCCTTATTCCACAGTTTACAGGTGCACTATCCCTTTCCTAAGGACCTATGGATTCTGCAAGCAGCAGGCCACAGCAGAGATATTTGCAATTTACTGCTTGGGAGCAGACATGCCCTGTAGGCTCCTGAGAGGGGACAGGGATGCAGTAGCCACCATCTATTTTTCTCCTCTCCTCTTCATCCCATTTCTGTTTGATTTTGCTTTGTCCTGCCTGTGTAGATAGAGAAAAAAAAAGGCCCTTAGAATTTGGAAGATAAGAGATGCTCAAGGGCGTTAAAGCAGGACATGAATGCAATCGTGTGGCTGTGCAGGTGAGACTCCAGAGCCTTCTGCCGCAAAATGCCTGCACTAATCCAGTCTTGCCCTACTTATAAGGAACTGTCAGTGTGGTTATTTGCAGTAAAAACCACTTTAGCTTTGGGGCCAAACATCACAGGCTGGTGATGAAGCAATGAGGGTAGGGATCCACATTCAGTGTATCACGTTTGTCAGAAAAATACCTCACTGCAGACAGGTCCTCCTGTCTGCTTTGCATATTCTTGCACATGAAATATCCCAGGCTGGGTAACACTGTGGTGTTGCATAGCTGGAGGTTAAGGCAATGCTAAAAGGATTTGCACCCTCACTAAACTGCAACAGAACTGAAGGGATCTGGGATTCTCTGTTCTCTGCTATGGGAAAGCCACAGCAGCCAAGTTTCATCTCCCACTGGAGAAGCTTCCCCTCTCCCCCTCATTTCTTCAAGACCCAGTATCTAGTCTGATGGGGGTTCACTGCAACATGCCAACAGTAGGCAACAGCCAAGTCCCTGATGAGCATAGGGTAAACATCTCAAAGCTGCTTAGACAATAGTCTCTTTATTGGGGAAAATACCTGGATGACAAAGACTGCAAATCATTGTAATTAGTAAGCTTGTATATGCCACACAAACCAGCAGCAGTCACTGGAGATGAAACAAAACTTTCTGAAAGATGTTTTTATGGGCATAGTAGAACATAATTCAGCAGCTCTGGCTCTTGAGGGGAGTAGAGATACAGCTCATCCCCAGAAACAGTTTTGATTTTAATAGTGTTTCCTGTGTTTGTAATAAACTGAACCAAAACGTGGAATGAAAATGTCCCAAAAGCAGGGATGTCTGAAACCTCATTCTGTCATCAGATATTTCAATCCTAGCCCAGACTGGTCACAGACAGTTTGTTCATATGGGATTAACTTGTTCACAGACCTTCTGCAAGGCCCCAATTGTTCAGGTTTCTTTCTGAAACCAGTATCCCAATCAGTGCCCAGTATCCCAATCCACTTTCTTCAACTGCTTGGAAATGCATCAAGTTGTAACAGATTATTATTAATTTGTTATTACCAATAATTTATTATCTTTAATTTATTATACTTCTTATTACTGTTATTCTTTTATCATAGTAATTCTCCAGTATTGAAATACTAAAAAAAAACCATTTCTGTCCTCTACATCCTTTGAATATAACCTTGAAAACAAAGAATCTGCTGGGGGAAACCCCCTCGTGCTGCAGCACTGTGCAGAGCAAGACTGTGCAGAGCACTCTTGGGCAGAGGAGAGCAGCACCTCGTCAGCCCTTGGTGGGGCAGGGGTGCAGTGTCACTGGTGGGTCCCCAATGCCTTGGCTGCGAGGAATTCCCAAGAGGCTGAACCACAGCATCACCCTCATCACGCAGTTGCCTCAGGCTGGGAAATTGGGTACCTGAGAAGAGAATTGCCCAAAAAAGTTCTTTTCTCTGTGCTCACAGCTTTTTCATCAGTAAAATACGGATGCAAATACTTATGTCAGGGGATTAAGGAAAGCTAAAATGACCATGGGCTGCTTGCACACAATATACTTTTCACCCTAATCTTTTCAGTTTGGAAAACTTCCAAAAATTAAATGATGAATAAATTCTCGCCATAGCAGCCATGTGGATTACAAAGACTTGCAGAATTTTTGATGAAAGACTACCATCTTCTAAAATGAATTCTCTTCTCTATGTCATGAGAAACCTTAACCAACTTCTCTGGGGCTCTAAAAATGTTTTATTGAGTAATCTTGCGGTAGCTGCCTTATAGAGAATTAAGGCGGTACTGAAAAATACTACAGCATAGCTATTGCTATTATTTCAGTAATGTAATGTGCTACAGTTTAAAAAAGTTATTATGGAAGTATAATTTGACTAAAGTTTACATTTGCAGGCCCACATATGTTTAGCGTTACAGCCTTTTCCTTGAGACCTCCAGCAGCAGCAGTCACTGACCTTGTTAGAGACAGTGGCTGAGGATAAGGTGTAATAAGAGTAAAGGAAAAATATATTGGATTGCATTAACCTCTGGCTAGATCCCCTGCCAGATTCATCAGGTTTCTTTGCTATCCAATCTCTTTACAAAAGGAGTTTCACTGCAATTTTCTGTCAACTTATTTTTAAACATACTTTTCAAAAGGCATTCAGATTTATGTGATATATAATCACTGCAAAGCTGAACACAACAGTTCAGAATATAAATGCAGAAAAGTGTATGGAAATACAAGAAGGCTGCTTTAGAAGCATATGTTTTCCAACAGCTGGCCATCAGTAGCAACAGTCAGCTGCAAATTTCTGAGATTTGTAAGGCTCTGCAACCTCTACTGAGTATCCTATGACAGACGTCAGAGTATGGTCACTGAGAAGATAAAGAATGTATTTTTTTTGAAAGAACTAACTTATAAACTCTATAGTGAACATCATAAAGATTATTATTTATCCTTGTACATCCCTCTCATAAACCATGTGATGCAATGATTTGCCTGGGGAAGGTTGTTTGCTGTGTGCAGTATGGCCATTCAGAAGTCATAGAGGATACATACCGCAGGTAGAGAAAAGCAAATAACATAAAGGCTGACTCGTATTTTTAAAAACCTTTCTTGCATTTTATTTTCTATATGATAGATAACTGATGTGGAGTGGTTTAAATCCAGCTCTGAGTTCTGACTCCTCTTTCTTCCGATGGCCGCCCTCAGCAGCTGCTTGGTCCTTTTCCATTTAGAACCATCTGTAGGATGGTTCTAAATTATGATGTGCTGGTAAATGTAGGTGGCATCCCTTGATAACTGCTCCTGTAGACTTTCCTACTATACCAGACTATCCTCATGGAATTAGTACAGGGTTTGAACACCGCTGGTCTGATGTCAGGTCTTAACTCAAATTGATGGTCATGACCTTAGGTAAATGTAAGTACTTATGTTCTTCAAGATGACAGCAAGCCACATCACTCCCTGTAAGTTTTTTTCATTGGTTTTCAGTAAACTATTGAGGTAAATACTGTTTTTATCTTGTGTCTGGATGCAGCTCCTACAAATATGGACCCCTAACTCTTGCTTGAGATGTCTAGATGATATTATAATGTGAATAAAGAAACATCCTGAAGCTATGATTGCCATCACAGATCTAAATAAATACCCATCAGCACCACTAAAAAAAAAATAGCAATTCCTGAATTAAAAAATAACTCTTTTGATTATCATGAGTAAGGGAAAGGTAGAATGCAATGCAGTCAATGCTGTTACAGGTTTATCCTCTACCTCCCACACCAATTTCCCCTTAATTTTGTTTCTCCTGTGCTCCAACTGATTTTCCTTCATTGTCCTCAGTTAGGCAACAGGAAAGTAGAGGTGCTGAAGCCTCTATCTGCAGAAAAAAGAGATACCTAGAGGTGCTTGCATGTAGGTCTTCTTCTAGAACAACTGAGTTCCTGGAGGAGAATGATGCCCACAGACAGCTCAGGAAAACTTGAGCAGCAGCAAAGACAGATGACATATCCTAGACATACGTTGAGAGGAGCAGGGCTATCAGGAAACACAGAGAGAACAGTAGTTAATCTATATGTCTCCCTTACCCTAGAAATCCTGAAGAACTGCCTGGTGTCTCTGGATGATTCATACGACCAAAAATTTCAGTCCAACCTCAACATATGGATGCAAGTCGAAGACATTATATTAAGATTTTGGATAAACCTGTTAAAGCCCAATCTGTCCATCTCAGTGGTGAACCCTGAACCCTTCCTTTATATAGGAAATAGATAAAGTCATTGTACTTAACAACAATTTCCTCCAGAGTGACTTGGTGACTCTGCACTTACCATGTTAATTAGTTGTAGCTATGGAGCCCTTCAACATTGTCTCTGCCCTCTGTCTAAATCCTTCTTCCCTTTGTTTTTCTCACTGAATCTACATTCAGGCATTAATTTCTGTGTGTCATACCAGTAAAGATCAGTATTACAGGATGACAGTGACAGGCAGCCACTGAAGCCTTAAAACACAAAGTGCTGTATCAAATAAAACCTTAGCCAAACTGACAAGAGTTATTTTAAAATAATGAACTTCTCTTTACTGCTGGACAGTTTTGGAATAAAATTTGAAGATGTGAACTCTGCCAAGCTTAGTAGTAGGGAAAGATTCAGTGGGAATACAGTTTTAAATCTGACATTTAACCATAAGACTGGAGACCTAAGCCTGGATTGTTCCCATTCAATCTTTATGTTTGACTGAGGTGAAGACCTAAGTGAAGAGTCTTGTCACCCTGCATTCCTTGGCACACAACTGGAGATAGACAGGCCTTCAGATGGTAGCATCAACTTTATTTTGGAAACACCTTTCGTATTTAAACACAAAGAGAATTGAATAGCTTTACTGAGTGAAGCTATGGCAACGTGGGATTTTTCAGTGTTTCTCTGAATCCTAAAACTAGCCAAAATTGGGAAAAGCAGATCTTCTCTTAAAAAATAGGTAAAATTTTATGGCTGTGACTTGTTTTTCCCTAGATTTTTTTAGTGGGACAAAGGAGAGTAAGATTGAAATGACACCAGTATAAAGTACAAAGTATTCTCCTGCATCCTGGGGTTTAAAATATACTTTTCCATTTATAGAATCAATTTAATAAACATCCTTTTCAAATGCTCAGTTCCCGTTACATCTTTATCAAAGGGGAAAAGTTAAAGAAAATTATACATCAGTGCTGGACTGTTTCTTTCTTTTTTCCAGAAAGAAGTATTAGGATCATGTGTAAGATGCCTTATTTAGAATCTGAAAATTTATTTTATGTTTTTCTGTTGACAAGCAGAAGCACTGGATAGGAAAAAAATAGCAGAACAAAGAGCTCCCTAGAGATATTTCACGTTTTCTGACTTACTACATCATCACATATGACACTGAATTATTAGTTTCAGCAAATACTGAAATAGCACAAGAAAGCTTTCTTGCTCTTTTATCTTCACCATTGTTCTTGGATTTAAACAAGTCATATAAAACATTCTGGAAAAAACTAAAAAATATTGAAAAATCATAATTTAGAGTGGTGTTTGTTATACAGGATGCCTCCTTAATCATGCTGAGGTAGGAGGCTGGGAGTGTAGTTTCCTTGAGCTCAGAGGACAATTTGGATAGAAAACATGGCCCATCAGGTCTTTGGGAAGTTTTAGCAGGATTCTTCCTTTCTCTCTCTTTGTCTGTAGAAGTGACTCTGCTCATGCAGAAAGATTGAAATGGTGCCCTGATTTGTATCAGACTGAACTCTGCTGTTGTCAGAAAAGCCCACACAAAGTACAGCACATTTTCCAGTCATGTCACAAGTTAGCTATTTTTGGATTCCTTTAAAAAATACAAATATTAGTGACTATAAAAATTCAGGCCACCATGTACAACATTGTCTGTGTGGGGTCTTAAAACAGAGGTGAGCAGCTTGCCGTGCCTCCGCCACCTGCACTTGGTGGTCCCCCTGACACATGGATGACCTCTCCTCCCCAGCCCCTGCCTGCGTGGGCAGGTTTGATTCCTGTGGCCTTGACCTCAGCTGTAAATTTTTAAAGAGACACTGTGTTCTTTATTGCTGGAATGGTGACAGGTAAATGTCTGGATGTATTATGATTCTCATGACCTTCCGACTGGGAGTAGAAGTACAGCACTTCACCAAAAAATCCAACCAAAACAACTCATACTCAGCTCTGTGTAGGAACTTGTAGTTTAGTACCATCTATTTTGATGCAACAATAAATAAAATTATAATGCTTTGTATTACCATAGATGCTGACAATTTCTCAGCTGAGAATTGTGTTTTGTATTAATGTTGAAACTTTGAAATCATTAACACCAAGCTGAGGCACGATTGCCTTTTTCAGAACTAATTCTCAAAAATAGCTGTGCTCATTCTTGTTTTTTAGGAATGGATATTTGATTTTTCTCACCCTGAAAACAAAGACAAAATTCTGATTTATAAATATTTTGCTGGGATTAGATTGTTTTTCTGCAAGTTGTGGCTTTTATATGCACTGGTGTAGTTTCTTTTAAATGCTGTGTGTGACAGCAAGAGAAAAGGAGAAGGCAAAATGAAACAAATGGACCAGTATGTTAAACAATGTCGTAAACTGAAAGGTAGGGGTAGAGAATGATCAGGAATATATATGTTACAGTTTAAAATAAGAATAATTAGGATGGATTTATTTTAAATCATGGTGCAATTTACTGTACTCATCTCAGACACTTCCTTCCCCTTCTTTTCTTCCCATACCCATTGAAAGATTTAAACACCTTACTTGTAAGTAATAAGCATTGATTCAGCATCCCTCATGAAATGATGCATGATTTTACTCCATCACAGATAATTTCAGAAACATTTTGCTGCCTGCTTTTATCTGCACTCTACTTGTGGAGAGGATTTGAAAAGGTTTGCGTAGTTGCCTGCTCTGCAATAATGTGAGGATTTTGTTATCCCGCTGAGCTACCACCGTTGGTTCAGATAGCTTGGATTCCTTCCTTCTGCAGCCAAAATCTCACAAAACCTTTCCATGAAACACAAAGGTGCAGGAGAGAAAGGGCAAATGATTCACCAAACCTTTCAGGAGGCTATTTATATTCCTCCTGGAACACAGCAATTAGTGCTTTTCTTAGCCCCATCTGATTACCTTGTTGTCTTCTGCTTGTGCAACCACTTAAATAGTCTTTAGACAGAGATCTTCAGCTACTTCTGATATCAGATCCAGTCCTGCCTCCAGCCAGACCTCAGACCTGTCCTACTGACTTAAACACAAATGGGATTAAGTATTGCACCTGTTTAGTCCCAGTAGAATACTGACGTCTCTCTCAGGTTTGCACATCTACAGACCTGGTCAGAGCACAGCATCCCAAATTCAGGACAAGTCCACAAGCCCCCAGCTGTGGGATGTTCTCTTCCTTGCATGTGCCAGCTGTGATTGCTGACATACCAGTTTGCATTTGCAGGAGACGCCCTCGGATTCACGGATGTACTTGCACCCTCTGATTGTCTCATTCATTATGACAGGGAAATAGAAAGCCTTGTGCAATACAGACAACACTGACATTCATCTAATACGATTTCCCTTTTTTGTTCCCTGTATCTCAGTCTTTCCCTAAGCCTCTGTGCTAAAACACCCACCCAGTAATTGTGGAAATTAATGCCAGACGATTGGCAGGAGGGATTTGGGTGTCCGGTTCCTCGTGGCTATCTATGAGAAAATCACAGTGAATCTATGAAATGCCAAGCATTGTGCTGGTTGCAGTGCAAGGAGAGTCTCTCCCAGATGCTCATGCCTCGGGTTTCCCATGAGGGTGTCACGATCCTTGCCTGGGGCAGCCAGCGAGACCCTGCTGGCTGCTGCCCCTCCAAAGGGACACCATCCCCCGGCAGAGTCCTGGCAGGGTCCGTGGCAGGGGTACCAGTCCCTCCGGGAAGCATCAGTGCCTATCAGGGGAATGTCGGTCACCACAAGAGGTGTCCCACCGCAGCAGGGCTATCGAGCCAGGGCAGGAGCAGCGCTCTCTGCGGGGAGCATCGATCCCTGCGAGTGCTATCGGCCCCTGTACGAGGCACCCGCCCCTGTACGAGGTCTCCCGGCTGGGATATCAGTCCCTGGAGTGTCGCTGCCAGGCAGGGTATCGGTCTGGCTAAGGACAGCCGCGAGTGATCCATGCAAATTGCAGCCCGGGCGCAATCAATAGATGTGACAAGCAGCCGGCGCTGGCAAGCGGGGGCATAATGAAGGTGCGAGTGTGTAACCGGCGGACAGATAACAATGCTATAGGAAATTATAGGGCAGCGCTGTATTGAATAAGTGCAGTGCGAAATGAGCTGCGGCTCGCAGGTCATGCTTCCCCGCTGCTGGAGTGTCTCCTGCTCTTGTCCTTTGTAATTGTAAGTGGCAGCGGTGGCGGCTGAATGCGAGCAGGGCGCGTATCCAGCCCTCATTTGTTCTGCATTACAATGCAGCCCGCGCCGCCGGCAGCTGATCCGGAGTGTCACTGCCCACCTCCCAAGTGGACCAAGGAAACAGTGAAAACTCAATTTACTTGAGAATTAGGAAGGCTGTCGTTAAAACAAGGCTGTCCTTGAAACCACGCGGAACAGCGAAGTTTGTCCTGTAAGAAATAGGGTGAAACTTCTCTGTTTTCTTTCTTTAAAAAAAACCCATGCTTTCCCCTCAAAGAAATACAGAAACCAAAAGCTTTTTCTTTCAGGAAACAAAAAATCCTACATAGAAAGTAGAAAATCCTCTCATTTTCTTATTTTTACGCTCAAAGAAATATTTATTATATATGAAATAATTTTTTAAGCAGTTGGAAGAAAGCTTTTGACCGCATACAGTCTTAATACAGATAATTCTCCAGATGCTACTATTCCCCTTATCCACTCATTAATATTCAAGGGGAGAAGAATGTCTAAAAAGTGTTCATTGATTTTTAATTTCATTTCCGAATCCAACATCAAGTCCTTCTCTGCATTTTGTTCTGACATTTGGATCAAACTCAGCAGTTGTTTTCTGAAACCTCAGGTCTTTGAGACTCTTGGCTCTGAATCCCATTTAAAGGTTTACAGATTAAGTTTAACATTTGAACCTAATCAAAGACAAGGAGGTAACTCAAAGTCCTCTGTACAGTTCACTGGTATTTCACCGTCACTGATCGATACTTTCAGCTATTTATGAACACTCCATACATCCCTTCCCCCCTCTTTGTAATACCAGGCAATTTTATTTATGTGTTTCTTCACCTTAGTCCTGAAATGTACATTTTTATGGTTAAAGTGATAGGTACACTAAACACAACACTTGCTCGATGTATTTACTAATACAATGCAAAGGTAGATCAGTATTTGTTTTGTAACCTTGTTTTTAATCACTCAGTGTGACTGCTTGATATCATTTTTATATAGAATCAGTTTGGTTCTTGCAAATGAACCTACCTGAAATGAAAATAATACCTACCTGCAAATGAAAATAATTCAAGGCAAAAAAAAATTCAAGCTCTTGATAATTTTCCTTTTTTTTCTTTTTTTCTTTTTTTTTTTTTTTTTTCCAATAGAGTGAACAAACCCTCTCTTTTTTCTTCTGGTTTATTTAGGCCAGACAGCTTCCAGTTCAATCAGGGTGGGTCCCAGTTTGCGTGTTTCCCAGACTCAGAGGAGTCCACAGCGGGGTTTACATCCCCAAATGGTGACCAAAATGCCACAAAATCTCGGTTTTGACAGGTGACCAGACTTTCTGACACAGGAAGGTGTCTCAGGAGTCAAGCCTACCAGTTATTTGGTCGTTGTGGTATCTGTGGAATCCTCTGCTTTTATTTTTCCATTGTTTGCCTTGGTTATATAGGAGAGATCTTTGAGGATACAAATGGATTTCCCGTCTTCTGCAGAGACAGCACTGAGAAAGACCACACAGGAGCCTAAAATGCCTCACCGCTGGGTGGGAAGGAGACACTTTGGGAACTCAGACTGACTGCACTCTTCACACAAAGGGGCACATGGGACGTGACCTCCCCTGGGAACAAAATCAAGGGCCTGCCATAGTTAATCCTGGGCTTTTTTATCTCTCCTGCACATCGCTGTGCTTCCTGGCTAGCCCCGGACTGCTGTTGCTCTGCAGAAGTGCATAAGGAGAGATGCTATCACCTGCTATCTGCTGGAGCCAGAAACAGGCAATACCAGAAAAGCCTGTCTTGTCCAATTTCCAGTTCAGCTTTGCTGACTCAAGAAGTGCAGATAGTTTGGACGTACTTTAGATAAGGACCTGAATATCTGGGCGTTTTCCTGAGCATTGAATGCCATGCTTCATACAGTTTACTAAATTGTGTCACTTAATTTTTACCTTTCCTGGTAATGGGCTTTCTTGCTTCAGTGTTTCTTCTCCCTACTTCCCAGCAGTAGTATTGGTAAATGGACAAATATGTATGTACTACCACCAGTGTACACTCTGTAGTAATATTAGTACATATATAATGTGCATATTTGCTCAGTGCACTTGGATTCTTGAGAAATAAATGTGTGAAGCCAAGAGCAGGCTGCTCACATGCTTACAAAGCCCCGTGCCTGCAGTGAGGGTTCACTTTTAAATGTATGATGAAAAAACAGACCTTGCCTTCCTGTCTTTGTAGAAAAATCCCATGTATGTGTGTAGTACAAATGCACTCAGATGCAAAGATGAAAGTGGGTATTTTGCTTCTTTCACACACAGCCACAAAGGGAACCCTGCACCTTTGCAGAGCTGTAATTGCCAGGTGCCTCTTTTAGAGGCAGGATAGATAGCTACTTTGGCATTGGGCTAATCTTTTGGAAATACAGGAAGGAGAAAAGAAGGACTGATTACAGATTGCTTTGCTTCATAAACCTCGCTCCCATACTGTCTGAAAATAAATGTTTGTGTTCATTGTTACATCTTTCTACACAACATATTTAACCATTGTTCAAGAGGTAGGTTTTTTTTCTCCTCCCGAGACTTTCAGCAGATTTTCAGCTAGTTTTCCCCTTGCCTTTCTGACTGCTTTTTGGCTTTCTTGCCATTCCTGGCTCCCTCTAATGTGCTTCTGCTAAAGGAAACCTTGCTTCTCCATTTGTTTATCAAGTGAAATTGAATTGCTTCGGGATAACTGTTTACACCCCAACTCATCTATGAAAAATGTACTGATAGTTCCTATTTGAAGAAGGAACCTCTGAAACACAAATTCTTTCCTTAGGAAGGGGAGGCCAGTCTTCTGCTGCTCTTCTATCCCATGAGTCGTAGGTCAGCATTTAATTTCTGGAGAAATTATTTACTATTCAAAATTGCTGACGTGTTACACCATACTTTTTGAAATTCACATCCAGGGACCACTTGACCAAGACTGGGGGTGGACAACCTCATAATTAAAGTGTTTTAACTGTCCCGTCTTAAAACCAAGCACATCACTGACAGCACACTGAAGGCAGGGGAGGTTTTTTAGAAGGTACAGTTAGGTGAGCTCAACCTTTGGCTAGGGGGAGGAATGAAGGACACAGACACCTGAACTCCAGCAAGCATTTCTCAGTAAACATTGCAAAGACCTTTTGTTTCCATCATATGTTGCAGTTAGATAGTTATCTCCTTTGTTATCTTGCTGTAGAACCACTTCTGTATCAGCAGACAGAGCCTCAGTCACTGTTGGGTTTACAGAAAGTAAAGATGAAGGAAGCAGGGACAAGGACAGGGATCAGAAGGGGGATGAAGACAGACAGGAACAGGCATGAGATGAGATGGGAGAGGCAAACAGATCTGAAGCGATGCCTAAATCCTGCCACACAGGCTCAGCACAGAGAGTGCATTACTCCACTAGTATGTGCAGTGTCACCAGTATGGCAGCATAGTTTCTGTGTGAATAAGCATAATACAAATGCTTCTCAAAAGATGAAAGATCTTCCAAATGGTTGTTTTCCACCTTGTTTCCCTTGTTCTCACATTTGCTGCCCTGAAGAAGTGCTTGCCTTCCCTGTGTAACAGTGAACTCTTGGGATCAGCAGCGTCCCAGCACAGAGAAAATTCTCAAATGTGCTGCAGGAAAATCTTGCAAAGGCTGGGATTTCTGTAATTCAAGCACTTTCTGGTTTTGTGTTTTTCATGGAGATAACAGTAGATGCTGAAGCTCAGTGTCAAATTATGGTCTTGTGAAATAGTTGTTTTCTAACAGACAGCTTCTTGATCGAAAAATGGTGCTTTTTTTTGCCCCAATCTTTATGAACCTGAGCTGACAGCATATTCAAAATAGTATATTCAACATCATGCAACAGAATTGGGAAGCAAAGATTTGTGTGGTTTGTGTTTTGTATGGGTAAAGACTAGGGAATACACTTAAAGTAATCACAAGGAGATTTTTTTTGTTGCTGTTTATTTCAATATTAGACAGTTTTATGTGCACAGTCTAGAAATATACCAAAAGGAATAATGCTATTAAATTGAATTATGAGAAATATGTGCTTTCTTTTCATATGCCAGTTCTTCTTTCTGGTCTCGAAGTCTGATTTCCCCCACAGATATGGAGTACTACCGTGTGCCATAAATGTCTCTTTCTCTTAAGCTTTTTCGATCAAAATGTTCAGAGATGACAGACAAAAGACTCAGGCTCTAGGACCGAAGCAAAATTTTAACTAACAACTGCTTACAACGTGAGGAGCTTAGACATTGTAGCTGCTGACCTTGCCACCAGCTTCTCCATGGTGCCAAAGAGGAGCATCTACCACACATTTTATTTCCATGGCAGATTATGTCCTTGCTTTGTACAAATCACATGCTGACACAAAATGTCTATGAGTCAGTCTTTTCCTTCATGTGTTACTCATGTAAGATCTGCAACAAAATCCTCTATTTTTCTGCACACAGCAAAACCTTCTTAGGTTCATCACACTGCAAATTGGAAGGAAGAATTATGACATTTCTCTTTAGAAGAATAAAAACTTTTGACATTTAAATAGTATATTTACCAAAGCACTTTGAGCTATGCTGTCATCTATTTTCTGTCTATTAAAAAACATGTTACAGTATAAAAACTGTTTTTATCTCTGTCTCCACAAAAGCATGGCAAAAATTGATTCTATTTAACGTTATCAGCTGAACTAGAGAAGAGATATTACCTCCTTGAGCATCAGCCAAAGGTCTTGTAGCTAATGCTGACCTCTGTCAAATCTAGCACATTGTATAGGAAGGATTGACAATTATTGTTCTATTGTATTTTGCAAGACACCAAGGGTCAGAGCAATGGAATTGTTACGTTGCAGCAGAACAATAATTCAAAGCTTGTTTGCCTGTGCTGGGGAAAGCTACTAAGGTCAAAAATCATTGTTGTGTTAGTGTAAAGACAAAATGTTAAGAAATTTGTAAATAGATTTGCAATTTTTCCAATTATTTTAACTGTTTGCAGTGATTTTCTTTGTGGTTGACAAGTATTCCGAATCAACCACTGTCCTCCTATGACAGTGTAATTCTTCTTTTTAGGAAATTATAAATCAGCTTTTTAATCACAAAGATTCAGATTGCATTGAAGCTTTATCTAGCCTGCTGGAAAGGAGAAGTGAGCGTCCAAGTAGAAAGAGAAATGCTTTGGAGCATGTATACAGCAGTGAGATAATATTTACAAAATTCATAAAAGGCATTTTGAGTTAACTTGCTTAAGTTTTAAGGCTATGTAAAATAAAAAGTATTCCAAGTTATCTGTGTGTGAAAGCTTTGATTGCATCTCCCTGTGGTGCATGACTTCTTTCACACTGCTAATTTCTATTGACAGCATTCTGCTTAGTTGAAAGAGTGTCAACTTATATTTTTGGCATTGAAAGTACTGAGTCTGATATCTTCTTATCTTTTATGAATGCATCTATGGTTCATTGCAAATAGACTATAAAAAGAAAAGTATAACTAAGTACCTCTATATAATCAACAGAAATGACAAACCCATTCCCATTGATGTTGAAGCCAATAAGGATTTAATGCAAAACCTTAGTACGAACAAGATTAGATAGATATAATACTGAATGTAGTTACAGTTCATATATATGAGTGAATATGTATTCATAATACAGAGGAAAAATATGACAAATATCAATGAGCTTGTCTAGGTCATCTCTTTTGCCTACTGTAGGATCATTTTCTGGGGTTATATTTGCAGTATTTTGGCTCAATCAGCCTGTGTTTGTCAGCAACATCACTCTGCTGCAAAACTAGCAAATACTGTATTGAACTATCTAAACAGGAGTACCATCTACTGGGCTCAGAAAGCAATCCTTCTGACCTGCTTAGCACTGCTGAGTCCTCAGGTAGTGTGTGTGATTCTGTGCACTGCACATTTGGAAAATTGTGGACCAAGGGCAAAAAATGCTATTGAATTGAAGAGAGACATATAGGGAAGGCCTGAAAAAATGGATGGTTTTTATAAGGGAAGACATGCAATGGAGCTATAGGTTAGAATGGGAATGGCCTCAACAACTGATACCAGATTGTAAATTCAAGTGCTATTCAGGATAAGAATAGATATCAGTGAGCGAGTTAAGGAGGATCAAGAATTTGGCTAGATGTCAGACATTTAGTCAGACCATTTCATTCTTGTTTTCGTGCTGTGGACATTTATTAATCTGTAATGAATAGAACTCACAAGGAAAATTGAGAGTCAGGGTCTAGTTCTGTTGCCACAGAATCCACTACAAATCAGGACCCTTTTATACTAGGCACTGCCATTACTTTCTGAAAAAGAGCACCCCATATAAATGGACTAATCTCTACATTAATGAATGAAATCACACAGATATCTGGGCTGGCTGAGATGAAAAAATCAGCAGTGGATATTTTCTTGTTTTGTGAAACAGGTGCTGTGGCAGGTAGTTCCCTACAAAAACTCCTAGGAAGGGAAGAATCTACTGGATGAGAAAGGGGTCAGCAGTGTTCAGCAACAGACCATGTGAATTAAAATAAATTATGATTTTAAGGACTTTAAAAGAGAAGAAGTAATGTAAATTTATGAAAGCGAAAAAATCTAACCCAAACCCCAGTCTTGGAACAGAATGACGTTTCATGAAATTTCAAGATCTAGAAGTAAGAGCATCAAGACTTGGTGTAGCTTTTATTATTTGGCCACTCTTGTACAAATCGAAATGTTGCAAAAAGGTGACAAACATTTTGGCTCAGTATAAAAGCATTGTTTTTTTCCAGTGAGTGACAGTATGGAAGGAAGGCAAGGCACAAACCAGTGTGTGGATTATCCCTCGTTTTGATTTCCTCTGGCTGCCTAAGTTAAAGTCAAATTCTCCCTGGAACCATCTATTGCTTATGTGTAGGAGTCATTCAGCCTTCTGAGAGAGGATTTCAGTCTTCAAAGCAGCCACTAAAAGGCATTTGTAGCTACACTTCTCCTGCCCAAAGAATATATGTGAAAACAGTTTAATAAAATTATTTTTCATTAAAATAAATCACAAAAATATGTGTACAGTACAGAAAACATCATGGCAAAACTGTACGAGAAGAGAAAAATGTTTATCAAAGCTTAATTTGTCTCCTGAAGGTAACAAACCAATAAGCCAAAGCTGAGAAGGATTTGGATAAAGCATCTCTATGCATATGCCTTGCTGATTGTCTCTTCCTGTGTAAATTGTGGCACTCATAGTTTGTCAAAGATACATAGCTGTGGTCAGTTCCTAAAATCGTCTCCTGTTATGTGAAGGAAAATGTTTCCTCTAAGCTTTCTCTAATTGTCACTGAAGAGAAAAGTTCTAGTGAGGTGACTCAGAAAGAAACTCGAACTAACATAAATAGTTTGTGTGATGAGAGCAATGAAATTGTGGCTGTGACAGGAATCAAAGTCCAAAGTTGCTCGTGAGCCTTGGGTGGGATTCACTCTTAGCACCAAATCCTGGCCCTGTGGATGTTGCAATGTCCCAGGGCTGTGTTGCAGTGCGCTAAGTGTGTTGTGTCCAGTGTGCAGAGTATCAGGCAGAGGAGCAGAAACACCAGCCTTGACCCAGAAACCAGTGAAATCTCCTTCAAATTCTTGATTCTAAAGGTCTGGTTTGGATTTAATTCTAGTATGCACTTGGAGGAAACAAGGCTTAAAGGATGGTCAGTGTCCAGAGCTGATGAGAACTGTCACCCTGTCTAGTAATGACCTAAATGGGACTATCTAAAATATATATTAAAATCCTCAAAATCATTTAGTTTGTCATTGATGTAACATAAAATTAAGCACATTAAAGCCTGGAAGACTGAAAAAAACCTTAATTATTGCTTTTAGCTTTCTTTTTCATCCAAACAAGTGATGAAAAAGCAATACCTATGACTCTGGGCCTCTCCTGAATCAATTTACTCGGGGTATCTCTGAAATTGTTTTCTAAATAAAGAAAGTATTTTCTAAGTTTTTGCAGAAAATTGCTTTCTCTTTCATCTGCAAGTTCAAAATCATGATTGCTTTGTGATATCAATACATTTTAATTAACATTAATTTTATTTTTCATCAGTCACATGTTAATAGAGATGGGGAGGATTATTCTTTCTTTTTTACAGCTTACTGTTTAGAAGATAAGAACATTTGTTGATAAATTAATAGAATGCATGATGAAACGGTTCTAGTGTTAAGCTGACCAACAAATTAATGTTATAAAATATGTACAAACTACAGTGTGGCTTGTGCTTATTGAACCATGTATGTCCTTGCCAGATAAGTTGTCAGTAAATATTTTATCAGATACACATGTTTAAATTAATGCAATTAAAGTGAAAAGCAGTTCATCAAAGCATTGTTACATCTGAGTAGAAAACAAAACCAACAGTAATTACCATCATTAGATATAGCATGCAGTCTGTGACATTACACCAGATAGAATCCAAATCAGAAAAAAAAATTCTGCATAGAGGTTTCTTAGGGAAGGGAATAAGAACAAAAGTCTTATTAATTAAAGCTTCCCTGGCACAATTCCTGATACATACTGGTTTCATACATACTTCACTTTTTTTTGCCTGTATTTCTCTTCTCTGCATATAAGGTCTTTGTGGCATAAACTTTTATTTTGGGCCCGTGTATGCAACTGAAGAGCTTATAGTCAGTGTCAATTACATTTTCCACTGCCAGCCACCTAAGATAAGGGTTCAGCTGATGATTCTCAGTATTTCTCACTTCCTGTTAAATGTCAGGAGTCTCAACTCAAGAGTAGATTTTCCTCCAAAGCAGCATCCCAGTTAACAAGTCTCGTGTGCTGTAGATGTGTGCAGAAAATACAAGCAGCAAAAAATGCCTGAGGTAGCACATGTGAACTGGACTTCATTCTTCAGGCCTGTCAATACATTAAAAACTTAAAAAAACTTGGAAACAAAGAAATGTTCTTCCATCAGCCTGCCACTCTGAAACAGCCAGGGTGAACTGCGAGCCTCCATTGAAGCCAGTCTCATCCTGAACAGCAATTCTCTTGTGAAGGTGTTTTCCCACTACCCTCACTTTGACTACTTGGAGACAAATGTGGCTTTCCATGGTCTGGGATGGATGGGATTTTGGCCCACACCGCATCAATCCTTCTGGCTGCCTGCTTGTCCCAAATGGAGAGGTCCCAGTTTACAGAGTTGTTCAGTGAAATATGAATCCAGGGAGAGATTTTAATTTGTGCTTTTGGATCCATGAGGAGATGCCTTAGCTACTGTGCCCTATTCAAAAGATACTTACTGAATGGATCTGAATAAAGAATGAACGAAAGAGGCTGTTATCTGGTCTGTATGCACAAAGAGGCTAAGTCTGTCAAATTAATTATTCACTGTGAACTATTCGCTTAACTCCAAGAACCTCTTCATAATCCATCTTCTGTCCTTTCCAAGTGCTATGAACATGGTCTATGCCTAGTTCATATTTTAGCCTCATTCTTTGAGTTATGTGTCATGTAGATTACTAACATGTAGCAAAGACTCACAATAGCACTGGGGAAAAATATTATTATTTTATTTAAAATTAACTTAAAAGCTTGAAAACAAACAAAAAACCAACCAAATAAGCCCTAAGTACTAATAGCTGTGAAAAAGTGGAGAGCACAGTGGACATATCTAAGGTCCCAGTCTTGCAAACATGTGGGCATGTGCTTTCCAAGTAACAGCTTTGACAAGATCTGTGGGAGGAGGAATGGTGCCAAAGTTAAACATATTTATAAAGGGAGGAGCCAAAACATCTCATGGATTAAAACCTGAAAGCACTTACAGAGTTCTAGTTGAAACAGAGCTTTAACAAAGGTGAGTCTTTTATATTTAAAGCAGTAGTTTCACTATGCTCATTCTTATTTCTTATCAGGACCATTTAACAGTTCTGTATTACTAATCTTAACAGGTTAACTGATTAAAAATATTCAGATTTTGCTCCTGTTAATAGCAATATCTGAGCAGTACCTTAAAACTCTATCATGAAGAGGAAGGATGACACAGCCAAATTTTTTTTGCCATGTCCTAACATATGAAATATGAAGAATGTGACCTATAGGAACAGAACTAAATTGATAGCTCAGAAACCCTGCTGCAGTTCACCTAGTTTGGAGAATGTGTGAATCCCAGAAAACAAAATATTTTTAAGATTAAGGGCACAAATGTAGGCTTTATTATTATCAAGTGAGTTTAAAGAGATATTTAAAGCTAATACTTCACTTTCTTTATGGCATACTTTGTTTCATGCTAAGCAGAATCCAAAAAGACCCTATTAATGAAGATGGTTTAATGCCTGTGCATTATTATAATGCACTCCTTTGTTCTACACTTTCTCTGTGTGTCATAGACTAAGTCATTAATCAATGGGTGCTGAAAAATAATTGTCTAGTTCTTAACAATCTTCTATTGTTGAAACATTTGGAATTTTAAGATAAAGATGTACTGGCTGCTCTGAAAAAAAATGTGGTTTAAGATTACCCTTCATGGAAGTATGGGCTTATTGTTAGAAATGCAAAGCAGATGACCTGGTTTTAATGTGTTTTAGTGCACTGTTGTTCAATTGCCTATTCAAATTGTGCTCAAAAAGTAGACTTCATTAATGTCACAAAATAATGATTTTGTGTGTTATTTTATTGTACTGGCACATTAATAAAATGGAGAAGCATCATAGAATTACACAGGGTTTAAAAATAGAAGTACAAAATCTTTTTGGCAATAATAATAATAATAATGATAAGTCTTAGTCCATTTAATACAATTTAAGAATTATACTCTTTTTGTACTTCTATCCTTGATGCCAGATATGTATAAAAGGCACATACTGATTTACAAATCGCCTGGGACTATGTGTCTACAGCAATCTATTTCAGTGACTCACCTAGGAGATCTGCCTGACAACCTTCATATAGGCTGGGTAATTCTGTGGAAAATCTTCTAAATCTTCAGTTCCCAAATAACACAGAATAGTTATTTTTCTTCTGAGAGGAATACTGCAGAAATGGACATCAGTTAACTTCTACCAGCTGTTTCATCTCTGCCAGCACACTGGTTGGATTGTGAAGGCCACAGAAGTTGCCTGGAACAGTACTACATCTGGATACCCTCTAGTCCACCTCAGGCTCTTTTAATGAGAGATTTACTCCCAAAATCTAAGTAAAAATTCTTCAATTGCAGCTCTTCCCAGAAAGTCCAGCGACAGGTACAGCTCTTCCAGATGCTGGGACACACAAATAAATTATCAAGGGGAAAAAAAACGAGGCCTAGGAGTTTGTGCAAGGTGATGTTCCTTATGTACACAACATCATGTGATAGTGACTAATCCTTGGGGGAAAAAGGTATTGTAAAAGTCCCCAAGAGGAAAGCTTAGAATGAGAGCAGAGGGCTTGAGTACACAAACCCAAGACGGTAACAGACATCTGCAGGGTGTTAATACAAGTGGTCAACTCTTAATCAGTGTGGGAGCTGGGTAGGGATAGTTTTCAGGAATAACTGAGTATTCAGGAATAACTGGAAGTAAAACATCACATTTATGGCAAGAAGGCAAAGGAACTAACAGAAACACAAAAAAAAACCCCATCAACTTCTTCCTTAAGGATGGGATGAAAAGAGGAAGAATGGGAGGGATTACTCCTACACCACTTCACTGGGTTAACCCCACAGATTGTGCACAGCAGTATATTCTTCATTGCTTTTAGATTTACTACTCACCATTGCAAACTCAGCAATTATAGGTAAACTGTTATCCTTTACTAGATAACTGTGTTAAACAGGAGAGAATTTTAAAGGCCAGTGCCTGTGTGTGTTCTCTGCCCCAGACTTCCCAAGAACCAAGGTGACAGGCAGTACAGCACCAAGTCAGAGAAAATCAGGATGGAACTGTCCTGTGCTACTTTAACAGCCAGTCCACACACGAATGCTAAAGATGTCTTGTATAATTCAAACTGATGAAGGTCTGACAGTTTTGGCCTAAGGTGTTGTAGCCAGCTGATATACCAACTTATTAACAGGGAACCTAAGAGCTACAGGCATGATTTTAGTTATTGTTAACTACTTTCCTCAGTATGACAACCACTGTGGGAAATTATTGAGTTAGAAATGGCATGTGAAAAGAAACAACAGGAACCAAAGTAGGTGGAGGAAATACACAGGATATTAACAATAATTTTTAAAATACTCTCAGCTCTGTGGTAGTTATTTCAGAGGGTGGGTAAATTATTTAATCTTATCAGATTTTTGCTTTTTGATTTCCTGTTTTTTATTCAATTAGAATTTTGAGGTGATATATTAGTCCTTTTCAAGTAAGTGATGAATGTTCACTGGCCTCAATATCAAGAGAAACAGAAGAAATGACACTCAATTTCCCCACTTATTTTGTTTATACTGAATACAACTTTACTAAAATCCTAAAGCCAGTGGCTCCAAAGATTATTGCAAATATGTTTAAAATTTGAAGAACAATGAACTTCAAATTACACACAGATGAAGAAAAGAGCAGAGGGTTTTGTCAACATTACCAAATATTTACTGCTTTTCTTCTTCCTACTGGCTATTTGTTTTCCCCTGATTAAATACTGAGCTCCTTGGGACAAGCAAAGTGCTTATTTCAATGCCTGGAAATCACATAGCACATTGTGCAGGTTATGGCAAATAAATACTAAAGCCCATTATGGGAAGATGAGCCCTGCCATTGCATTTTGTCTTCCTGTTTTAGCTACTTGAGGAATGCGTGTCCTTTATTTTCATTTTCTGCATATGCTTATATAAATGCTGGAGAACTCAACCATATATATGTCCACACCAAGGGCCAAACATGCAATAAAGTCAATAAACTCATTTTCTAGTGTGATGGCAACAATGAAGTAAATTCTGTGCCTAGTAAATAAGGAGGAAGGCAGGGAGCTGCCAACTTAAACATACTCCTCCTCTTTAGCACCTCGAACTCTCGAGAAAAGGTCTTTCTCTGTGCCATAAATCATTGAGAGATAAGGAATAATTGTCTAGTCCTTAATCATCATCTATTGTTGAAACATTTGGAATTTTAAGATAAAGATGTACAGTTTGCACTGAAAAAAACGTTGTTTAAGATTATCCTTTCTGAAAATGTGAGCTTATTGTTATAAATGCAAAGCAGATGACCTAATGTTAATGTATTTTAGTGCTATTTTAGTGCTGCCTATTCAAACTGTGCTAGAAAATAGACTTCATTAATGTCACAAAATAATGATTTTGTGCATTATTTTATTAAACTTAAACATTAATTAAATTTAAAAATACTCTGGATCTATAAAACATTTGAAAACAGAATTCTTCCACATTGCTGTAAGTATAGAAGGGAACAGTTCTGAAGCTGTTGAAAGCTTATTCTCTTTCTACTTTTTCCTAACTGTGTGCCTAAGCCAAAAGAATACACCGCAAGTGGTTACAGCCCAGCTAGAAACACACAGGTCTGTGCAAATCTAGTTATAGTATAAGACAAAGAGAATAGCTTAAGAGGGTTCAGTTTTATTTTTCCTTCAACTTCAGTAGCATGACAGAACTTGAAACACAGAATTGCAACGCAAGCTATTGATGCCAGAGAGAACTCTACTTCCAAACTAGTCAAGACTATTTATGAAAAAGTAATGCGTTACATAACAGCAAGATCTCCTCTTTCAAGGAAGCCTTAATGGGTTACTGCAAAAATGTAGAGAAATGGCACCCTGTTTTTCAGGATAAATGGCCTTGATTACAGAATCTCTGGCAATAACTTTCATGATAAAGCAAAGCTTAGGTAAATTAAGCATTTCCCCTGTCCCCCGATTGTATTATCTCTATTTATATATTGCATTTTTACCACCCACATTGTGTGAAGAGTTGGCATAGTACAACAATTATTTCTACATGTAGCTTTGGTATGAAAAACAAATAGTTAATACAAAATGGATAACTGATGGAGTGGATTCTGGTACCAGAAAAAAATTGTCTGCAAAGCCTATAACCAGTCATACATAATTCTTGACCTGCTCCTATTGCAGAGGGGGAAAAAGCCCCTACAGCTTTAATATGATAAAAACTGCAACTATGAGAATGTAGAGCTCATTAATCAATCTGCACTAGCCCTTAGGGCTGGTGGTAGGGAACAGGAAAGGAAAGTTGACTATTGGGAAAGAAAATACTAAGTCTCAGTCTTACTTATCTGCAATATAATATATATAGCTGAAAACTTGGGGAATTCAAATGCATCCATGTGGTCTTGTAAGGAATATGACCTAGTGGGAAAGAGGTGCATATTCTAGAGGAGTAGGCCTTTAGTCTTTTTTTCGTCTATTTTGTCTCATAAAAAAGTTGCTGAACCAGGGTGGGCATTAGTCACCTAATTATCTTAATTTAAACAGGATTTGTTCAAGTTTTATTTGTCATCTTGGGTCAAAAACAAATCGGAGAGCTTGCAATTATGTGTGGCTGTTTTCCAAACTATCTTGGGTGAAGAAACAGTGATGCTTCTCCAGTAGCTCTCTAAAACCTGTAAAATAGTGGCACAGCCAATGTAGGTAAAGATAATTTTAGACTCTAGCTTTTGACAAAGTAGTTTTCTTTCATGCTGCCAATAAGAGTGCCAGATTATACACAACCTTCCTCCTTTTGTGTGCTGCATATTCAAGGAAATGAAAGTGATAAATACATACATGTGATATCCAGCCTATGTCCACACAATTGCTGTCTTCTCAATATGAAATAAATTCCAGATTTCTTTTCAAAATTCTTTGGGCCTTATTTGGTGTCAATATAACAAGGAAAACCAGTATTTTCTGTGCATTTTCCTCCCACATAAAATATCATATGATCACTAGTTTTAAATCTACCAGCTGCATATACCTGTAATTATATTTCTCCACTGTTTCATTAATATTCAATTTAATTTATTAAGAAAGAGGATTTTTCACTATATTTATAATTTTAAGCATTATAACTGGCCAATAATGTTTGAGTAATATTCAGTTTAAATTTAACCATCTTCCCTGTTGCAAGCACCATTGATGACCTTAATGTGGTACAATATTATCTGCTCAGCAAATTGCACCAATAGTGTCATTGTATTTTTTAGCACGTTAGCTTATCAGGAAAATTCAGGAAGAGAAAAATTCACAGTTCTTTGGAAAAGAATTTAAATGGATAAAACAAAGATATCATTGTCAGCAAGTCTAAATTCAAATACAGTTATAGTAGCAGCAGGAACCAGAGCTGCTGCTTAGTCCTTTAAACAGTGTCTCATTAAAAGAATAAGCCACTGAAAGAACTAGAGCACACGTCTTATGATGAGCAGCTGAGGGAGCTGGGGGTGTCTAGTCTGGGGACAAGGAGGCTCAGGTGGGACTTTATCACTCTCTACAACTGCCTGAAAGGAGGTTGGAGTCAGGTGTGGCTCAGCCTTTTCCCCCAAGGAATAAGCCATAGAACAAGGGGAAATGGCCTCAAGTTGCAGCAGGGGAGGTTTAGATTGGACGTCAAAAAAAATTTATTCACTGAAAGGGTGGTCAGACATTGGAACCTGATGCAGGCAAGTGGTGGATTCACCTTCCTTAGAAGGGTTCAAGAAACATGTCGATGTGGCACTTGGGGACATGTCTTAGTGGTGGACTTGACAGTTCTGGGTTAGTGATTGTACTCAATGATGTTAGATGTCTTTTCCAACCTAAGTGATTCTCTGTTTCTCTGTGTATCACCCACTACTCAGAAGCATAAAATTGTCAAGCACAGGGAAAACCTAAAGCTGCTGGCCTTCATAATACGAAAGAAACAAAATTTTTCTCCCCCTCAAGGAGTACCTGCCTCAGAACTACCTTACATAAATTACTGCCTAAGTAGAGAGTAGCAAATTATGTGCCACAGATACATTTTTAATATCTTCTCATTCTGAGGAAAAGAATCAAAATATTGCTATGGATTGCCCTATTTGAGAAAGTCCCTCATGCAAAGAAATTTTATGGTGGCATGTCAGGCTTTGATGCTTACTAAAATGGGAAGAGTCAACAAGTTCTGAGTTCGACCAACCTGATTCTTGAGTTGATCCAGAATGGAACAAAGAGCAAACCAGGACCTTTTTTCATCACTATGGGATGTAATCCTAAAATGGGAATAAGCCGATTCTGTTAGCACCTAGTACTCACATTGCAAGTATCCTTGTCAGCTATAACTTACTGGGAAGGATAAGGCCTTTGGGAAAAATGATGAAGATGGATAAAATTGCAGATTGAGCATGTGGAGATTAGAGGATTTGAGGCCATATGACTGAAGTTCACTACAGGACTTGGAAGGGCAACACAGATAGCATGTGACTGTCAAAGCTTCTGTTAGACTATACCCAACCCCAATTTAGTTCAAGTACTGAATTTGCACAAGTGGCAGCAGAATGCTCCGAGCAGCCCAGAACATCCAGAGCAGTCTTCTGCCAAGGAGGAGATCATCTGCCTGGGTGATTTTTCACAGGGATTCATCTGTAATGCTCCTTCAGTCTCAGGTGGAAAGCATCACACCACCACTTCAGCGTGGAAAAGTACCTTGGGTTTCCCAGCTGTCAGATGCTCTGCAGACATCTGCCCCTGGAGAAGCCATAGATTTTGGAAAGCTTGGCTGGCAGAGGGAGCTGGCCCACAGGCGTGAGACAGGGTCTATATATATAGAGCATCTTTTCTGAAGTACTCTTTGTTATTTTATACCTTCTAGATGTAACTAGCTTTTGACATCAGTAAAGTGCCTGTCAGGGAATAGTTATGTAGCTTTAGGATGCTGGAGCCTTGAGGGGCATAACCTGCTGAAAGGAGAATGGAAAATTAGGGCTGAAGGAGTGTCAGTCTGTGTGAACTCATATAGGGATGGAAGCAAAAAAAATATTGCTGAACCAACACAATGTGCCTTTCCATCCCATGCTGCTGTCTCCAGCAGCTCCCTCATTAAGGGGTATATTTTAAACCTAGAAGTCTGAGTTTTCAGTGCTTTAATAGATAGCCAACCTCCTCCCCAGATTGAACTATTTGGCTAGTCTGTGAACACAGTGAAAAATACAAATTATTCTCCATAGAAAAAATGGGTAACTTTCTGCATTAACAATTATTGAACATGTGAAATATATACATAAACACACATAGAGAAAGGTATAGCTGTTGGTAAATTTGGACTTTTTAATAGGTGACCTTTGTAAACCCACATAGAAGATCTCTCCTGGATATGAAATTCATACTGCACCTAATTTCACCCAGAATGCCAATTCCATAGTTCAATATTTTTCATTTATTTCAGGTTTCCATGGTCTGTTTATACAACACTGAAAAGCCATTTAAGTTATTCTTCATGCTACACTTCTCATTTTGGTATTCATGAAAAACTTCTTTTCCAAACAAACAACAAACCCCCAAAATCCTAATCTGCTTTTTGCCCCTCCAGGGTGTGAAGAGGAAGAACTCTAAAAAGCATTTGCAACTCAGAAAAGCCCACATCTGTAGAAGCATATAAACTGAGGGGAAAAAATATCTTTCATTAAGTCAGGGCAGATCTATTTTGTATTCTAGCCATTTACATAGAACAGGATTATATTCAGCACTAAATAAGTGGTAAAGTAATGCTTGGTAAAGTATATATTATCTTCTTAAGCGTAATCTCATAATCAGATGTAGCAGCATCTTAAACAAATACATTTCTCAATAGGTGATGTTATACCATGCAAAGTAGGGGAATCATTTCACAGGAATTTGATACACTGTGAGTGCTTTTATCTTGCTCCTAAAACACGGCATTGTTTGGGCATTAAAAGAATATTAAGTCCAAAGTTGCAAAATTCAGTTTTCAGCCTGGTTCAGTGTTGTTTGTTATGTTCTTCATCCTTTGGTTTACAATCCCTTGTGATAGATTAACAAAAAAAGAAGAATTAACACAATCCTAATGACAGAGGACAGTTTATACTTCTTCATATTAACCTACTATACATTTGCTTCTATTAAAGGGAACAAATTTCTCCAGGCTTAAGGCTAAGCATGAAAAAAGCAAGGTAGACCACTGGTAACCAGATGTATGTAAGGAAAGCATATTTCATGAATAAAATCTGGGGGACACTGTTGAGGCAGTTTTCTAGGATGTGAAATATTTTGCAACCCATGAAATTATATAAGAAACGTGTTGTGCCATTACAGCTGCTGTCTTTGACTCCTCATCACCAAGGCCACGTTTTCTGAGAAAAATTAGGCATGTTAAGTGTCTTCAGTAAATTTGTCATCAAACATTGGACAACTAGTTCACAGCAATGATACTTCATCAGTATTTGCTCAATTGCCAAATGTTCTTCATTCAACTGACACCTTACACAGGTATCTCTTCTTGTTAAACACAAAGCAAACTTAATCATTGACATGTCTTGTACATTTTGTGTTAGTGCAAAAGATGTATCTCAGCTGATCAAATAAGGAAATTTGAACATTTGAAGCTCTTTAAAATAAAAAGCACTGCATGAAAAATACAAAGCTTGTCTCAGGGACATCTAGAAGCCTTGGCTGCTGTGTATGAAACACAGTGGCCATGGCTCTGTGGTCTAAGGTAAGAGGAGGTGGTCTGCAGCTGAGAGGGTATCATAGTACCTGGAAAAGGTTACCCAGAGAAGCTGTGGATACCCCATTCCTGGCAGTTTTCAAGGCCAGGTTGGATGGGGCTCTGAGAAACCTGGTCTAGAGGAAGGTGTCCCTGCCCATGGCAGGAATGTTGGACCTCGATGATCTTTAAGATCCATTCCAACTGAACCATTCTATGATTCTATGGTTCTATGATATCTTAAATACAGCCAATTTGAGGTTATCTGTGGAAACTTTGTTTATGACATATAAGAAACAGAAATGAAAACAAAATGAACAAATCAACCCACCAAACACCACAAAACTGAAAAACTGCAGCAATCCTTTCTCCATGTCCAGAGATGTGTAACTCACAAAGTACTCATTAAATCCCTCCCTCCTATTTACTCCACAGCCTGGGGAGCACAGATTGCTCCTTTACAAATCATTCCAGGAGTAAGAAAAAGACAGTTTCTGCAGTTTAGATTATTTTTTAAATTTTTCCCTGAATTCTTTCTCATACAGTGATCTCAGAGTAAAGTTGCCACCTTTGTATTTTCTCTACTTGCACAAAAAAAAAAAATCAAGATAGGTACAGATTGCTATTAGTTCTTTGTACAAAGCCTCAAATTGTCACCATGACATTCATGGAACAGAGCCAGAAATATTTTTTAAATTTTGAAGGTAAATATTCTCAGTGAGGTGATGTTAACCATCTTGCTGGTAGTGGTCATCACATTGGCAAGCTGCAGACTGCCCTGGTTTTTGGATCTACTGTGGTGACAATGAGTGTCCTGTGACAGGACAATGACACTTTCAGACAGCTATTGGCAGTTATAAGATCTAAAAGTGAGAGAAGAGCATGGGAAAAGGAATGGAGTCTAAAAACTGAGTGTAACGTATTAATACGAACAAACAACAAATCATAATGTTGTTATTCTGTGTTAGATTCTGGGAGTAACATTGTGTTTTTAAAGTCTGGGTATTATCATAGCAAGACAGAAATTTGTTAACCAATACATGGTTCATTTATTTCACAAATTATAAATTATTGAAACACATCTTTCCTCTCTGCCCCAGTGTAGAAGGTTCTTGTTCTTTTCTGTCTTGTTTCCTGTACATTTTTACTTTAAAATAGTGCTTTCTTCAGATAGGCAAATATAGTTACAGGTAAATATGAAACCCACTGCTGTAGGAGCTAGAAGACAACCCTGGCTTTCTGTAGAGAAATATTAAAAGCTCTATTTTGCTAACACAACCTGGTTTAATTTTAAACATACTGTTCTCCTGTCAATTCTCCTATCATTACTCTCATGCCTAAAGATATGCAGATGCTCAAATGTTTGCAGGTTTGGCTATTTAGTTATTAGTTAGCAGTTAATTAATTCCACCAACTAATTTATAAAGGAGGCAACATTACATTTCCTATTTCAGAATCCAGTGATGAAGGTTATTCTGTTAAAAGGATTAATGAGATCTGCACTGGAAATTCCACATGCTTATCCTTGTTCCAGCGCAATGGTTTTTTCTCAAAAGGAACTACCTCTTAGAGGTAAGGATAATTTTAGAATAACGAAATTTAGGAATGGAAAGATGTGGATGTGGAGAAGACAAAAGGCCTTTCTTTTACTTTTCTCCAGGCTAGAAAGAACCTTTTTTTAATTTAAGGAAAAAGTGATTTCTGTAGAATAAGAGTCAATAGGAAGATAAACAAGAGATAAATAAAGGTTTGTAAAGAATTGCAACCATTGCAAGACTACCCTGACTGCAGAGTATCTCTATGCACAGAGCATCTGCAATTTGGACTAAGTATCTAATTCTTTATCAAACAGAACTAACCTGTTTCCCTGTCAATAACTTCTGGCTGCAAATTCTACAGCTTATAGCTGTGTTCATTTCTCAGCCACTTTAAATTTGCAGAGGATTAATTTAATTGACTATTTCATTAGCCTTGTGGTACAGGAAAGGATAAAAAGTAATCCCTAGCTGCCAAAAGATCATTGCAATATAAAATGCATTTGCATTCAAATAAATATGTATTATAAACACATGAGTGTATTAATGATGTTGAGGAGAGATTTAGTATCAAGACCCCTGTTCACACAGCATTTAGTTTCTCCCTGTTTCCCTGTGGTTCACCCACCTTTACTGATCAATGGAAAAGGACTGCAGTGCTTAGCTGAGGTATTCCAAACTGCAGAGCAAGTGTTGGTGAGCAGCATCTGCTCTCTTGCTTTGAGGGGGATTGTAGAGGCTGACTTGACTTCCTGTGTAAAAGTTCTCATTTGCAGATGTTCATATCTCAAAAGCTAGAAGAGCCAATAATTAAAATATTAAACAGTATTTCCATCAGTCAGTCAGT
Organism: Vireo altiloquus; assembly: GCA_013396875.1. Lineage (NCBI taxonomy): Eukaryota > Metazoa > Chordata > Aves > Passeriformes > Vireonidae > Vireo > Vireo altiloquus. Next base: position 763,234 of record VZRF01012563.1, read on the forward strand.
AGCTTCAGAAGTTTCTGAAATATCTTCATTTGTCTAGACTACATCAAAGTCATACACCAAATTTTTTAATAGACTGATGTGTGTGACAATTGCATATCGTTCCTCAGATTCTCTTTTCAGATTGAAAATTGCTTGGTGGTTCAAAAGAAATATTAAAAAAACAACTGAAGTTTAAGGGGATAAATTAAGATGCTGTGTAAAGATTCCCACTGCATTTAGCGGGTTTTGAAGAAGCATACATTTCAAATGACTTGCTAAACATTCTGTCTGCCAAAAGTAATAAAATAATAATTTACACTGGTGAAATATCTTTCATCAGAGAATCAAAAAATGTGCTATAAGGCTGGCAGTAAACTTATTTTAACTTGGAAGAAATTAAGACACAAAGAGGTTTAGGCCCAAGTATCTGTTGCTGTTATAGATATGATGCTATCCTCTGACAGGATGCAAGGGGTGGGCCCTCTTTACACTCTCAGGCAATGAAAGGCTTTTCCTTCTTTCTGATGCTTTGCATGGGTGGGCAGGACATCATCCTCTTGGTGTGGGTGACCTGCTCTGGCAGGTCTGGCACAAGTCATGGGTTTCCCACCAGCTGCCACTGAGCACCTGGGAAACAAAGGAAAAGCTGCTGCTCATGTGCAAGGGAACATCCAGATGGGAGTTCAAAACCATCACATTTACCCTTTGATGGATTAACAGCACTCTGGGGCATGGGAGAGAGCTCCCACCCCACTGAGGCAGCACAGGACATGATCCAAGGCTGCTTTCCTGTGGCAAGGTCCAGCAATCAGGAATGGTGAGACACCACACAAGGCTCTGGGGATTGAGCTCCTCTTGTGTCACATGAAATGTATCCCCTCACCAAGTCCTCCAAAGTAGAGAATGTTGCTTTTACTTAAAAAAGAGATTTCTTTTGATGAACCTTAGCTTGAAGCAAATCCAAAATCTGTCTTGCTTTTGCAACATTCCTAAATGCACCTACCTGTGTCAAAGAGTGGTTTAACATAAGAGGTGGGGAGATATTCAGGAGTTTGTTCGAGGGAGGGGAGGAAACAGCCATCCTGTACAGTGACCCTTAATGACAAGGCAACACTCCAATTAACTACTGCTTGGAGGTCTAAAATTAGGAGTAAGCCCTCATGTTTAGGAAACTTAGTTTGAATTTTAGAGAAAAACAAATTTACTGCAAGCTGCAAATATGAAGGATGTCTGAAAATCAAGCCTTTGCTGCTGTCAAAATATATCATTGCTTTTCTATAAAGCCCTGAGCTTATGAATTAAAAGCAGCAAATGCAATACACACACACACACATGCAGAACCCAGAACCTCGAACCCTCGACTTGACTGAAATACCTTTATCTAATTTTTATAGCACCTGAGTATTCCAGATAAAGATGGCTGTACAACTGTACTGGCATTATAGTATCTTTTTTCCCACTATATTGTGTCTATTCAAGTCAAAATTCATTTATTTTCATTTAACCTACTTCTTAAATAATGCGAATCTTATAAACAAACTGAAAACATAATTGGAGGCATTACAGGAATGTAATGCAACTAGCTCTCTGAATTTCCCTGTGCAGAATTAGCAAGACATAACCTATTTACTTTTTACTCCCAGGCTAGGTCTTTTTCTGCTTGTTATTGTTATTTTTCAACTACTTTTTTGCAAGTCAGGAGAATTCAGGGTTTTTTTCACCCAGTTGTCCAAAAACTCTGATGCATTACCCATATGTGAATCTTGGTGGTGCTTTGTAATGGAAGGGAAAACAAGAATCAGGAAGAGAAAAATCAATTTAGCCACCAAGCATAAGGGTCACAGCCAAATTAGTTTCAGTACTGATAGCAAGATACTATGATTTGAAAGGGAAGCCAAATGAAGTAAGAAAAAGGTAATAGTCAGCAATGCTTTAAATCATCTGGAAATAACATGGGCCATGACACAGCACCAGTGCATTGCATGAGCACTACAGGCACTCTCTTTTTCTATCACAGCTTCACATTTCTTTCAGAAAATAGGTAGACTGAATGCTTAAAGACCTGAGTGCAAGGGAAATATGTCACACAGCAAGACATCTGCCAAATTTGTGTTTCTTAGCATTACCAGAGTAGAGGACATGATTTGTGCAGAGCAGAATGAGAGAAGAGGCCAAAGAGAACATGACCACAGCAACGAGACATCATTTATTCATACTTTTACTGCCAGAAGTAAATAAAGTTATGCTTGTAATTATTGCAGCATATGTGGAACTAGGAGGAAAACTGCTGAAGCTTTATTGTCCAGATAGCACTGGAAGGTAGTTAATTTATACATAGACACACTGAAGAAATGGTACCCATTATCACTGCTGTCCACTCTAACACATTCCATCTTCAGCCAGATTTAATTTAACAAGAAGAGCTTCAATATGCCACTGCTGCAGTCTCTCCCTCCTGCACTTCACAGCCTCTTTTATGTGTCTGGAGAGAGAAGGAGGCGCTGTAATTAGCTGCTGATATTAACAGGCTTTCTTTTGCTTTATGAAGTTGGAAATAAATGGTCGCATTACTGAGCAGGCTGCTGGATACTCATCATAATTTTTTTAGAGTTATTTAAAATGGGCGTGAGCACTGTTGTTTCTGTGCTGCTTTCTTGCTTTTGTGTAATGGAGATTTTCTGTTCTGTATCAAAGCAAATTGGGGTCCCAGTTCTGTTTATGTTAGCAGCACGGCTCCAGCCACTGAGATCACAATCTCTAACATGAGAATATAGAGAGGAGCAGGCAGCGCAGCAGCACAGAAATTTGTACAGATATTTTCTTCAGCAATTTACAAATCTGAGTCTTAAACAGTTAAGGATTTTTTTGCCTATTATTTTGTCTACTACAAAATCAGATAAAGCTTCCTAGAAAGCAGGACATTCTCAGAAGTGTGTGGCAGCAATTTCATAGAAGTGTCATATTGCCTTTGCTTTTCACAGTACTTGTAGGAACGTAATTTTCTGCAGCTACTATCTCCAAGTTGTCTGAAGCTGGCCAGAGGACTAAAAAATTATTGGACAGGTCAGGAATACAGGCTAAGGTGGAAGGGGAGCAGAGGGAATGAGTTTAATGGTAGAGACCTCGCTTTGATGCTCAAAACAGTTCAGAAAGCAGCACACTTGATTGAGTTACAAAAGTCTCAGCAGCCAGAGTGTCACACCATGGACAGATTTTTGTTAAATGTAAGTAACAGTCAAAGGAGAAGCTCCAGCAAAGATAGAATTTCTCCTTGACCGTACAATATCAGCTTTTCCTGAAGTTTCATGAAACACTTGCTGCTGCTCTCCTCCTAACAATTGTACCAGCACATTTTTCATCAAGGATTTTTTCTTTTTTTCCTCTTCACAGTTTTTTGAGAGTGAGAAAACTACTATGATTTAAGCCACAGGAAATATTTCGGTAGCATTAAATGAAAACCAAATCTTAGCATTGTAGAATCACAAAATTGTTTGGGTTGGAAGCTAAGCTGTAGGGTTGGACCCTAAAGATCATCTCTTTCCAGCCCCCCTGCCATGTGCTGGGACACCTTGCACTAGACCAGGTTTCTCAGAAACCCATCCAGCCTGGCCCTGAACACTGAGCATCCACAGCTTCTCTGGGCAACCTGTACCAGTGTCCCAACTCCCTCAGAGTAAAAGATTTCTTTCTAAAATCTTGTTTAAACCTACCCCTTCAGTTTATACCCATCTACCCTTAGCCTAGCCCTTGTCAGAAGTCCCTCTCCAGCTTTCTTTTAGCTTCCTTCAGGTACTTGAAGGTTCTACAAATTCTCCCCAGAGCTTTCTCTTCTCCAGGCTGAACAGCCCCAACTCTCCCTGCAGTCTTTGCAGGAGAGGTGTTGCAGCCCTCTGTTATCTTTGTGGCCCTCTCTGGACTCAGTCCAATTCAATATTTTTATGCTGGGATCCTCCAGAGTGGAGTAAAGGGAGAGAATTCCTTTCCTCAGCCTGCAGCCCACGGTGCTTTGGATGCAGCCCAGGACACATTTGGCTTTCTAGATGCAAGTGCACATGTCTGAGACCTGTTGGGCTTCTTGTTCATCAACTCCCCCAAGTCCTTCTCCTCTGAGAGAAGGCTGCTCTCTATCCATTCTCTGCCCAGCCTGTATTTTTGCTTGGGATTGTCCCAACACAGGTCCAGGACCTTGCACTGGGCCATGTTGAACTTTAAGAGGTTCACATGTGCCCACCTCACCAGCCTGTCCCTCTGGATTGCCTCCCTTCCCTCCAGTGTGTTGACTGAACCTCTCAGCTTGGTGTCCTTTGTTGGAGTCAGGAAAAGCTTGGGAACTTTTCCTGCTCCTCTGGCTGTTTGCTTTACCCTCAGAGCTCCACAAAAAAGGCTTGGTCTGCAAACCAAGCTTGTGGGAGCATTTACCTCCACTTCTGAATGAGCTGAGAACACCAAAGAAATGAGGAGATGATTGTTTAGTGCACCACAGAATGTGTAGTTGTAGTTTTTAGGTTTTGCTATATATGTTATATGGAGCCAACATGGAGATTTTAGGGTGTTGGCTGCTTCTTCATCATCTTCTTCTCTCTTCTCCTTCTCTTCCTTTTTCCCTCTGACATGAGTTCCTGTGACTTGTTAATTGGTAGATAGAATTCAGTGTAGAGGAGACATATCAATAAGGTTGATATTCACTGGTTTTGGGAACAAAATAAGATAGGTAAAGTTTTCTAACTGGTTGATAATAGATATAAAAGCTACCTGCTTCTGGTAGCCATTGCCATTCTGTCCTTGTGTTCCTGGAGGTCACAGCACAGTCTGTGCCTCCGAAACTTTGATAAGAACAAGAAATAAACAAACTCTGAAACAGCAGAAAGAAGCCTCATCTCATCTTTTCGGGACATAGGACACTGAAACAAGGAACACAGCCGGGCCAGATGTCAGGGGAAGAACACCTCCCCCCGGCATCCTCGGCAAACTTGCTGAGGTTGAGCTTAATCCCACTGTACTCTTGCTGACAAAGTTGTTAAACAGCACCAGTCCCAGTCAGAGAGCAGGAGAAAGACATCAGCACTCATTCTAAAACATACATTGATGCTCATCATATTTGATTATAGTAAATACCTGGGGAAACTTCTTCCTTATTTTGTTGAACAATAAGCACTGTAATCTTCCAAGCTGAGTCTCAGTAGTGGCAACCTTAAGGACAATAACAACTGACTTAATAGATCCTTTCATTTGTTTTAAAACATATGCTCTTCTAATCCACATTCCCTCTTGTCCAAATTAAGCCCAAACTTTATTTTTAAAGTTTAGGTTTTCTCTGTTTTTCATGTGGCAAGTATTTTATCTGATATCTACTCATCTTAAGACCTCAGTAAGTAAAACATGATGGAGCAGCTTTCCCTGCAAACTGTTCATGAAGCTGCAGACTGTCGGGGCAGTTCTGCTTCCTTTTGCCAGCCAGTCAGTGCTGCTGATATTCCTGCTTGTTCCTGGTTTAGAGATGTGGGAGTGGCAGCAAAAACTTGAGTTTGCTACTAGCATAGAATAACACTATCTACAGAAGATTTTAATAGACTGACTCCCTGTACATCCCTGCTTTTTAAATAAATGATAGACATCTTTTCAAACCCCAATTTTTATCCTTAGTTATATAGCAGTACTCCAACTGGTGATAACATCTACCCTTTCTTAGGGCATATTTTCTGTGCTAGAATGAAGAGTAAGTTTAAAATTGAAGATCCTTATTTTGCATAATTATATGTAAAGGCAGGAAATGCATTTCTATCATTTATTGAAGCTTTTTACAAGAATTCATTCCTGAATTCTGAACGAAAGTACATTTTATATGTATAGAAAATACCAGCAGTAGCAGTCAAGAATAGCTATGGTAACAAGTCTAAGAGATTTTGACTCATATCATAGTCAGTGAATAAAATCTCTTTACATGAAATATCCCTGAAGACTTTTTTTGAGCAAAATTATACAACTGTTTTTCCCAGAGTGTGGTGGTGTATCACACAGCTGACAAGACCCAGAAAACTGGTACAATGCTGAGGGCTCTTTTCACAACACATGCTTAGCAGTGTGGATGCACACAGAGACTAAATTCACTACATGTCTAACAAAAGGCATTGCTTTATTTAAAGGAAATTGTTTTCTAAGTAATCTTCCTTTAGAAGTTATAGAAGAAATCTTGAAAATGAAATTTAAAAAGCTGCCATTGAAGAGTTGCTTTAAAGCTGGGATCAAAAAATTGAATAATATGTTTATTTCACATGCATGACCGAGAGTAAATATTAAGGAAAGTTTCCTGTCTGACCATCTGGGAGCAGCTCTGACAGTCGCGTTCACCCCCTTGAGCTAAGACTGAGGTCTCTTTGCAACCACACCCCTCACTCTCTTGCAGTTTGAGAAGGTTTCCTTACTGGCTCAGTTCCAGGTTTCCCATAGCAGTCTTAGACGTCTAGATCCTTAAAATAATTTAATCCTGGTGCATCAACTGAATAACAGCTCAAGCTGGTGCCTCTGAGGAGGAACCTGAGCTAAGGAACACCTGGGGTTTTATTCCCTTATAATCTAAATATGTGAAAGTCTGGGCTCCTCAGCTCCTGCTGCATCTCTGGGTGTCCCTCACCTGGCTGGCCACAGGTCCCTGTGCCCTTTGTGGTGCAAAAGTCAGAAGTTTGTGGCCTCTTGCCTTGGGCTCTGCCACCTGCAGAGTGGTGAGCTCAACAGAGCTCAACCTGCAGCTCCACTGCAGCTGTACATTGAGCTACCTGCCCCAAATGTATTCCTCAACACCCAGATCCTCAATACTGCAACATCAGTGCACTTCAGCAGGATGGTTCTCATCCTCAAATCATTGCTGTGAGGAGCTGTGAGGAAAAAAATTCTATGTGAGATTATTATCGACAGTTTGCACTCCAAGGTCATCTATTCCGGGGTTCAACAGGGACATAACCCATTGTTGAAATGTCTATGGAAATTTATTATTAAGTAAAATCATGAGGAATTTTATAACAATAAGGCAATTGTAGTTTTTTATTATGAGACTTTGTAAAAAGAGTTTCATCTGAACTCTAAAAAATATTTGTTACATTCAGTTAATGTTTCAAAGAGTGAAAAATCTGTACTTTCACTGACAGGTGTACTTGTGCTTTATTGGCTGCTTAAATACGACCATGTTTGTAATCAGGTTGCTTTGACTTCTGATAAATCTCAAATTAATGATAAAGCTAATGGCAGCCTACACATGTGGCTTAGCCTCTGTATACTTGGCATTCTCCTGACTTATTTTCTTGGGGATTTGTGACTTCAACTACTCAAGTCTGCAATGGAGTTGTCTTAAAAAAAAATAAACATCATCACATCTCACTTTCTACCAAATGTCAAAAAATGAGAACTTGCTAGGAACAACCATTTTAACCCAAGGCTTGCTTTTAGTAGGAGATGTTGCAACATTGTGACTGTTTTATTTAAGTTGCATTTAGAGAGCTGTAATGAACTTTGGACACTCTTATGATTTTTGCTGTGATATGAGTAGCCCAGGAGGCAACCAGTTGGATACAATCTGAGTTTTTCTCTTGCTTAGAAGGGGAACTGTTGTAGTGTGTCACCTGCAAAATACACCTCTGTGTTCTCTTTCTGACCATGACTGGCAAATGATTCTCTTCTGTGGAAGAGAAGCCTTTATTTGCTCCCAGCTCCTAATCCAACAGAGATCACTCTAACATGATCCCAATAAGGTCACACCAGTAATTAGTGGAGAGAGAAACACTGTCCAGCCAGATAATTCCAGACTGCATTTTGAATGCATCCTTCACACTCTCAATTTTCACAGCTTTCTGACCCATCTAAACACCAAAAAGCAAAGGGCTCAAAAAAGTCCTCCTTGGATAGATTTTATTCTGTTTTAATTCTACTGTCTTCCACTGGAAAATGTTCCCATGGGTCAGTTTAAACTCATTGCACATTTCTGCTCCATCCTGTAGCAAGAGGAAAGTTTACTTACTTAGGTTACCTGCCCCAGACTTCAGCCCTTTTCCATCTTCTCTGGATGTTCTGGTATTCTGGACGAACTCACTGCTGCAGCTTTCTGCTTACAGATTCTCCCAGAAAAGCAAAGGACCTCTCTCTTTATCTCCTTCCATCTGTAGCCATGAGGAGGGAACTTAATAGGGAGGTTTCAGTCTAATTCTGGTCCTCAATGATATCACAGCTCTTTGCATAGCTCTGTTGGGCGGCACCCACAGGATCCTCAGATGCTCTCAGGGAGTGCTGTGTAGCCAGGGATACTCTGCTGATTCCTTCTTTTGAACATCCCTTCTGTCCTTTTCTTGATTTGTTGTCATAAATTTTTATATCAATTCTTAGTTCTGAGCCCCTCTCCTTTTTCAAGGACTCTTTGTTATTCAATATGGATTTCCTCCAACTCTTTTTATATATCCTCCAATAAAGATAGGAGAATATCAGAACTGGGCAGACACACAGCAACACCTTCTCAGTGCTGCTCCCACCAGACTGAGTCTTGGATAGATCCTGAGCCAATATTACATTTCATCTTCTTCCATCTCAGTTACAAAAGTGAACAGGACACAATCTGCCCTTGAATTACAGGAGAAAAAACCCCAAGCAAAGAAACAAACACAAAAAACTCAGACATGTGGTGAATGTAATGTGCTTTGATGTATCACCATGCAGATACTTCTACATTTCTTTAAAACTCAGCAGCATGTGATAGTTCTCAATTTCTGTACTGACCTTATTAAAACTTGTGGGTATCAAAATCCCTTAGAAAGATGTCTGGGAAATTCTGTCTCTGAAGCTACAACTTATCCCTTTTCTCCAGATTGTCTGTTGCATTACACAATTATTTGCTTTGCTTATGTATAGACCCAGACACATCTCCAGACCTGCCATAGTAGGGTTTTTTCTCAGTATGGAAAAAGCCACACCAAGATGGATACATTTTGCAAAGCCATAAAGGTCTGATAGGACAAGCTCTAAATATGTCAGATCTCAAATATAGGAATTGAAATTGTCTTGTATTTGGGCAGTTCAAGAAGATACTCCCCCTTCCTTTATCTTCTGAAAACAAGAACAGAAAGAATTTTGTTCTTATTTTCCAGCTTCCAGTTACATGTTACTTTCAGTGAAGTATTGAGGAGTTTTGCAAGAAAGCAACACTTAGTATGATGTAGGAGAGGCTGACTGGCTTAAATGACAGAAAAGTAACCTGTGTCACATCTATTTCTGTTCCATCCTGCAGTATTCTAATTTCTGCATCCAGTGCAAGGACAAGAGGAGTGTGTGGCTAGCAGAGTGGATCAGCAGTAGACCTCAGATGCAAAATGGAACTCCACACTAAATTTACACATATGCATTTCAGTGAGCAGAGCTGTGTTTGAGTAATAGATGGCAGAATTTGGTATTAGCTCCTCACATGCATCACACAGTGAAATCATGTTCTATTTATTTTGGCATTACAGACAGAGTATAAAGCCTCCCATTCAAAACATTGATCAAATTATAGCCATAAATAAAACTATGAGTTCAAAGTAAAGAGGAATTTGTCCCAGTGACGGATTTTGTCTGGGAGATAGATTTATCACATAGAATTTGATCATGCCAAATCCTTAACAGAAAAATAAGTAGTTCAGACTTATCATTCAGTATTAAAAAAATAATCTGGATTTCACTATTCTTCATGTGCAAGTTTTCTTTGCCTCTATGGAGCTACACATTTGAGTTAAATGTCAGCAAAAATCACCAGTAAAAAATATAAAATGTGTCAGTGTGAATCATATCACTAAATTTATGTAGTAATTGACAGTGGCACAAACTTCATCTCATTTTTGTATGACCCAGTCTATTTTGGGCCATCATTTCTTCCACCCAGTTTCCTGAGATTTATGTATGTGTTTGCTCCTCTAACTGTCACCTTTAAAACTTCTGGGATTCTTTGGCCAATTTCAGCCAAAGCTAATGGGCAGAGATTTCAAAGATATTCTATACCTACATATTTTATGGAAAAAGGTGGCCACTATGGCTCAAAGACCTTACTACTGTGCCAGCAAGAAAAAAGGCAGCAGAATGAGCCCTCTATTGCACAGGAGAGTATATTTTTGACCATGAGTCACAGACACCAAGGAAATAAAATTTTTGCTATGTTTGATGTTTGCACAATGCAACAAAACCAAGAAGGATTACCTGTGTCACACGGTGGGCTCAGCTCACATATTGAAGTCCCACCATTGCACTTCAATTTTCCAAGTCTTTATTGGTGGTTGTTAATTTATAACTAGCACATAAAAAAAAGTTAGATGCCTGTATTATAAAACTACTTTTATTCTTTAATAAAAATCTGATTATCTTGTTAAATGCCTGTTCATGCATTCAGTTGAAAATGATAATATTTAATGCTTGCTTTTGAAATTCCTTTTCATTAAAGCAACCAATCCAATACAATTTGTTCTGCTGCTTACAGCCTTATTTCTGTATATGTCTTTCTCAACCAATTATAAGTAGGGATAATGTATGGTAGGGCAGGAAAGGTAAAGGCCATGTTCTGATTTTAGAGAAACCAAATTTTTCCAAGGAAAGGAATAATTCAAACTTTCTTGTTTTTTAAGACAACATTATGAACCCTATATATTGGGTTGTTTATAAAATCCATTATTAGATATTATTAGATATCAGTTCATTGGAGTCTGAGATGTCCAAATTCAAATTAAGTGCATTCAACTGATTTTGCTAGTCTGCAAGATTACAGGTTTGTGTTTGTCCTGACATATAGATGTCCAGATTTTGAGTAGAAATCATTCTTATTTATGGCCAAGGCAATTTTCTCTTAGAGAGGAACTTAACTGTTTGAAAACACGTTCAATTAATACAGTTGTCAAAGAATATCATAAACTAAGGAATCACTTTGTTAATTCCACTCACAGCTCTCCATGAGTTTTCTGTGTTTTTCATGGTTGTACATCTCTAAAGGCTTCTTGATAAGTGGTTTTAAGACTTCTGCAATCAGCTCATTATTTGGAGATGGGTTTACCACATCATATAGTTCTATTTCCAAAAATATACACTTTCTGACATTGAAAGAATGGAAGTATTAGCAGTGATTCAATGCAGAGAAAGAACTATGAAGCATCTGACGTCAGATCTAGGTCCCGTGATATAACCTTTGAAGTGTTTCCAGTTACATTTCAATGGGCAAAACTTTTATTGAGAGAACAGGCTGAGAAGAGCAGTCAATGCATCTTTTCTACCAGTTAATACTTCAGCATTAGAGATCTGTCTCAGGAGGAAGGAGCTGAGTGAGAGACTTAATGTCTTGAGATTTTTACACAAAACCACTTCTGGAGCCCAAGATGGCTCATTTACAACAAAAGCACAATCCTGAATCAAAGTCCTCTGAAGGCCCTTTACTTCCCCTAGCATTTGATTAGGTGAAGGTCATATGTGCAGCACTATTTACTGCTGGGCTATTGCTCCTGTCTTAATGGAACCAGAAAGGGGAATTCATGTAGGAGACATGGGAATTCACACAGCTAATCAATTGGAGCCATGTGGCTCAATGTGTGAGCTCTCTTTTGTGCCCTGTGCGCAGAAGTGGAGTCAGGGTTTCATCTTGTGCCTGCTGCTGAGCACTTGAAAGGCACAGGAAGGAAGCAGGCTTTGTCAAGAACTGATGGGAATTGAGCAGTCACTCGAACCTAACAGGGACTGAACAGGCAGAAACTTGTTGCTTGTAACATGGGATCATCATCTGAGTCTCACTCAGCAGCAGGCATAAATAACATTATCTGCATTTACGAGCAGGTACCTTTGCAGAAGGGCTTGTTCCTGCATTACAAGAACTGAGGCCTCATTTTCCACAGAAACAGGTGCAAGATTCCAGCCCTTTAAAATATACCCTATATAATATGGATTAAAAGATCCCAGCCGTTTAACATATATTTTTATTTGTAAGAAACCTTTCTGGCTTCAGTGTGTTTCTTTGTACCAAAACATACAGGCAAATAGGAGTAACTGCAGAATGGGATGCCAAATTGGTAGAAGCTGGCTCTTTCTGAAACACAGCAATAATATCAAGATGCTGTTGATAAGGAGGACTGTCATTTCCTGAATGATTATATACACATCTATTTCCATGCAATGTATGTATTTATTTAGATTCTTTCCATTAATGTCAGAGATTGCTTAGTAAGGCACAACCATGACATCCTGTAGGACAAGTAACAATATTTATGTTACAGTGAAGAGAGGAAATGATACATAATTAAGCGTCATAACTGCTTTAAAAAAAAGCAAAGAAGAAAAACCTAGATTAATTTGTCAGCTATGTTTGCTGTGTAAGCATCATAGTCCAAACCCAGTAAGCACTATATAGTTCATTTTCTGGGTCTCTATAATTAAATTTTTCTATTGCATTTAATTGTTCCATGTATTTATTGATGACCACTGTGGCTTCTCAAGTTACAATCATACCAGACTGCACTAGGAAACTACCTTAATCTTTAAAAATCCCCTAGTTATCTATGTTTATTTCCAAATGCAAGAGATAATACTGAAAATGATAATATTGAACATTTATAGCCTTTTTTTTTTTTAAATAAACAAAGCAAACTTGTCTCCATTTTATCACTAAACTCTCAAATAAACTACTTATTCCCCAAAGTTTTTTATCTAGTGTGGGAGCGGACCCTATCCAAGAAGAAGCTCTTCAGTTTGGTATTCTAGCTGAGAGAAGTCTTTCGTAATGTAGCAGCTCAACACCACAGAGATCACCCCCACTGGTGAGCTTGTACCTCACATGCCTCATAACAAAACAGCTTGGAGTACTACATATAACACAGAGCAACATTCAATAAAAACAGAAGAAAAATGAAAGCATAGAAAGTTAATGCCATTTACGTTTAGAGATTGGAAAGAATTTTATTTGACTTCTACAATCCCTTTACTATGCTATAGAGCTCTGCTTCTGACATCCTCCAAAAATTCTGGAAGAAGGGTTTTCTTTGAAGACTTAAGGGATGTAAATAGATTTTTCATCTTAACAACAAACAAATATACTAAGAAACAAATCCATATACTAGATCCTCTTGTCTGCAACACCCTCAGCAGTTCTACAGAGCAAAAAAATCCCTATGGCATTATTGTTTCTTTACTTTAAAATATATTTTGATTTTGTTTTGAAACAACATCCTGTTTTTTTTTTTCTATACTGCCTACCCCAAGCACTGTTTTCAGTGAAAGTTCTCATTGAGAATAATAAAAGATATTTTCCCGGTTGGTCTCAGTCTCCCTTGGACCAAATTCTATTCCGCTGTCAGATCTATGGGGAATAATCAAGCAACATTAACTGTCTGATATAAGATGTATAGCAGTCTGCAATTGGACTTGCCTTTTTTTCTTTCTTTTTCCCAAGGAACAAAATCATTTCTAAACTCTTCACAAGGTGTACAAGCTAGAAATTTCTTTATTAAGAAAGCCATGACCATTGGTGATTTGCTTAGGGAAACTGCATTCAGATAGAAAAGAAACAAATTAAACTATAAATTATTCACCATTGTGTTTACTAAGTATATTGTGCTACATAGAGATATTAATCTAAGGGCAGAATATGATCTACTTTTTTTTTAATAGAAGTGCATTCAGAGTTTTATTCAGTTAATCCACTTCAAGTCTAAACCTACAAATATTATGACTTTGCTTTTTAGGATATCACCCTAGGGCCAAACCTCATTTTACCCTTGGAACTTCCCCTTTTTCCCCTTCATAAACACTGCCTTTCCTTACTCAGACTTTTTCCACTTATATTTGATAGAGCTCTTTGCTTACTCACTCTCTGGTCCAGCTCTCAGTATCACTTCAGGAATTTCCCCTGATTTCTAAGGACTTGTTAGCACACTTCCTTATTGGCTTCAATTTTATTCCTTGCTGGGTTCATGCCTTAGAGGCAATTTCACTTCCAGCATCCACTGAGTTGAAAGCCTTTGCTCTTCAGTCTTTAGCAGTGAAACAGGTATTTTATTCCTTTGAAGAACATCTTCCCCATCACTCTTCCTCCAACTTCATACCAATTTCACAATACCAAGTGAAATTATTTCTTTGTCATTTTATCAGCAGAACATTAAATGATTGGGAACTTTTCTCTTTTTGACAACCTTAACCTTAACCTTCGATGACTCTATTAGAAAGCAATGATCATTGCCACAGAATTTTTATCACATATATTCATACCTTATGCTGGCTTCCAACTTTCCTTTTCCCCCTTGAGTTAAAGTGCTAAATATGAATTACTTTATGGCAATCTGTAACTAAATGAGTGTAAATAGACAGGTCGTGTTTTAAATCAGTGCCTTGCCTGTGTAAAGGAATTTCATGTAGATTTCAATCAGAGATGTTCCTGTTCAGGAGATGAGATTTTAATGGAAATGTTCTATATAGAATTTCATTAGATTTTTTTTGAAATTACCCAATGAGATTGATTAGAACTTAATATTGGTATGAGCAACCTGGGCAAACATGGGATGTATGTATGCTATTATATAGTTTAGAGTGAAACTGTCATTATTTAGATGTGTTTGGAAGGTCATGCATATTTATGGCTTTTGGGTAGAATGCAAACTGGACAACAAGTTTGATTTCACTGATTTTACTGAAGTCTGCAATAGTTGTGCTGCAGGCTTTACAAGATGCCAAAGAAGAAGTCAATTATTTTAATTTTCAAAACCAATACCTCTTTTCACTTTGGAGATTACTTCTGCATGTGATGCCAATGCCAAGATTTTTTTTTCCAAAAGCAAAAATAAAATAATAAGTGAAATTAAAAGCTTTTGCATTTCCAGATGTTCTTAATAGATATATTCCCTTCTATATAGTAACCACGTGTGACATTAAGTATTTCAGCATAGAATTAATAATTCCTGGATTTTTAGTTCTCTGTTATGCCATCATTCATGAAGTACAGAATGTGCTTAACACCTGTCTTTTCTGCCATTCTCTTCAGGAAGTCCCCTGGTGCTCTGTCATCTCCTCTCTACACACCCTAACTTTGCCTCCATGGGCCTGGGGAAGGAAGCCCAGGTCCTCACACGTACCTGGGACACCATGTGAGAGGAGATGTCACTTCACTCTGCCTTTGGTCCCAATGGAAGTTTTGTTTTCCCTTGCAGAGCTCCTCACAGGGAACTGGACAAATGAAATTTTGCATTTCAGAGGAAAAGTCTTCCCTCCAATTTTCCCTCAGGGTGGGAAGGGACCTTAAGGGAACCTTAAAGGTTGTCTAATCCAACCCTCCTGCAGTGAGCACAGAAAGTGGAAGGAAGGAAGGAAAGATGTACTGATCTAAAACTTGCATTTCCAATGGACAGACATTATAAAAACTACAGGTTTCTCACCATCACAGTGTAAATATAGAAGTACTGTTGGTTACAGTTAGACCAATTATGTCATTCAATCATCAAGTTCATTAAGTTGCATTTGATAACACTGAGCCACAGCCCATCCTCAGGATCAACTGATGTAGCAACCACTTTAACCACTTTGCCCACTTGTTCATTGAGATAGTGGAAAGAGGGCTACATCTGTTCAGTAACTTTTACCCTTTTATTTACCCTTGCTAAATAAAATGCAAAGTAATGTACTTCAGAAGTTTTTCTGCACAGCAAAGAGCATGTTAGTTTGAGGTTGTTTATTAATGCTCTCAGTGAAGAGAAAATGGACAATTTCATGGACAGTATTTACATGTGGATACCGACAGCTAGAACTGTTAAATATTTTTAAGATTTGCAAACCTTGGCTAATTCACCCATCAATACCTGGAGGAAGTAAAATCCTGAGTCTTTAAATGATACAGTGTTTATAGTGGCACTGCATGCAGTCTTTCTGTACTAAAGAATATCTGATTGGGAACAAACCTACTGTCAAGTCTGAAGTCCACAATTTTTACTCAAAAGAATTACCTAAGCCTATTAATTACTAAAAGCAGATGTAAAAAAAAAAAAAAAAGAAAGAAAATGGTTCTTTAGTTTCACCTAAATATTAAAGGTTTCTGACAGATTTTAAAAAGCTTTCTATTCCCTAATGAGAAACAGCAGATAGAGGATCCCTTAGCTCTGCATTTTGTTCACACTGTAAGTTTCTAAGGAAATGCTCAATTAAAAAATTAAATAAATATTGCTCGAATTTCTGCTAGGTAGCAGCCACCCTCTGTGATTAGGATTCCATTCACTGTTGCCTTTTTTCAGGTATTGTAATTATAGCTTGCAAACTGAGAGCACAAGATAATCATTATCTGCACATGTTTACACGTTAAAGAAAATGCTGAAATATATTTCACCGCTCCGCACTGAAAGTGTGAATGTTCTCACACATTTGCTATCCCACTGTATTATAGTGATACTTGGTGGGGCTGCACAGTGTCCCATCCAAACTTATTCTTGTGCAATTCCTTGAAAAATTGGATGCTACTCCTAAATATACAGGTTAGAAAAAGCCATGCTGTGGATTGTTATAGCTTTTTCTCCATGCACTTCTGTTAGGTTTTGAAGCAAGGGCAAATCTTTACAGTGCTAGCTGGTGTTTCCAAATGCATGTAATTTGAAGCATGGCTCTGTTTAACACACAGCATTTGAAAGAAAAAAGTGACCTCTAGAAATGCCATTCAGTTGCCCATGTCCCCATTACTGTTTGCTGACAAAATCCTAAAACACATATGTTTGAGCCTATACATTGATTAATGCTGCCAGAATCCTTAAAGAAGATGTAATTTTTCTAATCTTTGGGGAAAACGAAAAGAAAGTGTTTGTTTTGTTTTGTTTTGTTTTGTTTTGTTTTGTTTACCAGTGCACTTGCAAAATGTATGTGAGCAGGGCAGTCTCTTCCAAAAGTGGCTCCTAATTTGTTGAATACCTGTTCTGTGAAAAATCCAGTCAGGAACAGAGAGAAAAGTAGGTGATTCTTTCCTTCTCACCCCTGCCCCCCTCAAAAAGCAAAGAAGCCTTTATCCTCCAAAACAGAACATCTGGGCAAGAAACAGCAGTCGGT
Source organism: Vireo altiloquus (assembly GCA_013396875.1). Taxonomy (NCBI): domain Eukaryota; kingdom Metazoa; phylum Chordata; class Aves; order Passeriformes; family Vireonidae; genus Vireo; species Vireo altiloquus. The sequence goes on from VZRF01012563.1 coordinate 780,265, forward strand.
AGTGTCAAAACACATTTAGACCTCTGATTTTTATGGCATAAAGTGACAATTCCAGTGGCTATTCATCCGTCACTGCTCCCCACACTCAAACAGTGAGCCGCCAGCACAATTTCTCAGCTGTAGATCTACCTATTTTCTGGAGGGATGTGTTTATGTGTGTGATGATTTCTTTTTCAGAGGCATATGAGCACATGTCTGCTTAAATCAACCCTGGAGATGATTTGCTCTGTGGTTCTGTTTATCTCACCTGTACACATATGCAAGGGCTGCATTCCACAATGAGCTGAGGCATCAGGGGCAAATTCACCTCAAGGAGATTTGCTGTTCTCAAAAGTGAAGATCAAGTCGATCCAAGGTAAGTAAAACTTCATTGTAGTGTTTGGCTGATATAGCTGGAAACTGGCAAATGTTTAACACCTCTGAGGCTGTTACAAACGTGCAGCCAGTGGGCTGCTGCTATTTTTGTGGACCTTCTGCAAAGACCTTTACAGATAGCTTCTGGAAATGAAGGTACTTACACTATTTCAATAGCAGGTTTAATGGTTTGGGAAATACTTTTAACTAATGTTCCTGCTGGCAAATTGACTATCCATTTCTTCTCAAATGTGTCTAAGATGTAAATGTTTTTTTTTTCCTGAGTGTGGAGGTTGTGTGTTGAAACCTGCTGTTCAACAATCCCAGCTGCATGCATGTTATTATCCCAGCACTGATTACAAGATTCCATTGACCACAAGCTGCCTGTTTGCCTGTCTAGATGTTGTGATTAGTGTACAATCAATCTTTAATCCAATCAGAAATCTCTCTGCCTGCAGCTGATAAAGGTCTCGGCAGGGCACTGATGAGGCTGGAGCCCTGGTATCTCTAAGGGGACACCTGCAGCATGTGAGGTGCAGGAGCTAAGCAGGCTGATCTAAGAGAAAGGAATTAAAGTGGCCTGCAAAAAAATCTGATAAACAACATTCAAACAGAACAAACCAGGCAGCTTAAGTGTGGAGCTCATCAGCCTCACAGACCCTGGAGTGCTGCTGTTCTAAATCCTAACATGTGGAGAAGATCACCTTTTAGCTTAAGAAGACCGTTCAAGACAGAAGATTTAGTTTCTGGTCATTAAAAGAAGAAGCCAACAAATAATTTATCTCATTGTACGATTTTCTCCAGTGCATGAATTCCTCAGTACTACTTCAGCTTTGTACTTCATTGTCTGCTCTTCTTCACAGGAGTCAGGAATGGCATATAGCTGTGACTTTCCAAATTGTAGTGCAAAGAAATAATTGCCTGTTCTTTTAGTCTTCTTTTTTAATTCCTTGACCCAACTTTAATTTCTTTTCTCTCTTTATCTCAGTATTCTTTCCTAATTCTGCAGATGGGATACTTTTAATTACAGATCATATTAAAGCTGTTAAAAAATAGCACATTATTATATGATAAACCTGCGTGCTTTATATTAATCCTTGTTGATCTGCTTCAGGGCAAACAGTTTCTCATAACTTCCTTTCTATGATGTGACCTGTTCTTATTACATTACCATTCAAAATTAGAGAGAATGACAACTAACTGCCTTATTGAAAGCTAAAGAACTTCCAAAGTACCTTTTTTGTAACCATAAAAACATCTCTTAACTGCTTAAATGGAAACCATTGTTTTTATTTGTTGTATAATTATTTTAAACACAGTTATATGAATTATTTTTATTTCTAGAAATACAGATTATTTCCACTAACCCCATAGATTTGTTATCCTTTTTAACTCCTGGGTGAGCTGTACTCCTACTTTCAGGCTTTCCAAGGCATCTGACACCCATTTGAAATACCTGCAGCAAAGCTTATATTTATCTATATTCACAAAAAGCCTAAGATCAAAAGAAATATAATTATTCTGTCTGCGAAGTCTTTTTTTCCTATATGACCATTTCAGATTTAATAATTTCTCTGATTTCAAAGTCTCTAATCAGTAAACAATGAACAGCATCACAGTGAAATAATCTAATTGTCACAGCTCTGACTTTCAAAAAAGCTTTCAAGACTGCTTTAAACTTGACAATTTTGGCAAAACCTATTGTTGCAATGTTAAATGGCCACAGTGCATGCAAAAAGAATAACAGTCAAGTACATACAGGTATTTGAAACATGCACTTCAAAGTCAGCATGGTCTACTCTAAACAGTCACATCATGCTCAGAGCACAGTTTAAGACCCGTTTTGAACTAAACCAGCTTATACCCAATGATTGTGCCTTTAAAGATATATGGAAAATATCTGCTCTTCACAGAATATGACCTTCATAACTCAATTTATGGGTCATTCCCTCACTTGTGGGATATTTTCAATATCATAATTGTAAAAAGAGAAAGAAAGGAAGGAAAAATGTTCAGTTATTCATTTTGCAGGGCCTTTTTATTAAAAGCAGAAATAACATTAGATGAAAATCATTTCACTGATAATTTTAATGAAATATGAAGTGCTTTGAATATATTTTATTGCAGGCAATATAGAAAAAAGGCATTGGCTGCTTAATGTGTCATTTAATGAATGGATTCCACATTGCCTTACTTTGCCACATTTGGAAGTGAAGGCCATGCAAAGATGATAGCAAGTGCTTTCAAAAGGGGGCTTCTTCCCACATTTTTAAATTACACTTCACCTAATGGAAAGCACAAAGTATAATGCAGCAGAAATGAGGCTGAACCAAAACATTGGAGCTACATACCTTAACAAATCTCACTGAATTTAATCCTGTAAGTGCATCACTAATATGGAAAAAAACCTGATGTTGATAATGTCCTAGCATGCTGAAGGTCAGACTGATCCCAAAGAAACAGAAATCTTGGCTAATTTGCAATAAGCTAAGCAGTTGCTTAGTTAGCCCAGCTGAAGGTGAGGAACCAGGGTGGAAGCTCTGCCCACGGGGATGCAAAGGTCATTACAGAGAAGGCTGGTAGGTGTCATTTGTTTAGACCTTCTCCAGTGCAGGCAAAACCAAATGCAATTTCCAGTGCTGCAGAAATACACCCTAATCTGCTCAATTTTTTTTTTTTTTTTTTTTTTTTCACAGGCTTGGGTCTGACTCAGCAAGTTTCCAGAAATTAACCCTAAACTGCCTTTGGATTTCTCTCATAGCATCTATCAGCTGCCACTGCAGGCTTTTTTCCAGTAAGATGCAGATGCATTAGTTGTGTCTAAAATGAACAAAGCCTACATGATAGCCATGCACTGGCCTGGAGGCTGGCTGGCACTGGGTTGCTGGGGCTGCAGCACCTGTCCCAGTGTCCATCCCTTCAGAGCCCAGTGTCCTGGTTCATGCAGTCCTCCTGAGTGCCTAGGAGAGGGCAACCAAGCTCCAGCTCAGAAATGCTAACATGTAAGCATTAAGTGGTCTGGGACACAGAGCTCAGGCTTACAAGCTGGTGCTTTTATTTAGCAGTGCAGGCATACCTGTGTGTCCACTGAAAGCAGCCTTCCACAGCCACAAGCTCTGGCTTTTAAACTAGCAAGGAAAAATTGTAGGAATCCATCAGAAAACCATGCAGTAGGAAATTTTATCATGTCATTACAAGTAGGCATCGTGCCTCCTGGTCATAATACCCCATCAGGTTAGAGATTAGACTTTATGTGAGGAAAAAAAACATGTAAAGGAGATCTGAAGCTGGCATTACAAATGGAGGCTATTCTTCATGCACCACAGAAACTTCCATATAAAGCATGAGGAGGATCCCACATATATTTCTTGGTAATTTTGGAAAAAGCCCTGCAGGAGAGAGGAGGAATATCTGCTCTGTTGCACAGGAGAGCGTGAAATGGATGAATAGCAGGAAATCCAGAAGAGAAAGATGTCTCTGGCCTATGAATGTAAGAGGCAGAGACAGAGAGCAAAGTTTCACCTTGTGATGTTTTCTACGTTTACCTTTCTGATGTCCAAGCTCTGTTGCCAAGTTACTGGCTCCACATGAAAATCAATGATTGATGCAAATAGAAAAGTCTGTATGTAACAGACTTTAACACTATGTGTTAACAGGAAGAACACCTTTCTTTCAAGGCACCGTAATGAGAAGGAAAAACCCCATGTAGTAATATAATCAACCTTTTAAAATTGTTTAAAAATAGCTTTTTCTCAAGACAAGACCAAGTTTCTCAAGGCAAGTTTAACACCATCAACCTTTAGAACCTAAGTCAGTTACATGGAAGTGTCAGGTATTGTTAGAGTTCACATTATCATACGGATCCATAAACAAGCAGCTGCATATTTTCTCAAATTATTATCACTCTTGCACACCTGGTGTGTGTTATATATTAAAAATTAACAAACAAAAGTGAGACTTTTACTATACTGCCATGCTGTCATGGCAAATTGCGCCATCAAAATCCAATTGCACAACCCAGCTTAAGGCATCAGTATGACAAGAGAACTGCAGTATATTACTGTAGAGACAGGACTCCATTAAATAAGATGTGCAAGGGGCAGTGTGGAGCCTGGAAAACCCAGGAGGTGCTGAAGGCAGTGTAATAGTGCCCCATCGTCAACAGTATCAAAGGCTGCTGATAAATCAAGGCAATGAAAGAAGGAGCTTCTCAGTTAGCTTGAAGCAACAGATCCTCATTATAAACTCTCTCAAGAGCAGTTCCAGCACAGTAGCAATATCTGAAACAAGACTGAAATTTATTAGAAGGATTTTTGTTCATTAAAGCCACGCTGTAGTGTCAGAACAGCGCTTTCGAATGTGAGGAAATCGAGGGGCAAATAAGGTAAGCTGAGAAATTGCCAATAATTGCACTTTAAATTCTTGTGCAATTAAGAAAAATACTGTTTTGACAGTGTTTCACTCCTCAAAAATGTTTTCTTCTGGCTATCCGGTTTCTGTTTGGTCTGAGCTTCTAAACAGGAATTGACATTTAGGAAAAAATAAACGCAGTCTCCCAAACACCCAAAACATTCAGGAGCAGTGTGACACAAGAGACTGATCAGGTGATATTAATCTGGCCTGTTGATCTCAAAGTTCCCTCAACATCTACGTGTTTTGTTTGGTACCTACAAGCTTACACCCAATCTGTGTGCTCTGGATGCCTCTGTTCCGCATTAGGATGCAGAAAGGAAATGTGAAGGGATATCCATGCTTTCAGGCTCAGTCTGTCACACCCTAGCAGAGTCAGACCTCATCACAACTGCTATAGAAAAGGCAGCTGGAAAAGTATAGACCTGCTAGATAAGGGTCTTCACCAAAAGGGAGGAGATATACAGGACTCCCGACTGAGGTACACATTCTTTGTAATGGACAGAGGTTTTACTTAAGAGATAATAGTACTGGAAACAAAAAAAAATCAAGCCCATAACTCCCTCAGAACAACTTTATCTGCTGGGATGTAGATTTCCTCTTAAGGGTCCTTTCTGAATTTTCCACAGCACCTTTTCCTGAATAGGGCAGGTCAGAAAGAGCAGTAAAGGCAGTTTTCTGGACAGTGAAAGAGATAGATTTAAAAGTCTACAGGGTCCAGATCCCAGCACTCCATCTTCCGTGGTTAGAATAAAAACAACCACAAAAATACCCTGTTCTCATCTCAAGAAGTCAACTATCTTCAAATGAAAAATGAAACATGAAACCTAAGCAAAACAATATAATAGAAGCAAAGCAAGTGGAACTAGAAGACCCAAGAACCACTCCTCATTCCACCCTCCAACACTTGCATGGGCACTATTCCAATTTGGAAATCTCTGAAGATGACAAAGGTGCTTCTGGAGCAATGGAACTTTAATTCCAAACCGTTTAGGGCTTCACAAAAGTATGACATGAAAAAAAGTATCATAAATCTGTACCATAAAGTACAAAGTGTTGCTAGTGTGAGATCTGAGATGACAGATCTATTCATAACTATATATAATAATGCATAAAATACACAAAATAAGAAAAAAAATGCTTGCAGTTTCTTGTATTAGAGCAAGTCTTAAGTTTAACTTCTACAATGAACTTTTTAACCTCGGGTATCAAATTTTTAAATGGCCATTGTAAGAAGTTTTGAACTCTTAAATACAGATCAGCTCTCTAAAGTTTAGTCTAATTTTTTTTGTAGGAATTTATAGTTACTTAATATAAAAATTAAAGCTAAGTTTTTGCAATGAATCTGACTGAAACTGGTAAGAATGAATTATAAATCCGCATGACAGGGAAATACAAAGTAATAGACTAAATTCAAATCCTCTGCTATGCTGAGTTACTTACTGATAATGTTCATATGGGGCTCCATTGTGCCTACACTGTTAAAATTTGGGGCAAAATCCCACAACAGGCTTCACACAAGCTGGTAGACATCCTCAACCTCACTATATATAAATATGAACCTACTGATTTGTTTTCTTTGAGAGTGATCTTTAACGTGAAGGATTAGCCTCAAACTCCCACAGCTATGCATTTCCAAGGATTTGTGAGTTTGTCGTAAGCGTTACGTGGTAAATATAACAATATAAAGTAAGGGTAACACAGAAATTATACCGTAGATATTCTCTTAAACGTATCTCTCACTCTAAAGCTTGAAATGGTTCAGAATTTAGCAAGTAGCAAATAAAATCCAATTTCAATTGTACTTAAGTTAGAGCTATTGTCAAAAGGCTAAGTTCAATATACCTTGGTACCAGGCATGATTTTATGGCTTGGGATAGACTCAAAATGTAAAGAAATCTGAAGAAATGTTATGATACATTTGTTTGATGTCATACCAATGCAGAAAGATATTTACTCCAGCATATTTTGTATATTCTAAAATCATGTCCTGTATTCAGCTGTTCTGTTGCTTGGCTTGGTCTGCTCTAAATGAAGTCATTTTGCTTGGTGCAGCAGCCTAAAATGCCCCTCTTCATGCCTGTCTAGTCTTAGCAAAAAAACCCCCAACATTCTTATTATCAAAACAGCCTCAAGCATTAAAAAATATGCAGAGTTTACATATATCTTTGAAAGTGGAATAGTAAATTATCCACAAACAAGCCAGATCTCACAACCTTCACCCAGTTTTTACTCACTGCCCATAGAAATTCGAGAAAATATTTTCTTAATTAGGAGTCTGGTAAAAACTTGTTGCACACATTGAAAAAGATAATATTCAGAAGACCAATAGAAGTTCTGTGCTGTTAACAGAAGATGGATGCAATGCACCTTTCTGTTCCTCTCATCACACAGAAACGAGTAGCTGCAGTTTATTGTAAACTAATCTACGTGTGTGGATTGTGGCAGGTAAAGTGATGCCTTCACAAAGGCTCTGCTGACTGGAGGGCACTGAAGAGCACACTGCTGTTCTCTCCTCTGTCCTGAGAGGTTCTTCTCTGCTGAGGACTGCATGGACTGTCATTTTTCTGGACAAAAGCAAGAAAACAGTTTTTATCTATGCATCACTTAACCAAGGCAAAGACAAACAAGCTGAAAACCAGGGCATGTGACCAGAAGCTTATTTATTAAACAACAAAAAGGGGACAAGAACCAAGCCTACCTTTCTTTATCTTTAAAAACAAAGTGGCATGACCCCATGCTCTGGAATGTCATCCATCAAAGGTTAACAACATTTTTTAAAGTAATAATGATTGAACTTGCTGTGACATCTTCATTGCCTCTAGGACGCCAGAAATTCTACTGCTTTCCTAAATTGCCAATCATATAACTATTCAGAAACTCCCCAGTGAGGTTAGCATTAAAACAGTCTGGAAGAGCCAAAGCAGCATATCCTTGAATTAAAAAATCTGATCAAAGTAGTGACTGCATAAAATAGTTATTTTCAATGTGTAAAAGGAATCATTCTTAGCAATAGTGTATTAATAGTGTTACTCAGTTGGTCAACTGAGGGTGTGTTTAGGAGAGAAAGGACATGAGTCCACAGTCTCACTCATCACTGGGCAGTCATTGGGTAAAGGGTTTTAAGTGCAATACTTTACACTCAGGTTTCAGCTGTTTGTTAACTTTTAGCGATCCTGTGAAACTAAAAGGTTTGTTACTCAGTGGGAACAATTAATTCTTAGGAACACTTGGAACATCTTAGAAATACATGGAAAAATATATGCCATTCACCAGAACTCAGAATTTCTTGAAGAGGAACAGCCTGGTAGGTAGATGTAAATACCATCATAAGGACAATAATCTAGATTGAATTCCTCAGACCACTTATCTTGATAATATATCAATATTCACATACAAATAAAATGTTTTTGTTCCAAAAAAGTTTTAAGTATCAGTGCAAGAGACCATTCTTTTGAAAATCACTTTCATGTTTTTTAAAGGTGAAGCTTTGGAAAACACAATGATCTACATTTTTTATTACATTGTCATTGTATTTGAACGGCAGCTTTTTATAATTTAAAGTTAATTGAAGATGATTTTTCTGTGAATACAACCTGTTTTGTCATTTTGCCATCTTTATTCTAAAGTGATAGTGGTGTTAAATACACAGAATTCTGAAACCACAGCCCATCTCTGTACAAACCAGTGGAGGTCTTTTGTAAAACACTGGGATTTTCTATTTAATTTTAGTGGATCAAGATCAAATATTTTTACCAGACACTATCAAGGCAGACGAGCTCTCAAGGTACTAACAACACGTGTGCATTTCCTTTCTCTCCTATACAATTCGAAAGCCAACTTCAGCATGGAATTGTTCTGAAGAGCAGTAGCTGATGCTTTCCAAAGGCTGGAACTGGTAAGAATGCTATCATACTGTATAGCTGCACTGCTGTAGTTATCTGTGACACCAGAAAAAGCAGTCATATATCTAATCAGATTTTCTGTACTTCTACAGTATAATTTTCTATGCTCGGACAGATGTATCAGAACAAAAGACGCAGGCAGCAACTGTAAAATAAAATTCAGGTTCTTCTCATACCAGTGCCTGACTGATTGCTACACACTGACTTATCAGAGGAACCAGAGAAAGATGTGTCACATATGTACATCCCATTCTGAGCAGCAGTCAGTTAGTTGTGATAGATAAACCGAAATGAAACATCACCAGAAGGAGCTGAGGTAAACCTTGCACTCAAATTAATAGGATCATGTTGAGCTGTTGTTACATGCTAAACTTGGAAAGGCCAGCTGTGAGATTCTGAGAATGTCATGAGCATCAGTCAGCACAAGCTGAATGATGGTGGTGCTCTATCTATAAAGCTCTGTTTGAAAGGCTCTTGGTGTGACTTTCTCACAGCCCTCTGTGCTATAGACTTGGGAGAAATTTTACTATCCCCTGTTACAGCCAAGGGATGTGCAACCAGGAGCAGCTTCATCATAACTTCCTACCAGAAGGGATTACCTGCAGCTTGCTCTTTGGCAGCAATAAAAGTCTTGGTTAAGTTGGAGACTAAGAACAGCAAAGGAAAGGGTTGGGGAGGGAAGTGGGGAGGAGAAGCCTGAAATTCAGGCAGAAATGCAAGGAGTGGCAGAAAGAAGGGGGAAGAAAGGGCACTTTCGTGGGAGGGAGGAAGAGGCTGGGAGGAGAGCAGGACAGGCATAGTCAGGCAGGAACAGAGTCGGTGCAGGTAAGTGTGGGCTAAGGATAGTTCTCTCACAGGGCTGTGTAACAGCTGTGGGGAAGTATGGACTGTGGACTAGATGATTGGGCGTGTTAGCAGAGAGTTAAAGCAGTAGAAAATGGGAGAGAGGAGGCAAAACATTGATGTGAAGATGAGAAAGTGGTTTAGGATGAGAACAGATAGAAATTTCTGTGTTGAGGGGGACGATCTCAATGTTATGGGACAGGAAGACATGGAAGTCCTGTCAAAATCATCAGAAAAAGGTGAGGATTAGAGAGAATGAAGTGCAAGAAGTTACAGTGTGTGATGTTCCCAGGCCTACAGGAGCTACAAAATGTGTCATATTCCCACAAAAACAAGTGTGTCTGGTTTTTCTTTGCCCAGACAGCTCCAATCTGCTCATCTTGCACACACGACTCACTTCAAACTCACAGTATCTCCAGAAGTGCAGATGGTCTTGTAAGTAATTGAGGATCCCTACAGAGTGAATGCTAATGGAAAAATACTCTGCTTTTATCCTTTATCTTGAACCATGCAAAGTGTTCTTTACCACCTAATCCTGCATTCAATCTGTTACTTACAGTAACATTGCAGTAAAACACATATGACTGGAGACCATCAGACTGTCAGGTTGTGTTTAACATATTTAATGAAAATTTAATGTTCCTACAATTGATTTTTCTCTAAGTGGCACTGAATTGCTTATGAATAACCTCATCTCTACTTAAACAAAACATGCTCCTCTAATGAGATACAGCTAAATGAAGATCAAAATGATCTATAATGCAGCATATTCTTGCCAACACTCTGAATCAAGATCCTTCATATTTTGGGGACAAACAAACTCTAGAGGAGATGGGTGAGAGAGAAGGAAGATGAAAGTGGCTTCCATCCTTGAGAGTGGGAAAAGGCAAGTGAATGGGCTCGAAATGAAAGCCTTGGCAAGTGCTCATGCTAGACTGGGGAACTGCTTTCCTTTGTGCTTCCTCTTCTTCTCCCACCTGCATTTTTTTTCCTCCAGCACCCTTGTTCTTTCTCTCTTTTTTTTTTTTTTTTTCCCCCCTGAATAATCCCAGAATGAATGAAAGAGTCAAAACATTGGATCTACTCCTTAGGAAAGAGAGGATGTACCTGTTCCCATGCCTTCCATTCATGATTTATTTTTTACATGACTGTACAGTGGAATGGACCTACTTCACAGGGTAGAAAGGAGATCCACCAAATGTGTGTCAAAGGACTAGCACTGATAAATACCTTGTGTTTTCAGCCCTTTACAGACAAAAGGGGGAAAAGCCTCCACCCTTCCTAAGGGCTCTAATTTTCATGGAGACATAGATTCTACATCCTCAAGGGGTTTGGAGGCACCAAGGACATTTTGATATTGATTCCATTAAAGTTGCTTCCTAGGCATGATTTCTATTAGAGAGATGACTTAATCTAAGGATATATAACAATGAAGAAATAAATTGCTCTTTGAGTCTTCCCCAAGGCTGTTGATTCCCACCCCTGGGAGCTGCTGCCACATCCTTGCTGTACTGCAGCCCATGGGAGGATCACTCCATGCCAGTATTAAAGTGGTAATTTTGGAGCATACCAGAGACATGCCAACTGGTTAAAGTACTAAAATGAAGGTTTACTTTGAGGCAGGTTATTAGAAAACACCAATTTGAATGCTAAAGATGAAGATGGAGCAAAAACTAGAAGTGCATTTATAGTAAAAAGCAAGACAAAGCTAAGTCAATCAGACAATAAGCATCATTAGAGCAGAAATTAATATGCACGCAGAGTGCTTTGAGAGAGCTGTTTACATTTTTCATAATGAGCTAGTTTCAGAAGATGAAGCAGGACTTTCATGGCTGGATTAATTAGGGTTCACGTTACACAGAAATGCAAAAGCCAGAAGTCAGTGCAATGCTCCCAGAGAATTGGCAATCACTGAGCAGATTCCTCCCCTGTGACAGCCATTCTCCGTCAGTGTCGCTGATCACTCATGGTGCACAAAGTAGCACAACTGTGCCAGCCACTCCAGAAGTGGCTCAAGTAACTCAGGTTTCAAGTACTCACTTGTGTATCAACTAATGAAAAAAAGGGAAGAGTGTTGAAGAATCGAGAAAAGAAAAATTAAATGAAAAAGTGCCTTACAAAAATTGTCTTTCCCCTGTAGAGCAGAACAGAACTGAATCGTATTTTTCAGAGTCATCAACCTTGAATTCTGGTATGTGAATGTAAAACTCTGATCTGTGATATCTGCACCACCGAATATCAATACATTGTATATTGCCTAATTAAATTTCCTCACACTTGTCCTTCTGACAAGCTTATTAAACAATAATTTCCTGAAGAGTGATGCTTTAGTGATTATCAGAGATAAAACCAGATCTTTAAAGTATTGCTCTAACAGTAGATTACAGAAACAGAAAACAAGGAGATAGGGATTTCCCTGAAGAAGAAAAATTCAGTGTTTTCCAGGACAGCTATGCTGACATTTTAATATATTGATATGCATTTTGCAATACAAGAATTTTGCAAAATATAAGAATTTAACATTAAAATTATAATTATATAATTGATTCAAATTTTTCCTACTATCTCAAATAACATGTAGGATGGAATGCAAAATAAGAAAAAAAAGAATGAATAGTGTTCTTTTGAAATGTATCTATGAAAAGGCATTTTATTACCAAATAATGCTATGAAAAAGCTGGCAGAGTAATTGTAACAGAAAATCTTTACAGCAAATTCAGCATATCCGTGGTACCATGTCTGTGGCACCACTATTCACACATCAGTTCAGAATGACATGTCCAAGAAACAAAACTTCTATAGCAGTTTAGCATAACAAATATATTTGTCTAGTCAACCAGGGACACAGTGGTTTCTCATTGGAGATTGGGAACTGCAACCTAGGAAACATCTCCAACTTAAAGGCACTGTACACTAAGTTCAGCTGTTTGAACTGATGCTCTGTGGTCTGAACAACAGGTTACAAACAAAAACTTTATCGAGGCAGTATTATTCCATGGATAACTGTTTGGGCAAGGACAGCTAGTTCCCTTTCTGTGGTGCTGCTTTCCAACCTTTCATTCCCCAGTCTGTCCATAAACCCATCCAGGTGCAGAATCTAGCACTTTCCCTTGCTGAACTTCATTTGATTGGTGATTGCCCAGCCCTATAATTTTTTGAGGTATTGGACCACAGAGATGTCTTCAATGAAAAATGAAAGATCTGTGCCCCAATATGTTTCCAAACTACATGAAAAAATGTGCAAAAAGAAAAAAGGATTTGGTTTTGTTAGCATGAAAAATATGGGATGGATTAGATTGATCAGCTTTGACTTCTGTTTTAGCATGCTGTCTTCACACTAAGCATTGACAAGAATCACAAAGAGATGTTGGAGAAAATTATCAAAGCTGTTTAATTTTGTGAAAGGGTGCTTCTCAGAAGAGAATCTAGAAGAGATGAAGCATTCTTCAAAACTTTGACAGAAAGTAGAATTTTGTTATGGACAGTTCTGAAGGCAGTCACACACGAGTGGGAGACTGTCACCAAGTGTGCTTTTCACCACATCTCTTCTGTAGTAGCAGGAGGCAACAGTAATTTCCTTTAATTAGGCTCTTAAAAGTTTTAGGCAGACTTTTGTCACATTTCAAGAAAACCAACAGGAACATCCTGTGCTGTTCACCAACTGTAACCAGCTCATCTTTTTACACATATACAACTCTCTCTATATTAGAAACCAGTAGGGAAATAGTGTTAATTCAGGAGTTCTGAGTTCAGAATCTAAAACAAAAACATCAGGCTAAGCAAGTTCTCTTTCTAACAGCACAGAGCAGAAAGGCATCAACCACCCCTTTTCTTGTAAAGAACTAAAAATCCTGCAAAGTATGTAAGCCTTTATCCTGATCATCGAGTGGTAATAGACTGAAAAACAACTGTTAGGGTTTGTGTTTAGTGGAAAGGTCATTTTCACTTCATGGGCAAAACTTTTCATCCAGGTCCCAGAATGAAAATACTCCTGCTTCACATGCAAATTGGATAATCCTAGACACCCGATTAACAAAGCCACAGTGTTAAGTCAAGCAGGAAATGGGTTTATAGTTCTGAGGTCGTTGTTTGAATGAAAGATTTCCCCAATGCAAGTAGAGAAGAAATTTTGGGATGAGTGTATGTTATACAATGATGTCCCAACACACTACCCCAGGCTTTGCTGAGAGCTACAGCTTGTACAAACACCAACAGCCTGCAGTTGCTTTCTCTGTGAGCATCTTCCATGTGTACACAGCGCTGCTCTCTCCATTGCTGTAATGTGCAAACATGAACAATTTGACAAACAAAGCTCTTAATTACAAAAAATCAGGGCATTTGATATCATAAACAGAACTACAGAATTCCTCTTCATATGATAAACACAGAAATTAAGCAAACATTATGGAATAAATAGTACTTACTCAGTGCAAAATTTTCATCTAATAAGAAGGGTTTTAAAGTTGAATGCTTCGAAATTTGTCATTTTAGACTGAGTGATGCAGTGCAGTCTTGTTTTCCTCTGTAAACACAGCATGGGAATCATCTTGCAAAGGGATGAGGGACAAAAGGACAAACTGTATAGCATTAGACCAAAGAATGGATGGGCCAGATGCCATCATGTTTTTAAGAAGTAGCCCTTGTTATGCACCTTGTTTTCTTCTTCCATTCATTCTTCTTCTTTTTCTTAATTAATCCTTATTTGAAAACAGGTAATTTTCCTGTAAAGTTTAGTTCTTATAATGTTAAAAGCAGAGTAAATGAAAAACATGGAACAGAACAGGGACAGTTGAAGGACTCTCCTTTCAGGTAATATATTCTGCCAGCACCTGTACCTGCCACTACTGCCCTTCGTATGCTCTGCAGCTTGCAGTCAGCCTTACAGAATGTCTGGTACAGCTCTGCAAACTGAGCCAGTCCTGAGATCACTGAGCTGTGCAGGTAGTGAGGTAGTCATGGGATGGAAACGTAAACTGCTGTTCTAGTTCTTGGGACACAGAAATGTGACACAAAATCAATGTTCTGTTCCCCTTGCACATCTGCTCTGTCAAGAAAACTTTGCTGTTATGTTCCAAAAGCACTATTTCTTTTTTTTGGGTATGTTTCCTCAGTTTTCTTTGTATATATCAATAGACACACCAAAAGAAGAGCATCACTTTTGGTCCCAGTGCCTGGCAAGGGTGGGCTGAGAGACTACAAAAGGAATGGTGAAAAACCTTGGTATGCCTTCATGGTTTAGGAAGCTGTCAAATGCTCAGGCTGCCCCAGTGGGACAGCCTGAAAGATGCAATGCAAGAGAAAATTGGGAGATTTCACCAGTCCATTCATCAGTGAGGATGAAAAGACACAAGGGAGAGAGTTGTCTCAGAATTAATGCAGAGGTTGTTCACATTTTACAGCAAGTATTCACTGAGACTCCTACTAAGCTTCAAGTTAGAATTATAATGTAAAACCATACACAAACCCCCATTTTGTCTTTTTCCCCTTTTGTCTTTATGTTACAATACAAGAAGTCCCTTGCTACTGTCAGTGGGGTTGTATGATTACAGCTTTTCTCTGGACACAAAGGATATTCTCCATATCCTCCACTTCAGAAGAGTTTTGCTCGGGAGAGTGAAAGAGACCAGAAACAACTAGTCTGTGAGCAGACCTTTGTGCTGGAAACCATGTTAGGCCTGGGTTTTACAGCCCAGCACAGCACCTTTTATTAAGAAGGCCCCAGAGGTACTGGCCCTGGCATTTAAGAGGCACTTTCCTCCCTTGGTGTGCACAACCCATTTGTAGTCTTGAGTGTCCTCGCAGCTTTGGTCAGGTTCCATCTGGTTAGCAGAGTCTGAGGTGTCATGTGATTTATAAAATAGCAAGCATTGTAAGTGTGAAAAGGTGCCAGACCAGTACTGCCTGGACTGGCAGTTCTGGTCTTCCTATCCCAGCTTCTTTCTCTCTTGGGAGAGAATCATAGTGCAGAAACTCAGCAGTGAAAATACTAGAAGGAAGTGTCTGTTCTGAATAAAAGAATGCAGTGAAGTTGAACAACATGAAAATCAGTGGAGAAACCATCCTATGAAGAAGAAATAATGGAAAACAGTCTCCATGGAATTATATAAAGATGGAGAGAAGGGAAGAGATGCAGACTCTTCAGGACTCAGTGAAAGAGTGACATGGGGGTTGCACAGCAGGTTGCAATGGGAAATCCAGTTGACATCTCTTCATGTGATGCCCCTATATTGACAGTCATGATAGCTTTGAAAATTACCTTATGGTTACTATCACCAATCAGAATCTGTTTGTCTTTGGCCTGACAGGACAGACACACAAATCTGGGCTGACTAATACATTCAAATTGTTACAGACAGTGTGAGTCTTGGGTTTTAATGGCTAAAGCTCCAAATTACATTTGGGAACAAACAGTGTTACATTACTGGGGATGAAGAGAGATGGTAGAAAATCAGGGCTGATAAAGTTTTCTGATTTCATGTGTTTTTTTTATTTTTTAAAGCACAGGGTGCGAGACCTCTATCTCCTCTGACTTTCCATTCAGGTCACTTTCCCCAATAGGAAAAGAGGTCATATGCTCTCCAAAAAGAGCTCTTTCACAGAAAATCAGCAAGGAAGGGTGATTGGGGACCAGCAGCCAACCAGTGCGTGTTGGTCATGAATGTGACTGGTTTCTAGGATCTATAACTTCCTCACAGGCCACCTGTTTTAGTCCAGGTTTTGTAGTTGTGTCACTGAGCTGCAAAATGCAGTGACTCTGATGCAGAAGTGACTTCACCTCGCTGCTGCCTGAAATTGCAGCTGCATGAAGTCATTTCAGCAGAGGAAATCTTGATCCCAAACTTCCCTAAATACGGCATTCCAAATCTGACTCTCAGATCTTTGTGCAGGAGGCCAAAACCAGAATTCTTTTCCTAATTTAACAAGGGACAGGTTTTCAAAGATTCACAGAATGTTCTGAGTTGGAAGGCACCCACAAGGATCATCGACTCCAGCTCTTAAATGGCCCATACAGGGATTGAATCTACAATCTTGGTGTTATTAGCACCATCCTCTAACCAACAGAGCTAATTTCAGGGTCATTTGTCTGTTTCCAAATTCCACTGGAAAAGAACTGCAGTTACAGGATATATCTTCCTTTCCTAAGAGTGCTGAATATTTTAAGTAGGTGCTGCAAAGTGACTAATTTTTCATTTGGAAAGTTCTCAGTGTTTGCTGATATTTGCTAATTAGGCCTGCTACTTTGTCAATCGCACCAGCAGTTCCTGAGCTGCATGATCTGCTTCAGTCAATCCTGTAGACGGGAATTGTAACAGAAGTGTTTTTTGGAATAAAACAGAGGGCTGAAAGACACACTGACAATAAGCCACATAATCCTTCCCAAATGATGCCTGTCCCACCTACCTGAATCCCATGCCAGCACACCTCTGGGACTGCTCTGTATCCCGAATGCCACCTTCTTCAGCAGAGCGGGAAGGACAGAGGGAAACTGGATGCGGTTGTGAGCTGAATTTTAGGCTGTGGTGACAACAAGCTCACAACCCTTGGTGCAAACCATACTTGTAATGCAAATGCACCAGATGCTTACAAAATGAGAGCCTCCTGCTGTATATTCAAAACCCAAAACTGAAATTGAAAAACGCTGTTAAGATGCCTGTACATAAATATGGGGAATATGTTCAAATAAAAATTGCTCAAATTCCAGAGAGGTTTCTATTTCATCAATAATTCATGAATTTGTAAATTCATGAATTTATAATACTTAAATGCTTCCTTGAAACTAAGTAACTTTCATGTGTCTAGTTAAATATAGTGAGTGCAGGTTAATGCAGAGCTCTCTGGGAGTCTATATTGACCCTTATTTCTTTATAATTGCTACATATTTATAGAAGAACAGCTGAACTACATCTTTCAATGTTGATTTGAAGCTTTGGAGCCACAGTATAGCTTTTGGATTTAAATCCTCAGATGATGCCCATAATATAGTGGGTGAAATGTCAGGGGGGAAATGAAAAACTTATGACAGAAAAAGGGATTTGTTAAACAATTGGAGAGGATAAAATGTGCAACATCGTTCAGAATGAGGCCCTTGTCTTCTGTGAATTGAAGCTGGCTGGAGAAAGGCAATTAATTATAGAGCAAATTGGAATCTTTTGAGCAATGCTTAACTTGCTTCTGAATTACACCAGAAAAAGGAAGAGCAGTCCCAGGAATCTATCTGGCATCAGATGGTGCTGCTCACTGTGAAAGCCTGAAAGCTTTACGAGACTTTTGGTGATGTGACAACACCAGAAATATCCTGCCAGTCATTTTTATACAGACTGTGGTTTTGCCTTTCTGTCAGCTGCCATGATCTGTTTGATTTTGTTCTTACCTTGAATTTTACATTTCAAATAGAAAAGGGGATCAATCCTACAGGCACTTTGGTGGGAATCTTGCAAAATCTAGAGAAGAAAGCAAGCTCAAAGCTAAGCAAGCGTGATGTAAGCCTGGGCTGACACAAAGTCAGATATTAAAGCACCTGATGGGGTTGGCTTCATGGAGAAGTAGAGCCCACATGAGGCAGAGACCTTCTGTGGTAACAGGGCTTGTGTCAGACTCAGCTGCCTTCAACTTCCCTGTTACTTTCATCACATCATCTGACATAAGGTCAGACCTTTAGCTGGTAAAAGTTTCTCCATCTCCCGTGAAGTTCACAGAGCAACGTCATCAACTTCAGCTGAATTACAGATTATAGATTTGGTTGTTGTCCTCAGCTGGAGAGAATAAGAAACACAAACACATGAAATTTCCATTTTTATTATCCTTTCACTGAAGATTTCAGTGAAATGCAATCTTACAGAGGCTATGTGATGGCATCTTAAGAGCTTGCTAAGACTGCAGATACGCTACAAAACACTTGCAGTGGAAAACTAGTATTAAGTTATTCTCATAAAATCATGCAATTATGCTTCTGCATCTTAGTCCAAACAAATTTCTATTCTTTAGATAATGGTGATGCAGTTTGGACAGGTTCAGATACTTTGAGTTGCACTGACACCCCTGAAGACTGATGTAGTCCTGCAGGTCTCCTGAGGCATTGGGGATGTGAACAGATGTTTTCATTCCCAGAAAGCTGGTTTCAGTAGAGCTTGTCCCTCCTCAAAAAATATATCCGAATTCAAGAGGCCTCTTCCATATTTCTAGTTCAGCTTTGCTGTGTTATACTCACAAAAAAAAAGAAAATTAAAAACGGAAACCTATTTATAATGACTAAAAATTAAAAACTGGTAATATTTGAGTGTCCTTGCTTGTCTGAATTTTTTGTCAGATCAAGACTGGTGTTAGTGACTGTGCTAAGTCTTCAGGATGACAGAATCACTCAGTTTTATTTCATGGTTTTCAAGCTTTAAGAATTTTTAATCTGACAAGAGACACTGAAGCCCATCTGAAGAGTTAGAAGAGATTTTTGCAAATCCTGAGAAATTTAATCCGTCGCTTTGAATTTTAGAAGCAATTAAACAATATATGCAATGAAAAACCCTAAAACAAGCCATGTAACAAATTTACTATGGAGGAATTTTTTGAATTCTCATTGCTCTAATTTTTGTTTTGTTGTGATTTGTAGTGTACTACTTTCAGGTTTTGGACATTAAAAATAACATATGTATTGGTCTTATAGAATGGGCAGGAGATTTGTTCGTTGTGTGCACATTTGTGCATAATTAATTTCCCAAGAAATTGAGAAATGTGTTGTCAACTCATCACCCTTGGTATTCTGACTGTTAGACTGCAGGTAAAATGTTTCAAACAGAAACCAGGTAGTTTTTGCAAGATTAAAAATGCTCAAGACATCAAGTATTGCCTTATTAGTTTAATATTTTGCTTTGGATAGAGGAAATCCATAGACATTTCATATTATTCCAAACATGAAAGCAATTTATTAAGCAAAATAATTAAATACATATTAGTGCTTACACAGGAGGTCTTATTACACTGTTGTACTTGCTTTTCTGTATCAATTTTCCCATATTTAATAAGAATTGCAATCTTATTGCAGACTTTCAAGCATTGAAGGGTTCTATCTTCTCTCTCTGATTTCAGAGAGATTTTAGGAACTTAACTTCACTGGCATTTTCATTACATTCCATCACATTTGTGTAAAAAATATGGGAAGAAAGAGCAGACAAACTGTCAACACAATCAAATAGTCCTTATTCTTCCAGAAGCCAGGCTAAAACCAAAATCAGTCAAACAGAAAATCCGGAGGCAAAACTATAACACCAAATCAAAGTTTCAGAATCTCCGCAACAGAAATAAAGGGGTAAATTACTCCTGTAATTTATCCAGCCTACCAAAGGAAATTTTATTCCAATAGTGCTTTTGTCTTTGTTACTCCCTCACTATTATTTGATCTTTGTATAAATTAATTTGACTAGTTCTCCAGTGAGACCACATCTGACATTTCTCCACTAATGTATTTCCTGCTGAGCAGGAAGACAAGCACATTAGAACTATCAAGAAAAGAATACATCTTAAATTCCAGCCCAGGACTACCAGCATTGCAGATTTCTGCCTGAATGCAAAATGGAGTGGCATTCTTAGAGTTCTTCATTCTTTGACAACTTTGCCTCTTGCTTGAGTAACCATTGCCTTCTTTATTTCTTATTTTTTCTTTATTTCTGTATTTCTTCTTTATTTCTTGTTTATTTTGATGGGAAAAGATGGTATTTTTGAATTCACTTTAGTATATTTTACAGCCTAGAATACCTGATGCAGAGTATTGGCTTTATTTTACTCTCGGATGTGCTCCTACTGAGCTGATCACCTCAAATGCCCTTATGAAGATCTGGTCAATATAACTAAAGGAATGTAAGGGTGATTCACCCTTTGTTAAAGTAGGTCAGATGATTAATATCTTAAAAAGTGCATCTGTTTCATGACAATAACGTTTGGTGGTGATTTTTAAAGTCTGCATCTGTAATGAATTATCTAAAATTATGTGAGACAAATTCTACCATTTTAGGAAACTCTAAGAATGCCTTGCATGGGTTAGGTTAATCCATTTCCATGGTGCATTAATCCAGAAAACATAATTCGTAGTGTGAATTATGTATTTCAACACAGATGAGGAATTTCTCTCAAAATGCAAAATTTAACATTTTCTATGTGATATTCCTAATGGTGATAAGCAGTTAGAGTAACCTCACCCCGGATATGCAATTTGCTTATTAAATCTAGGTTTTTGAAGGCCTGGCAGGTAATGACATAATGTCTGTTGTAAAACTGGGTGACCCAAAGTCTTAAAATTATATATTTGGTTTCTCATACTTGGATTATATATCAAATTCTATCAAAAATACCTTTCAGACACTATATGGGATGGTTCTAATGGAAGGAATCTGTACTTTTCAGTAGTGCCATCTTCACAGTCACAAGGGAGACTGGCAGGTTATCTTTATGCCAACTTGGGATCCACAAATAGAATTTTTATGGAGAGAAACTTCAGAAAAACCTAGGCATACATATTTTTCTCTCAAGAATTTTTTCCTGCAGTCTTCTCAACTTGCTCTTATCCCCCAATCAGAGGATGTAGTGGGTGTAGAGGGCACAAACAGGTTTTGTTTTTATGTTATCAAAATATGTGTTTTATGAGAACAGATTGGTTGAAAGGAATTTGACTGCTTATGTTGCTGAGTAAATACATAAAATGTAAAAAAATGGGAGATGAAATCCTGTGTTCATTAATGCAACATAGTATATGTGGAGAAAAAAAACCCCAGCATTATAAATAAACACAGTTTCTATATTACAGATTGCAATGTGGGAAAAAAATGTCAGCCAAGCAGTTGACAGTTTTATGGAAATAACAGCTCCATACTGAACAAGCAGTCAAAAGAGCAAAACAAATGTTAGGAATTGTTAAGAAGCACCAAGCAAACATGACCACCACACAAACCATAAAACATTATTATGCCACATGCAGCTCAATGGTTTGCTCACTCTATGAATATCTGAGTACAGTTTTGGTGTCCCTTATCACTAAAAACATAGGGAGCTACAAAGAGTGGATGGGAAGGAGGCTGATGAGATCAAAGGTAAGGAATGGCTTATGTTGATTAGTGCTCTCTGTGTAGGAAAAAGATGATTAAGACAGAGATCAATAAAGTCATAAATTATTCATAAGTCATGTGAACAGGAAACATTTATTCATTGCTTCAGGAAAGATCTAAAGGAGATTCAAGTGAAATGAGCAGGTAGCAATCTTAAAGCAAAAAAACTCCACATTTTCACAGTGCATGATAAAACCATGGGATCATTGCCATAGGAATGCCATATCATTGCCATATCATACACTCAGCCAGGTTGGAAGGGACTTCGAAAGACTGTCTTTCAAAAGGTCCAACCCTTTGTAGGAAAGAGAGGCTGTGTGAGATTATCTGGCACCTGTCCAATTGCATGCTGAAAACCTCCTGTTATGGGCACTCTACCACATCCCTGGAGAGGTTCCAGGGAATGATTCTTCTCACTTCAAAAAAATCTTTCTTACTTTGAGATGAAACCTCTACTGGTGTAACTTGTCTTCTCCATGTGAGTGCTTACAAGGAGAGAGCCTCCATCCTACTTGTAGCCACCCTTTAAATACTGGGCTACTTTGATAAGGTGGCCATAAGGCTTCTCTTCGGCAGGGAGAAAAAAATTTGTCTCCTTCAGTCTCTCCTTGAAGGACAGATTCTCCAGACCTCGGCTAATCATTGCGGCCCTCCTTTAGTTCCTTGACAGTCTGTCCATGTCTTTTGTGGTGTCTGGGGCCCAGAACTGCACACAGCACTCCAGATGTTGCCTGGTTGGGATGGTCACAGCTCTGTCTCTATTATTAATGCCCCTGTGGCTGCAGCTCAGGTTCTGATTGATTTGTTGATGCTATATTAAATACTAAAGCAAAAAGTGATTCGAAAAAGTGGGCATTGGGTTTGTGTGTCCAGGTTTTGGTAGTAGTGCCCTAACAGGGTGCCTTGAGAAGTTCCCCTATGTCCAACAGAGCCAATGCCAGCCTGCTCCAAGGTGGATCAGCTGCTGGCCAAGGAAGGCCAAGCCCATCAATGGCAGTGAGAGCATCCATATTTAAATAGGGGGAAAAATATCCCTGTTCAGATGCAGCAGAAGAGTGACAATATACTAAAGAATCAGCACCAGGGTCAGTGCAGAGGAGGGGCAGGGAGTGCTCCAGGTGCCAGAGATGAGATTCCCTTGCAGCTCGTGGTGAAAATTATGGTGAGCGCCTGGGGTCCAGCAGCAATCAACCCACTACACCCTCCTTCACCCATACATTATGATTATTTATTTAGGAACATATATAGTGACTTGAGAGGGTGATGTGAATGATTGGAGCTTTCCAGAACTCGCTCATTCAAATCTTGCCAACTTCAGAATTTCATGAATGATGTGGTTCTTGGATGACTGTTCATGGGTCTGCACATAGTATTTTGGTATTCCCAGTACTGTTCCTGAATTACAAGTAACGAAAGACAGCAGATCAACATTATGAGGTGTCACAAGTGAAGACAAGCTTTATACTTATATTAGAAAAGCAGAAAAGACAAATAACTCAAAAACTTTCTGTTCCACCTCAAACAATAATTTCTCTTGCAGTCAAAAGTAAAAGATATTGAAGAGAAGTGCCAAAGCATCAAAGAAGTCATGAGGGACAGGAAAACCATGCAGGGGTTAAGTGCTCAAGAGTATATATGCTCCTGTATTGATTGCTGAAAGGTACTGAATCCTTAAGTGATGAATCAACACAAATTGTAAAAAAAAGGCCTTAGTTGATGGGAATAAGTCCCCGGACTCACAGACAGTGAGAAATAACAAGCCCTTAGGCAGGAATGAATAGAGTCCCCAGCAGATGATTCCCTTCAATTCCCTTAAAGGCAGATTGTCTGGCTTTAATTACCAAGAATTGCTCCATCTCAGCACATTTTCCAATGCAAAGACTTGCTTCCACTGTCCTCAATCCTTGGAAGCTCACTGCCTTTACTGTGCTTTTTGTGGAACAAAAAGGATTTTGTACCTGTACTTGTCATTACTTCCAGGAAGTACAAACCCAAGAGAGTTTTTCTGCTATACCAGCAGCAGAAAACCCTTGCCTGGGGTCAGTGGCAGGGCTGGGAAGTGAAAGATGAAGTCTCTTTGCCTTCAAAGAGAAAAGGCACAGGTTTGCCAGGCCCTGAGAACATTTCAATGCCTCAGCTCTCTGGAGCTGGGGGAAAGGCCTTTTCTTCATGTCAAGTTGGGCATTTTCACCGCCCAGCCTTACAACACAAGTAATACTTCCCTCACAAGTACTCAAAATACCATCCCCATGAACTGTTTCTTGCTGCACGACTAAGTTACTGCAGTAACTATTAAGCATGGCTTCAATAATTTATGGTCATAAGGAGTTGAATAAACTTGATTTTCTTGAAATATCCTGCAGCACTGGACACAACAATGAAGACCTTCCCCTCAAAGGGCTGGTACCATTAAACTAAACCTAGTAATGAAGAGCCGTGCTCTTGAGATTAGAACTGGATGCTGAAGGGGTACGTGACACTGCTGCCTAAATCTCAGCCTCTCTGTTGAAAGTAATAAAATTGGCAGCTGGAAATAGCACTTACATGGGAAAGCTGTTGGTCTTCAGGGAGAACATGGTACAGGCACAGAGCTTCATATCCAGTTTTGTGACCTCCTCAAGGTTTTAAAAATTATCAAGAGGCTGTCCAGGTGAAAGGGATTACTGTGAAAGATGCCACAGCCCCTCAGACCAAGTTTAGATACTCTCTGTTTGTCCAAGTAAAAAAAAAAAATATATATATATATATAAATTGCGTTATATTTTCTGGTGAAAGTTGAAAAAGAACTGTTACCCCACATTCCTAAGGTTTTTAATTTTCTTCTATTTTGTCTGTATGAGTTCCATGATTTGGCTGTGCTCAGTTGAAATGTTTTTAGTTTAGTTGATTATAACCAGAGAGTTTTTTCATGTTTTAGAGATTTCTTAACAAACTAGTTATCACAGCTAGAAATGGTCATGAAATTAATATTTTATTATAGCTATTTTCAACTAAACAGTTTCTAATGCTCTTTCTGAGAATGACAGGGGATAATTTCTCTAACAAAAGTATCTCATCTCAGTACTGACTCGTCCCTCTTCCATTCTATTCAGGAAATTGCTGCCAAGAGTAAAAGGAGAAAAGCCTACACTGATCTCACCTCTTATGCAGAAAAGCAGGTCCTTCAGCTTTAACTTACCTGAAAGCAGTATTTTTAACACTGGTAGATCTTAAATTCAAGGGAAACAAAAAATTATACTGGTAAGATAAGACCATAATTTCTTTTAACGCACCTGTGTTAGATATGCATTTTTGAATTACTCCAGGCTTCATATAACTATAGCTTTTGAAGAAGCTTGACTGCAAAAATATTTAGCCTTATGTTTATTTATTATAATCTTGTTTTCTCAGCACTCTTTATACTACTACATTGTGCTTGAGCATTAGAATTGCCTTACGATAAGTGTGGAATCAGTCTCGCATAGCTGTAAGAAAAGGAAATTCATGAAAGAAATTGCAGTCTAATGTACCAAAGTACAATGGAAAATATCTGAGAGCCATTTGTCAAAGAAAATTAGTAATGCTCTTATCACCCTACATTAGCCACCTTTCCTGGTAAGCCCTAATAAACATCATAAACAAAAGCTCCATGCTCTGTGTCAGACAAAGAGTTCTTTTCCAGCCAAAGATATAATTTCACATTAAACACTAGCATTAGAACTGTGATGCAGTTTTTTTGTCCTCGGGCACTTATCTGGAGTTTTCACCCAGACTGACCAATTTTAGCAGCACCCTCACAGTTCCAAGCAATGCTTTCTTCCTTTATCTAAACTCATAGAAGTCCAGTTAATACAGAGACACCTTTCCATTCTAGACAATACCTTAAATTCTGGTTGGATTATTTATTTATAAAGAGGTTACATTTGTAAAATGGTTGCACCACTGAACTTAAAAATGTCTTTTGCCCCACCAGGAGAGACTCCAACACAGAGAGTTCAGTAGCAGCGTTAGACATAACCCCTGACCTGAGCACAATGCTGCAGTGCACAAAACAGCTTCCCAAGCTCACAGGGATCACAGCCGTCTTATACAGGAAGCAAAAAATTGGTACTAACCACATTTTACACATCTACAGCTTCCAGCCATTTCCACTGATCTCTGGAGAGTGCAGACTGCCTCCCTCTCTGCTCCTGCAAACAGAAAGGGGTGTTCAAAATGCAATATATAAGTAACTACAGAGATCTGAACATTGACATCTTCTTGACTCTTAACTTCAAGGAAGATCCAGTCGTTATTTCCAGATCCTACCTCCACCATTAGTTTTACTATGTTATGAATAACTCCAATGTGTCCTTTAGCATAATGTCCTCTTAAAACAGTCCTAAAACGTGATGAAGGGCAGCATTTTTTTTTAACCTTGTGAAAGCTTTTGTCTCCTCTGAATACTTCTGCCTATGTTTCTTCATTTTACTTTTATTGTAGCTTGCCATTGCACAAATAGAGCCATGGCAGATAATTGGGGTTCCCTCTAATTTGATCCTCTGCTATTACAAGCTGGCAGAGCTCTGTTCATCCTTTCTGAGCTGATGACATTGGATCAGGTTTTGTCCTTCCTTTCAAATGATCCCACTCTGAGGACAACAGCTTTGACACTCAGGGAGCTGCCTCCCATCTCATAGATGAATGCAGTGTACTCTGGCAGGACAATGCTAAGAATAAATTCCCTGATAACTATAACAGAATATCTGCACTCCGAAAAAGTTGACCACATTGTACTGTTGCTCTATCCTTTTCTTTTTTCCTGCACATTTACAGAGTAAAATTTTTACAGGCAGGTTCATACATAGTACGAAGACAATTATTTGTATCACTAAGTGTGCCTTTGAGCATAAAAATTGTTATGTCACCTGTGCAAACAGCATTACTGCCAGAGATAAGTAAGGGTAAGTATCTCCCACTGTGCTTCTACTGATAGGAAGTATTATAATGGAATGAGCAATAAGTTGTAGGGTTTTTTCCTTTTATACCCTTGACTTAAACACTGTCAAAGTAAATATTTCATATATGCTGCTTTTAAAGACATGGTGCTGCACTCAGTATCTTTTACTAATTACTGTCTATCTTATTTCAACAGTAGAGAGAAAACATAAAGATTTATAAAAAAAGAGTATTAAATATTTTTTCTTTGTTTATCACAACAAGGTTATAGAAGAGCTCTTTTACATAAATAAAGTGCTGCAGGCCTAACTTGTTCTATTTCTCTCCTTCAATTTTATATTATTGATGGCATAATTTCTCATTATGCATTTTCCCACACTTCATAGGAATTCATAAAACATTTCTTATCTGAAAGAAACAATATGTTCTTCATACTTCTTCCACTTATATTTTTTTCTCTCGATCTACATAACTAAATGTAAAGTAAACCTGTTAAAAATGTGTCCTCTTTCCTAAGTCAATTTACCAAACTATTCAGGGTTTGCATTGAGACCCCAAATAACTGTAAATTGAAAGAATAAATTAAAATAGTTGCTCTTCATTTGCTTGGGTTTCTGATCTGCAAGGTAAGAATGAGTACACAGTACAGGTTTCAGTACAATATGAAGGTTTAGGATAATCCTGCCTCCTTCACACTCCTTCTAGGACCCCCACACGGAGCTCTCTTTAGTATTTACTTGGTATTTGCTAGCAACCCAAGAAATATAGCACTTGCCTGCTATAACTTAATTATTTTTGCTGCTAAACCTAATGTATTTTTTTTTGTTTCCTGTTAGTAACAGGAAAAATGAAGGCTTTGCATCTTTTCCTACACCTTCATTAACAAGTTATGATTTAGCCTTGGAACTGCCTTTATTTTCTGCAGTATTTGTAGGAAGTGTGTACCATAGATATGGTGACCTGACTTAATTGGTCACAGAATAAGAGAATATACTGAGTTGGAAGGCACGCACAATTGATCATCCATGCACAGGACAATCCTAAGAATCACACCATGTACCTGAGAGCATTGTCCAAACATTTCCTGAACTCTGCCAGGCTTGGTGCCATGACCACTTCCCTGGGGAGCCTGTTCCAGTGTCCAACCACCCTCTGGGTGAAGAACCTTTTCCTGATATCCAGCCTAAACCTCCCCTGACACAACTTCAGGCCATTCCCTCAGGTCCTGTCACCACAGAGAAGAGATCAGTGCCTGTCTCTCCTCTTCCCCTCACAGAAAGTTGTAATTGCAATGAGGTCTCCCCTCACTCTCCTCTTCTCCAGGCTGAGCAGATCAAGCAACCTCAGCCACTCCTCATATGGCCTCCTCTTGAGGCCCTTCACCATCCTTGTTGCCCTTCTTTGGACACTTTCTCATAGTTTGATATCTTTGATATCTGATATATATATTGTGGTGCCCGATACTGCCCCCAGCACTCGAGGTGAGGCCCCAGCCCAGAGCAGAGCAGGACAATCCCCTCCCTTTCCCAGCTGGCAATGCTGTGCCTGATGTCCTCAGGGCACAGTTGGCCCTCCTGGCTACCAGGGCACTGCTGGCTCATGTTCAACTTGCCATCAACCAGGACCCCCAGGTCCCTTTCTGTGGTGCTGCTTTGCAGCCTCTCATTCCCCAGGCTGTACATCCAGGGTTGCCCCATCTCAGCTACAGAATCCATCACTTTCCCTTGCTGAATTTTGCAGGGCTGGTGATTGCCCAGCTCTCTTATTTATTCAGGTCTCTCTGCAGGGCCTCCCTGCCTTTGAGAGAGTCATCTAATTGTCCACTGGCCAGTCCAAACTAATCTTTGTGAGAGGTCAAAAGTAACACTGAAGAGCAATTCAGCCCCTAGACCCTGCAGGCCTATCTCCAGGTGGGATGTGTGTTCCTTTGGAGACGTCTCCATCAATTCAGAAAACTAGGTAGCAGGGAAGGTAGGACACATTCTGGGATAGTTAATGTCCTGCCTGCCTTCACCTCTGTTCAAAAAATTCAGCTGAGACACAGTGCATGAGTTTTCTACATGATCCTTGATGGGTTTTTTTACACTTTCTGAATAATATGTAAAAATTTGATTTTGATGCTAAAAATTTTGAAGACTTGAGACTGACCTAGTCATGAACATGCTCTTGATTCAACACAATATTACAATGAGATGAACTTATGAAACTTGATTTAAAAGGAAGGCTGGAAACACACATTTTTTTCAGAAGTATTCCTAATTTAGGGAAACATTGCAATGATTTTACTTTTAAGAAATAAATATTAACAGTGGTTGCCTAGATATTATTTTTTTCTGCACTTTTGGAGTCTTTTTCCAATTTCACACCTCTCCTGGTATGTCTTTGGGCCTTCAGCTAATCCACAGGATTACTCAATTTTTCATTCATTGAATTGAAGATGGAAATTGTCCCGTGTTGTCAGCATACCACCACCTCTGAAGAAACTTCTGCTTTGTAAATCCTAATTCCCCATGGTAGTATCTCACAGGCATCACTTACCCATTTAATGTAGCCTAGTTCACGTAGGTTTATCCATTTACCCTAGTTCACATATGTGATACTTTAGAAAAAATAAATGCATCTGATGTTGGATTAAAATGAGAGAAAGAACACAAAGCACAGAATAAAGACCATCCTGAGAAGTCATTTGGTCTCAGTGCACAAGCAAACACTTCACATGGCTCCTGTGGAACTTGACCTATGTCCAGGCATTGCTTGCCTGTCACCAGTTTGAGAATTTGGGTAGATTGTCACCACACCTTGCCCCACTGTGAGCACATGCCTGTAGCACATTTAAAGTATCTTGCTGTAAACCAGAGGTGCAAATTTCAGTCTTTTTTAGGCCATGAGTATGGACATGTGTTCACTAGGGTTTACTGCTCTCCGTGGAGCAGCCAGGTGTGTAAATCTTAACAGTTTAACTTCGGTTGTCTGACCTAACTTTGAATTTTATGGACAAAGACTTCGTTAGGTTTTGGGGTTTTTTAAGTCTCTGGATATTTATCTTTGCTAAGAGCAGTTTAGTTTGTGCAGGAGCTGGAGTAGAAGGCAAGTACGGAAGAAGTTCTCTCTGCTTAAAAATAAAAAAGCCGTAAAACTCCATACCAGTTTAATACGGTAGGTTTTACTTTCATTGCTGGTATGAATGAAATTTCCATTCAAACACTTTAATTTCTTGCAGTTATTTCTTAGACTCAGAGCAATATTCTCTCTCTTAAAAGCCTACCTAGCAATTTCTCTGAACATTTTGAGCTGCCAAAGGAGGTTTTGAATCTCTCTGTTGTTCTGTTTGTCCTCTTCTCAGTCCTTATTTATGTCATTTTACTTTTAAAATACAGTGACCAGACATGGAAGTGTTTTGCTTGTGGTCACATTGTGCTGTTTGAAGAATTTCTTCACATTTACATTTGTGTTTGACAGCTCTGTGTGCATACAGAAATTTTATTTTCCTGTATAAATGGCCTTTAGCTACTCTGGCAGAGGGCTTTCAGCTACAGCTACCCTCATTCAGTCACTATTTTCTTGATCAATGCTTCGTGTCTTTTGCACTTTGAACTTGTATTTCTTTTTCATTATTATTTTTTCTCTTATCTTTCTACCTAGGTATGTCTGAACTTTGAACTGCTGCTGCAATTTTGCTTATAATAGAAATGATATGTGAAAATAGCACTGTGTGACTAAATCTAGTGCCTCGTCTATTCAAGTTACTCTGAACAACTCATGTATTCTGTACAGATGAAATATTTTGATGCATCATGAAGAAAACTAGTATGTTTTCAGTGGAGAAAATCATGATCCTGTAGATATCAGGATGTGATACCTTATGCTAAAAGAGCTGTGTTTTCCCAGGTGCTACATCCCTGGACAACACACCACAACAGAAATAAAATCTAAAATAAATTACAAAATGTTTCCATTATATGCACAAATTTGCCAGGAGATGTGGTCTCTGCCTCACTGCTTTTACTGAGAAGGGATGTTCATAAAACTATACTATGTTATCAAAATAAATAGATTTTGCCTGTCTCAAATATATTTATATAAGTTAAAATAGAGTGGTTGTCATATATATAATCTCTCATAAAACATGTTCCTAAACTAAAAAAGCATATCCTGATCATTAACTCCCTGTCTCTTCATATCTGCATATAGAAGCAAAAGCCACATCAGTAGGCAATACCACTGAAATGTGATAGGTCTTTATCTTAGGCCATCTTTAGATAGGAACAGTGTTATTTGTACTGCCAACATTTGCTGCTGATATTTCAAAGATGTACGATTAAGTCTTGTCTTCTAAATATCTTTTATTTAGGAATATGTCTTCTTTTTACCAGGGCTCTGCTCTGGTGCAAACCAAGTCGTCATCTCAGTAGTAAATCACATGCACAGGCCAGAAATGCACTGGGGGCTACATCCTAAATATATTTTTGGTGCTCTCTGGATTATCCTGCTGATGCTTTCTCTGATCTTCATGCACTGTAAGCGTGACTTGTACTTCTTATGGCCCCTATACTTCATCAGTATAGCTGTGAGCTTATTCACAGTGCTTGGGCTGTGACTTGCTGTTTCTTTTCAGTGTTGACCAAAAAAAAAAACTATACCTGTAACCAAAGACAGCAGAACAAAAAAACATCAACACTATTTGGATATCTAACTTTCATCAAAATTGATTTCAATAAAAACAAAAATGCCTACAATGTCTTCTAGATCTAGCCTTAGGCTGCCTTTCTTGCCAATGGAGCATAGACAATTCTTGGGTGTTCTTCATGCTATAAGTGTTACAGACGTGACCTATTTTAGATATGTATTTTAGAATAAAATAAATCTAGGAGTGCTTATTTTGGCCCACTCATTATACTAGGAAAAGGTTCAGCTACGTGAGGTACAGATCTCAAACATTAGTCCTACACAGTATTTGCATCACGTTGTTAGACTTTATATATTCAAAGTTAGTCAAAGTGCTGAACTCATCCCTTGCAAACAAACTACAAAATACCCCTGTACAGTCCCATATCTCCCTAATACAGGATACCAATCTGTTCCTGTACCTGTACCAGTGTGCCATTGAGACAAACAGTTGCATGCAGCCCTGATTTCTGGACTGATGCAGTGTGCAAATCTGCTTTTGAAAATGATGAGCTTTCCTATCATAAGTACAACCGTAATTAATCCAGTAGGATTGTGCACTAGGTTTTGCCTTTTTTCTTTTTTTTTTTTTTGTAATAAATTTAAGCTACTTCCTCCTGATATTCTGCTTCAGTACTTTTCTTGCATTGTTTACATTTTAAGCTTTGTTAGAAGGAGAGGTAATTATTGATAACTGACAATTTGCTACCAGTAAAGGAAATCTAGATGTAAGGTGCTTAAAACTCTCATTTTAAACAGGATAAGGGTTAATTAAGTTCAGGTATACCTATCAGGCATTCATTAGATAGTGGTTTATACATCACATTGATGTAAATTTACTGACGTCCTGTATCTTTATTAACTCAATTGACTATTCACAGTCATTATTCAGATGGACTGTGAAACTGAAAGGATTTACTTCTGATGCTCAGCAATACAAAGGACCAAGTTATATTACCTGTTTTTCCCCTACTGCTGAAGTTTATGCTAAAATTGGCTTTCAGTAGAAGCCTAGAACATCTCCAGAAACATCCTTTAGGCTAATACTGGACAAATGCCCCTTCCAAGGACGTTTTGTCCGTGCTGATGCCTCACATGTTCTTTTAAATAAAAAGACTGCCCTGTGAACACTACATTTATTCTATTAGTGTGATTATTCCATCTCTCAGTGAATTTCCTTGTGGTGGATACAGGGATGTTCAGAGACTGATAAGTGGATATTAATCTATTACAACATTCTGTAGTAGTAAATTATAAATTCATCTAGAATAAATACCACTATATAAAGCTTCAATTATTCAATTAACATACCTAATCTTTTCACCAACATGCTGAAAGCTTTAAAGGCAGTCTTTTCAGAGTTAGGTGACTGCAGACTGTATGCATTGTGTATTATGTGTAAAGAAGTGCACATTCTTTTATGAAATGTCCTTTCTGAAGGTCACCTTGGTAAAATGATGGCTTCTATTATTGCCTTTTTATATTATTTTAATAAATCCTGTAAATGGGGATGAAGACTTAGTAGTACCCTTTGTCTCAAGGTGTTTGTCTTTTTAAAGACATTTTTGCCATCAAAGCCCATGGACTGACTCTACTGGAGCCAGTAAGAAAGAGGACAATTCCTTTAGTGTCTCTTCAGTTTAGATTAAGCTATACTGTATTTAAAAAGCATGAATCTCATCAGATATTTAATAAGTATAATCCCTCAGAGGTTGATGCTTTTTGTGAGGGACAGATCAAGTGGCCACAATTTTGCAAATTCTTTTAGCTTGTGTCTAACCATAACTCTGTTTGCAACCTCCCAGCTCACAAATATTTTGAAGAGCCAACATTGCTATTTTTCAAGTTTTTTGGTCTATAACACATCCCTGTTTTTATCACAAGCAAGGATTTATTCAAGAAAACACAGACGTCTCCCGCCTTCCTTATTCCAATAAGAAAACACAGTTTTTCATTTTAATTCCAAACCCAGAAAACATGCAGACAGTACAACCCTAGACCCCCTGGGGAGTGTTACTCTCCTGCCTTAAGGTGGAAATCACTTCATCATTACACTACCATGAACTTTGTTCTATGAAAGATATTTGTATTTGGGCTTCCTTGCAAATGGACAATTCCTGTTATTAATTGTTATTAGATCATGAATATTTTAAATCTAATTTTTGTTTAACCCTGTTAGATACCTAGTGTCAGTATTGGGTTTTTTTCTGGAAATTTCTATTTGAATCAGTACAATGCCCTTGCAGAAGCAGCTTGCTTTTTGATGGGATGAATATGGTGTCTCATATAAAACACAGGGAATTTGAAATACCAGGGTTTCTAACACTGATGTGCATTAGAAATTTTACAGTGATTTACGTTGCTGGAGATTACTCAGCACTCTAGACAGGGCACAGCACTGAAGAAAGGGCAATTAATCAAATGCAGGAAAACTGATCCACTAAGATATTTCCTGTGCTGAAGGACTTATTGTAATAACTAAAGATTATTGTGACAGTTATTATGATGGCCATGGAGAGAATTAATTCATCCAAACTTTAGACATAAAATCACTGATCTCTGGGCCGAGGCTCTTCACAGGCTTTCCCAATAGCCAATAAAGAGAGACAGAAGCCTTCAGGAATATTTGTTTCAGGATAGTTGTCCCTTGCCATTTTGCGTCACAGATAATGAAGAAGCTTAGCCTTTACATAGCTAAAGCTGAGTAAGATAAAACTCACCTCAAAACTCCATTTCTACCTGACTGAGAGTTTGCCATTTCCAGGATGTCAGAGATTACCTTTTCCTTCTCACACACAGTTTGGTGAAAGGTTACTGAGCTTGGGTTTTGTAGGATCAAGTGAAGAAAAGAGTGAAAAAAACTCTCCATGCCTTCTGTGATGAAACAACTACCTGGATGAAGAGGTGACAGCAGTGGATGCTGTCTGCCTTGATTTTTGCGATGCTTTTGACATGATCTCTCACAACATCCTTATAGACAAGCTCAGGAAGTGTGGACTGGATTCTCCTCTGTGGAGAAGGACTTGGGGGTCCTGATGGACAACAAGCTGTCCATGAGCCAGCAGTGTGCCCTGGAACCAAGGAGGACAATGGTATCCTGGGGTGCTTTAGGAAGAGCATTGTCAGAGGTCAAGGGAGGTGATCCTGCCCCTTTCCTCAGCCCTGGTGAGGCCACGGTGGAGTGATGCATCCAGTTCTGGGCTCCTTGGTATGGGAGAGATGTGGAGATCCTGGAGCAGGTCCAGTAAAGGACTATGAAGCTGATTGTGGGACTGGAGCATCTCTCTTATGAGGAAAGGCTGAGGGAGCTGGGCCTGTTAAACTCCTAGTTGTGATGGTAGTTCTGGATCACATTGGAATAAAGTTTTTGATGTATTTTACTTAGAATAAATAACAGCATACTGAAACACAACAGTTTCCCAGAAATTCAGTCTGCTCTGAATTCAAACAAATAGCTGGAGGAAGTACTAAGCCAACCAGCCTCCTAGGCAGAAATTACATTTTCATTGCCCATATTCAGAAAATATTTAGGTATAATTATATGATCAGTGCTGTCCCTGATTTAAATTGCTTAACTGCCCCTTTAAAATGTGCGCAATGAGAGCATATGGATGAAATGCTGTCATTTCTCACCTTGTGTGATTGAAACTTTGAAGAACATTTCAGTCTCGCAGCCTGTCACTGGCTGCCACTCTGCAAAAGGGTCTCTGCTGCGCTTGGATCGTGCCACCACTGCTTTGCAAATGAAGACATTTCGGTTCCTGTTCTTGATAGGGCAGGAAAAGTGAGGTTATCTCATTTGCACTTAAGATCTAGCATCAGGAGGAATGCTTTAGCATCAGGAAGAATGATTGATATTGGCATAAGTCTTCGAGCTGTCATTTGTGGGGAGTGATAGTTATTGAAACAGCTGTTCTGCTATCCACATGTACTGCAGAAGGTGTTCTATGAGGGTCAGAATTATTCTGATTTCAATAGGTATCTTCATCCTCCTTGGCAATCTTTTTATAGTCAGGATGTATTTTCTGGCACTTTCTTGCTTCCAGTGGCATGTTATATAACATAAAATGCAGACATCCTGTCCTGTCCTGTCCTGTCCTGACCCATCCTATCTGAAATACGATAGAAGCATCTGTTATTTTTAGATATAATTTCAGCTTGTACATTAGTTAATTTTACCCCCTTTACTTAGCTATAAACATCATGATTTCTAGTTTAAATCCACTGGGCACTGGTAAAATTTTATGCCTTTCCTCCTTTCATACCAGTGGTTAATACTTTTGCTTTCTAGTGGTTTTGCTTCTCAGCTTCTTGCTGTACACACAAAGTGAAAAGAATATAGTGAGTGTCATAGATAAAGTTTCAAACTACTTCTCAGTTCATCTGTATTTGTACCAGTGTCCAAAGTAAAGATGCCTTCAGAGCCAGAGAACAGGGACAAACACTGTAATTTACTGCTAGAGCAACTAGTCATAACTTTGTAAGAACTCCCAATGCCTTTACCGGTCAAAATTACAGCTTTTTGGCAAAAGATGGCCTCACTCTGTCTTTCAGGGTCAGGGCAGTGGAAATCAACTTTTTAAAATGCAGAATTCTCCATTCCATGAAAAAAATCCATGTACAAAACTACATTTTCAGGAGCTTTTCAGAGTATAATTTCACTTCAAAGAGTAGCATCCTCATGGTAGCACTATGAGCATCCTCATAGTGATGTGATGGCCCTATCTAAAGATAAATTTTAAAAGGTAGATGCATTCCTCTATTTCTATTAAAATTCTTTCAAGCAACCTGTCCTCCATCTCACCTTCTCCCTTGCACGAAGCTTTTCTGCAGAAATTTGCACTAAAGCCTTATTCTTTGTCCCCCAACAATGACTAACTTGATTGTCTTTGGACATTGCCATGGGTGAGGGAGAGTGAAGAGACACAAATCAAGGTGGTAATGACGCCAGTTTGTATTTGGCTGGTTCCTCTCACCAGTGATACCTGCAAATGTTTCTTGTTTTTCTCTAACCTTATGAAACAACACACTTCTGTAGCCAAATAACCTTATGTCTCCTTTTATAATTAGTGCTATTACACAGACCCTAAGCTTACACAAATGTCCCAAGTGACATGATTAACTTCAGAGATACTAGTCAGCAGGAGTCAGTCACAAAGCATAAACTAATTAATGTTTGAGGACAAGGATAGGACAAAAGAGGTCACTCATCTGATGTGCTTTTGAGGATTGCCAACTAAAAATGGAAAGGAAGCATAGCACATCATCTTCAGGGAGTTATTCCAGCAGTAACTGCAGAATCTGAGTGCTTTCCTGAGTCCTTCTCTCTTTTCCGTTTTCTCTTGATGATATATTAGGCATGGCAAAAATAAAAGGAGGGGAGCAGGAAACACAGATCAGAAAAGTAACTGAAATCTTTTTATGGACAATTTTAGCTCACCAAGAAATACATCTAAGAAAATAAATTTATGGAAGGCACCAAATTAACAGAAGTGCACCGAAGTTAGATGAAGTTAGTCTGATATGCTGGTGTTGTGTAAAAGAACAAATCTGATGTTCTTATGTCTTCAGATTTCTTTTACTTTTTGTGCAGCAGAGTGCTTTTATTCTTAGGCCCAGATGCTTCATTCTAATTCTATTTTGGTAAGCATTTAAATATGCTCTTATATGCTGACCTCTGTGAGAATTAAAGTAAAACATCTGCTTAATACTTTGCTGAACAAATATAATGATTAATATATGCTTAAGTGCCCTGATGAAATGGAGGCTGTGTTAGCAATGTTCTCATTTCATACACAAGGATGGGAAGTTTGCAAAGATACAATAATGGAATTATGCTGATTTTTATTAACTAAAGATCCTGTCTAGTCTATTTGATTTCACCTTTGTATCGGCTAAAGAACTTCTTTTTTTTGCGTTCCTCATATAAATATACTGCAGCTCCTCTGATTCACTGTGCTGGAATAATTAGGGGCTCACTTCTGGGCAGGAACCTGAGAACCCTCATGCCCAGCAGCAAGTCACTTATTCTTGTGCCCAGCCTGCAGTGAAAGTCAGGTAGAGAATGGAAATGGAGAAAGTGTGGTCAGCAGGGAGAGCAAGAGGTGTGAATGGGCTGGGAGAAGAGTTGTGAAACAACAGCTGCTCCGTGGGAAGGATGCTGGAGAGACAAGGATAAAAAACCTGGATAAGGAGTGCAAGTGCTGGAGACTCCAAAAACACACGGGCAGGCTGCAAGGAGGACTGCTTCGAGGCAGATTCAGGCTCTAAGTCTGGCAAGACATTAGACAGGAGTAAGATAAATGGGAAGGGTAGAAAGGTGGAATTAATTCTTTCAGTGCCATCTTTAAGAATTTATAATTTGGCTACATTACATTCAAATAGGATATCCATGTGAGAGCTCGTGTCTCCTGAGCCATGGGCTGAGGCAGAGAGCAGCAGAGGGGTGAGACCATGCAAGGGGAAAGGGAAGTTGGAAGGCTTGAGGGTAACAGATCCAGTATACAGAGATGGAAAGTGAATGATGCCAGGAGAGGAACAAGGGATCTGTGGCCCAGGCCGCACTCCCTGGAGCTGGGGCAGATGTGCACCCAAGTATCTGGGTTTATTTCTGTAACTTTGAGACTAAAATGGACTAAAGAGGTAGTCCATTAAGAAAATAACTAATGTTCTCTATTCTTCCACTGACTTATGTGACAAATAGTGGTAAACTTAAAAACTACATCGCTTTTGATTCATATAATCTTAAATATTTCACACATAGATATTTTTTCTGGTGAAAAATGAGAGGGATTTTCTATTCACACATAAACAAATAAGGACCAATAAAGAGCATTCAAATTGCCTAGTAAAGCTTTAGGAAGCTCTAAAAAAAAAAAGAATTGAGTTTGTCAGGCTATTTTAATTTGATCTCAGTGTGAATATACATGCGTGCAGACAGTGGTTTTTTCCAGATTCACAATTTATACAGAGAAGCATCAACTGTTTTACTTCTCCTTTTATGTCTTCTGTCTGAGCTGTGTGTGGAAGAAGAAGAATTCTTTATAGTGTTGTTTTGGCATTCAGTCTACATCTGCCTCTTCTCTGTAGTTTCCCTGCTGTAAGAAAATAACTACAGGCAAACTGAAATCTTTGACACACATTTTGCTCTAAGCAAATGTGACCTTATAGTTCTATTGGCTCCATTGGCTTCTATATTTCCAAAAATAAATAATGGGTCGAATGTTTATACAATTCTACGCATGAAATGGAATTGTTCTACCTTTTGCTGAGGGTAAACAGAAAAACTTCGTTCTAACAGAAAAACTAATAAATGTCCATTTAGTTAGAGAAAACCAATGAATTTGAGGGATACTCTAAGCATTAACTCCTGACTAAATTTCTATTTCAGTTGCAAAAGTTGATCTTTTTGGCAATGTCTAAAGAGAAGAGAAATTAATATTGGATAAAGTTGTTGAAAGGTTAGTGAGCTGTAGAGATTTTTTTGTCAATTGTACAAGCATTTCTCCTTACTGAATTAGAAATGACATCAGACAACATTCTGATTTTGGAAATAAAGTGTCCTTTTTATCCTTAAAGTAACACTACAGGGGAAGTATGAGAATTCAGAGGAGCTGTAGGTTTTCTTCCTTGTCCTACTTCCTTTGTACTCACCTGCTTTTTTTCCCAAGGTATAGAAAGAGGCAAAAATTGATGCTACACTAGTGTGCTCTTGAGTGTATAATTTATTGTGCAAAATTACTTCCC
The DNA here is from genome assembly GCA_013396875.1 of Vireo altiloquus. Taxonomy (NCBI): domain Eukaryota; kingdom Metazoa; phylum Chordata; class Aves; order Passeriformes; family Vireonidae; genus Vireo; species Vireo altiloquus. The sequence goes on from VZRF01012563.1 coordinate 819,194, forward strand.
ATTAAGCAGCAAGGATTGTCATTATTATTTATTCGAATAAATAGAATAAGGTGAGGCTTCTGTCTTTCACATCTTCTTAAAACATTATGTCTAGTGCAGTGCCTCATTACTTGAAGCCCAAACCTCTCTACATGAGAGCAGCTGCTGGAAGACACACTCCCTGGGTCAGATCGTTAGAGAAGCTTTAATCCTTTAGAACAATTTTTCAATACTGTTTACACCAGGGATTTCCTTGTACAAATCCTCTTTACACAAGACAAGAATAACACAGGAAGAAACTATTTGTCTCTGATCTCTGAAAAGAAGGAGAGCAAGTTTAAGTCCTCAGGGGGCTTTCTTTCACTTAAACTAACCAGGAGGGGATTAATCAAAGACATCTTTGCTGTGTGCCGTACAGCCAGCTTCAAAGGTGCAATCACATTGATCAACGTACAGCAGAGCAACACTCACAGCATCTTGTGTTTTAAGTTGAGGTACAGCAGAGACTGGAATGCCCAGTTTGTTTCATCACTCCTTCTTTCCCATCAAAACAACCACAGGCTGCTGTGATGTGCTGGAATCCCAAGCACACGGATCAGGTATTTGCATGGAACTCAGTCCTGCACTGTGATGAGGAACAAGCACTGAACCCTATGTAGTGATTTTATATGCCAATTCCTTGCAAGCAAATCTAATCTCCTTTCACGTGGCCCTTTAAAAAATATTTTTTATGCAAACAAGTTTCCTCCATTTATGGAAGCTTGATTATCCCTGCATAACTCCATTTTTCCAACGCCTACCTAGTGTAATTTCCATCCTACTGGGTCGACAGACAACTGAAATACTGTAGTGGTGAAGTAACTCTATTACCATCAATGAGAAAAACTAGCAAACTTTCAGATACAAGTCCTGTATATGTTGTAAATAGAATAATAGTTGGAAAGCTTATTAATAAACTTAAGAGAAATATTTCTCAGTAAAATATTGCAAGTACTTTTGATGCCTTAAATGGCTACCTAGAAACAGAGATTAGACAGGAATAAAGGAATAAAGGAGGGATTTATTTGAAAGGCCTTCAGAGGTCACACTCTGGGCTCCAGAGGCTCCTGCCTCAGTGCATCCCAAAATGGACAATGACAGCTCCCGAGTTCTTCACACTGATATCAGCATCAATTCACCAAGCAGAACCCAGCCAGTGATGGAATTTCCCCAAGCTTGCCCCCCTCTCCCCAAGATGAAGGTTTACAGTTGTTGGGCCCAGGAGGGTCTGGGTGTCCTTGGAGAGCGAGCTGGAGAGGCTTTGTTATGTCAGTGTGAGCATGAGAGAACAGCACTTAACGAGCTACAGGAAACTTCAGTTACACTAGGCAGTACAGGATTTGAAAATATATAAAAGTTAAAATCTAAGGCATCACTCTTTTTCACAAATCTTAATTAAAAAAAAATCCATCTTACTAAAATATTTTTAGTTTCCTAATTTTGTTGAAGATAATTAACTTTTATTATATTTACATGTGAGGAAAATATACATGTTGCAAAAATGTTCCTCTCATGAAACACTTACCCATTTTCACCAGTTACTTGCACATAAATCCCAGCTTTATCCAAAACCAGTTAGAAATCTTTCAATGAAGAGCCTTGCCATTAAAAGCTCTAGAGAAAAAAAATGTTTTCAAAGTATTCTCATGTCTTCTAGGCAATGTATATAAATTTTTTTGCCATCAGGGAAGGATTTTTGGGGATACAAAAAGTGTGACCTTCATTAAAGGACAACCATATGCCAGTGACTACAAAATTTAGTTGGATCTTATGGACAGATCAAATCTCTGATCTATATAATTAAGGAAAGGGGCTTTTCCATTAGTGTCTTGTAGCCTCGCCATGGCAATTTGTATCAGCTCATAGATAGCGATTCCACCCCTTAGTAACGCACCAAATGTTTAGTTATTTATACAGAGAGAAACGTACAAAGAGAGGCAAGGAGTGTTCCTACCCCTACTAAGTGACCTACTTAGCTGGACTGTTGGCTGTTTTCCATCTCTATTTGCCTCTTGTTTGGGTTTTTTTTCCTCATTGAAAGACTTCAGAATATTCTGGTTCTATGCAAATATTTCATGAAACCAAATGTTAAAAAGAGAAAATTTTTCAGTTGGGTGGAGTTGCTTTTGTATAGATAATGAAGCTATTTCTAGACTCTCAGAAGAATAAAAAGGTGAAGCTGAGAATGGCATCACCAACTTTTTTAATACTTTTGCTAAAAATTAACCTACTCCCTCTTTTTGAGAGGTGTCCATTTCATCTAGTGCTGGTCTTCTAAGGCAGCAGAGCAAACCCGAATAGAACAACAGCTCCAGCTCAGGTTGCCACTTCCCTTGAGATGGCATTGCTCTTTTCTGCCTCAAAGGGTATTTATGGCCCAGGCAGCTAGGAAGACACAAGGGGAAGAATACAAAGTCAAAGGCAGTGCTTGTTGTTTATGTTCATCAGTGTCTGTTTGATTCTCTTTGTAACAAGTCTGACATTTCTCAGTAGGCCACACCATTTTTGGGTTCTTGACAGAGCTCCTCATCCCATCTTCTCTATGTGCTCTCTCTTGCTATCCCTTCAGTTCTTGGGAAACTCCCTCTTTGAGATGTGTTTGTCTGTGACAATAGGAAAAAAAATAGCCAGCTGTGAAGGAAGAATAACTTAATTTTTTCTGCCTTTTAAGAACACCTTTGTGAAGTGGAGCTGGTCTCTGCCATCTCCCTGTTCTCTGTGGCTGCTGAGCCAAACACTGAAACAGGAATAAAATCAACTGAGCTATGTCTTGAATAGAAGAAAGGAGCTGTTCAAGACCCCAGCAGAATTAAACCCCTTGGAAAACGTGGAGAACAACTGGAGGAAGTTTAAAATGAACTACAAGGAATGGGCAGCAACTAAAAGGGAAGACAGAAGGCAGCCTGGTTTCTGACAGTAGGTGGTTTTGAACTACTTGATTTTTAAATGGTTTTCAGTAACTCAAGCAGAGAGGCCAACTCTGAAAGTGAAGTTAAAAATTCAAGGAGTACTTCACACTTCACATAAAAATGAATTATCAGAACAATTGTTAGAAAAAGGAGGTTTGCAGGAATTGTGGAGGAATTTGTACAATTTCAAGCTATATGAAGATATCTTTCAGTTTTGCATTTAACTTGATCCTTAACATCTGACTAAATTATGAGACCGTCAAGAGAAAAGCACTCAAAAAGAGACTACTAAAAGATTCAGAACTCACCCTTGCAAAGTAATTTTTTCCAGGCCAAAGAAATTGTCTGCTGAAGCTGCTGAGCCACAGTGTTTGCATGGGTTTGAGGTGGTGGAAGATTGAAGCACTGCAAGGATGGATGGATGAAGGCATGAAGACGTGGAGCAGCTCACAATTAAGAGCACAATGGTATTTCACAGGAGGTGGAAAACTCCAGAAACTATTTTGGTGAATTATCTCAGTATGTAAGAGTTTTTAAGTGCCAACAGGAGAAGCACAGCTTAAGCAAAGAGGATAACGGTAAAAAATTTCAATTCTGAAGAACCATTCCTGGCAAAAATCAACACTGGCACAAAGTGAGATAAATGCACTGTAAATTTAAATTAATATGGAAAATATATAGATTTAAATTCTGACAGAACTTTGCAAGTCATTACAAGTACCTGAAGGGAAATGGATGGAGTTCAGTTTTTAGTACTGAATCAGTCTAAATTTAGACAATCGGAGTTTAAATGGAGTGCAGATGTCTTCTCTCTGTAAAAGTCTTTCTTAATCTGTAAATCATATAAGGCCATATTTTGAGAATTTCTGATCTGTCTTACTTCCTCTGACTATGATGAGAACTTTAGGTAGCTAGACACTTTACACAGATCTTTTAAGTTTTGGAAGTGGAATCACATGGTATAAATCTGGGTACAAAAGAAAAATATGGAAAACAATAGATTTGAAAAGATATATTTACTTTCTTCTTCACTATTAAGAAATGAAAATCCAGTGCAGGTGAGAAATAGGCAGGATTCAATAAGATAGAAATCCCAAACATTAAAGAAGGCTACAAGATGCCCTCTGGTCTTAAGAAAATTGTAAATAGAACTTCAGAAACTATCCATCTTTCTAAATTTGAATCTTAAATGGATATATTTTTCTGAAGATTGTAGAATAAGTAGAACTGGAATGAAAAAACCACATTGGTCAGTAAAGATGGCACATTACTTCTTAAGCAGAGCTGGAGAGTTAAATTATGTAAAATGCGAATGGTTTTCACTCTCTGAAAGGACAGAAGTTTTTTGAGTTATGGTTGATACCAGATAATTTCTCTGCACTTCTTATATCTGCTGCCATCCAAGATTAATGAGGCTGTATGCTGGTCAGAAAAATGTTAATTAATTTCTGTGATAGAAAAATATCTAGAAGAGACTACAGAGTTCTACTTTTACTGCTAGAAATAACTCCTTGAGCCTCTCATAAATACACAGGGATCACTTTTTATACTTACTGTAAATGTTTTCTTAATTGAAGATAAAACAGTGGGGTTTTTTCTTTTAAAATTCACACTCTATATCATTTGGCTAAAGCATGCTGTAGTCAGTTCAAGAGCTGCCTTCTCAAGAAAGAGAATGTGCACCTTTCTAAACTGAAAAGTGAACTGAAATGGTTGAAGACAACATCTTACACAGAGAGTAGATCTACTAACACAGTATTACTGGGACAAGATGTTTCAAGGCCATGTTTTCAGTCTGAATTTTATTTAAATATTATGCAGGACTTTGGAAAAAGTAATTCCAAAGGGATATGCAAAAGTCATTCCAAAGGGATTAACAGGAAAAATACAGATGTTGTATGAGGATTGCAAAATGTAAGGAAAGCACAGAAATGATTTATACTGATCTCAAGTAAATAACAGCATTGAAGGTAAAGTTAAACATTGGCAAAAAAAATTGGTCAAATTAAATAAAAATACAAGACCAGAAAAATGGAAATGACTGGTCTCAGAATAAAACAAGCAGACCTGCTTGAATTGCACTGGAGAAAATACACTAACAAACAAGCCCTTGCCTGTTGCTCTCCCTTCTCCAGGACTGTATTCCTGGAAATTAAACTGCTGTGTTCATGCAAATCAGTATTCTTTGACGGATGCGATAATATTAGTGGAACTACAAGCATGAGTCTAAGCAGTTTTCAAGGAAATTATGGGTTCAGACATTTAATCCCTTGTCTTTATTGTCCAGAACCTTAGAAGCTGGTTACAGAACAGTAAGGAAATCACTATAACTTTTTTATTATAAAGCAGCCAGGTCACACTCTGACATGTCAATTTACAAAACAGCAGGAGGGAATTATGGGCTGTCCCTAAAACTCCTGGGAAATTATCAGTCTTAAAGGAATGCATTCCCTCAAATTGACCTGCTTGTGTCCTTGCCTATTTTAATGGTTGGAATGCCAGTAACACCTGTTAGAAATTAGTTTGATATAATTTTCAGGTTTTGAAGGCCATGTCAGCCAGACCATACAGAGGACCAATTGCCAGGGGGAATACAGGCAATAGGATGTAGCTTCATTGTTTTTGATATCACTTGCTATGGTTTTTACTGAATCTTGTCAGAAGTATTTTCAACTATTTAATATTGAAAGGTAATTATGTGTCAAAACATATGACCACACAGCCTAATTTATTAGGAAAAATCCTACGTTATTCGTACAATTCTCATCCATTTTAAGTAAAAATTTCCAGTTTGTCAAATGGAAAAAGCAGTCTAACCTATTTGGCCAGTTCTCCTGATAAAGATGTGTGCCATGTGTACCCTATATATACTTAGGACTTTAGAATAAGTACAAGTTCTGTCATAAAATATATTAATACATTAACTGTATGTTCTTGTATGTTATATGCAGTATTTATATTAAACAGATGTGAAAGAAAATTAAGTCCTATGCATATGCCTGTAAAAATAAAAGGTAGGAAAACCACACCCCCCAAACTGGAGAGTTATACTTCAAAAATAGCCCTGGAGGTAGAGGATGTCCCTCAGGCTGAGAGCAGTAAATGAGACAGACTGGAGTGTGATCCTCAGCCCACAAGCTGGATTTGAATTTGAGCTCCTGAGTTTGCAACAACCAAACCAACTACCCTGCTAACAACCCACAGAGACCAGATGGACCCGTAATTAACTGCAAATCCTTGTATTTGTGCATTTCCAAGGTGTGACTGATAATACAAAATTATGCATGCGTGCAAGTACCTATCTAAATGTATACAAACAATAATGATGTTTATTAGAAGATGGGGCCATATCTGAAGTTCCATGGAGTATTTATAAAAAGATATCTCTCTCATGGTTTCCTGTTCCCTCCTTGAGAGACCATATGGAGTATTAATCAGACAAAAGAAGTGGCCCACAAGGAGCATGGGTTTTGTTTCATGTGCTTCGGGGGTGAAGTTGCACAACTCTCAGCACGTTGTATATTTGCATAGGTAGGCAGGGGGGGAATAGCAATGCTTTTGAGCACAGCTAGGTCTGGATGTGGGCATCTGCTCAAAAGTAGTGTGAGGGAGCAACGTGGATATGTGTCCTCATAGGAGAAGAAGCCACTTGAAACACTTATAACACACTGAAAACACCTCTAGGGAGCTACACTGCTGCCTCGTGAACCATGTCGCTTCCACACAGCTGCTGAATTCAGACAGATGATCCCCAAACTGATCAGTCAGAGGGAATTGTAGGGAGTGAATCATTCCCTGGAGTGTTTGACAAACTAAAGGGAAAATTCAGGGAAATTGTGCTTCTGACTTAAGGCCTTTTGGTAAGTGTTATTGGGTAAGGTGAGTATAGGCTCAAATTGATTTAGTAAGATAGAGAGCTCATTCAGCTCTCACTTATGCAGTCCTGCAATTTGGCCTCTGGCTGAATTTTAAGAAATGCATCTTCAACTTTTTCTCCTTATGAGGACCTATAGAAAACAATGGAGTAAAAGAGGTCATTTCTAATACAAAGTCCTACTGATTCTAGTGGTTTTGGAAATGAAAGACTATATAACAAATTTTATAGTAGGCTGAATTTGTATAAGAGCATATGCATTGCAATGAATGCCAGGTGCTGTTTGGCACCTAAGACTACATTTAGTCTACAGTCTAAGCTGCAAAGGTTTTATATTGGAAAAGGGAAAAAAAAGGAAGGCAATAGGAGACTACCTCATTTCACCTCTTCCTGTAGCTGGCCACAGTGCATCTTGGCAAAGTTCCATGGTAGAAAGAGCAATTCTGTGTATCTGTCATAGTGGAATAATGCCACAAATGATGATTAGAGTAGAAAGGAAAAAACCTTTCTTCTTAATGCTGAATTCCAGCACAAGTACTCACCATGGCTTTGTTTCTTCAGAGAAGCAAGCACAGGTCTGTACCACTCAAGTGCAGAGCCTCATGCAGTAGGCAAGTCTCACCACATCCATGCTGCTTGTACAGTGCAACTCACAGCAAGAACCTCTTCTGGCACCTTTTGCTGAGAAGAGAACTTGGTTTGCAACATGTATGTAGTGCAGATGACATGGAGATTGGTGTCATGGAGTGAAAGAGGTGCTGAACCCATCTGACAGTATAGATGCACGTTGTGAAATCAGTGAGATTTTGTTACATTTCTTTTTCCAAATATAAACTCCACAGATTTTCATTTTCAGAATTTTTTTCCATAGCTGTAATAGCAGCAGTATGAATCTGTGCATTCATTACCTACATACAGCAGCTTGACTTTTTTACAGTGACTCATTGGAGCCTGAGGTCACTGAGTGGGAAGGTTTCAAAGCCCTGCAAAGGAAGCACAGTCCCTGTCAGGAATTTTTGATATAGGTTATCTCTGCCTTGTGCAGCTGAGTTACTGACAAAGTGATTTCACAGGAGATCTTTATATATATTTAAAAGGTGATTCACTCAGCCTTGGAGACAACAGGCATTGAAGGCAGTTGACTGCAATACTGGAAAAATCCCTTTATGTTACTAAATACTTTTTTCCTAACTGACAGAATCATTATTTTTTGTGTGCACTGTAGTTCCTTTGTGCCATATAAGCACTCATTATCCTACACTTACTAAGGTTAAAATCTCTGCTGGATGACATGGGGATGCTTGAGTAGCAGGGTAACAATTAACTCACCTCAGAAGGTTTTGAGGTTTCATCTGGATAAATGCAGATGAATTTGAAGGTGGTTCAGCTAAAATGGCTCTCCCTCTTCAACCTCTCCTGTTTTATCTCTCTCCCCTTCTTGCCTCTTTTTTTTTTTTTCCTTTAAGCCAGAATGATTTGGTTTCAGAATCAGGCAGCAGATCTAACAATTCCACATTTTTACTTGCTGTGTTGCCAACTTTTTCACTTCAATTTAATAGTTCACTGGTAGAATTCACATGTCTTGATGTTTTATTTCTGTTTCATATCCAGATAGGTTCATTTTTCTCTACCTATAATACAAGCAGTATGAATCATTACCTTCCTACCAGCAACCTGTCTTTGGAAGGTTTTCACTTCTGGTTCATATCTGCTTTGAAATCAATGAATGATCCAAACTGCTTCTCTCTCTCTCTTTTTTCCTTTTTTCCTTTTTTTTTTTTTCCCCAGTGACTTGGAGACAGAGATATTAAGGAATTCACTGAAGAACTTTAATTCATGGTATATAAAAAGCTACATGATGATGTTTTAGTACTGTTGAATCTCTGTGTGTCATGAGGCATTGTTCTGGATGAACTCTACTGGTCTTGTGGGTTCCATTTGTAATGCTTGGCTTTTTGCAAAACTGTATATTCCAGTCATTCCAATGTTCCAGATGGACAAAAATGCAGCTTTCAAATTGTCAGGCTCAGGTCTTCTGCAGTTCACCTGACAAAAAAGGTCAGGTCTCTTGGCCATCACTTCTCTGTCATATTGAGCCAGAAATCATGGGCATATACATTTCTAAATTTCTGTGTTTGGAGTTCAGCTGCTTACCCTGAACCTCTAGGTCTGGAGAAGCCTGGAACTGTGGTCTGCCAGTTTTTATTTTTAATTACAAATTTGGCAAAGGTGAGAAGGTGTTACTGCAAACTGAAGTGAAGCTCACTACCAACTTTGCAAATCCACTCTTCATACCATTTATTTAAATAAACAATATAAATCCTAACTGAAAGTCTAATCCAATCTTAACTTCAGATAATCCATTGATGAAAAAGCAATACAAATCACCTTCAATTAGGTGTTTTCCACCTTTATTAGAAAAACATTTTTTGTTGTACAGATTTTTTTTTCAAGAAAGATGGATATTTTATACTAGCATAAGACACCTTTATACTCAGCATGAAAATCTAATGGGAAGCAGTTTTGCATGGTAGAAGTTATACTGGCATGATATGTAAAATCCTTTATTTCAGATACCTTTCCAAGCTCACTCTGACAAGCTGTCATGTTCCCCCAAGCAGATATTGCTATTTGATAAGACTCATTTCATTTCTATATAAAACTGTCCCCTAACAGTTGGATGGTACAATGCTAACTTGGCCTATTCATCAGAGCATGCAAATATATGCACGCTCTATAGTGGAAAAACTGTTAAAAAAGCAGAGGGCAATGAAACAGGAGCAATATCTTTAGTGATAAAATTGGGAACAGTGTGATATAATGTGCTTATTCCACCTGCAGTTGTAAAGATTTGTTCCCTTCCAGCTTGGTTTCCCCATTCCTGCTATCACAATGCCACACAGCAGTGTTATGGCAAGGTGCTGCAAGGGACTCAGGACAGTGATGTGTCTGAGCATTCCTTGTGCTGGCAAGAGTCAAATCAAGGTTAAAAGTGTGGTCATTGTTAAGCTTAAAATAAAAAATCTGTTGATAGAATTCAACAGATTTAAGGACCCCAGTTCAAGATCTGGATTTCTCTTACCCATCACGGGAACAATCCTGAAGAACTCTGCTAAGTGAGTGGTCATTAATTGGATTCCTGTTTCTGACACTGCCCATGAAACATCAAGAGATTCATAAATCTTCATGTGAGAGGTTTTTTTCTCTGAGCAACTGTCATGATATTTATGGTTCATCGCTGTTCCTTTTGGAGACAAGGCCAGCACCAGATGTCATGGTTAAATTAAAATAATCACCAGGTCATGAGGACTGTTGGTGTCACCGGTGGAGTTAAGGAACAGTGGAGATGCTGCATGCCTTATTCACCTTTGTGTAGTGTCTGTCTGAATAACCTCTCCATTGTTGGTTTATAAGGGCTATAGTAGTATGTAAACAGTGTTAAAATATATTTTTTAATAATAAATGAACATTGCAGTTGAATGCATGGCATACAGAATTTGCTGGCATTTGTTTCCTGCCTGAAAATAAGCTGTAGTTGTTTCTGTCATCGCTGAGGAGCTTAATTCCTTCTGGCTGTAGTTTTAGTTGTAGAATCCACACAGATCCTTTTCATTTGAGAGTGACATAATCCTCAGTTCATCATTACTGTGCGGGTGTACTAGCAGAGCTATGTTACCTCCACACACAGGTAAAGAAAAGCTTAACTAGACCTGTCTGAGGATTGTCTGTGCTGGGTTCCCCGGCAGCAGCTTCACTCAGAGTTCTGCCTTAACACACTGCAATTTGCTGAAGTGGTTCAAAAAATGAAAGAACTCAATTTTTGGACAGCTGACTGAGCTCACTGAGATGGTTCACATGCACCTGCCACAAGGTGCCTGTACCTCTCTCTGTCCAAAGCTTGTCCTAAACAAGGACAGTAAAATTAATTCGTGGCTCTGCAGAGATAAAAACTCACAGTCTGTACCAGCAGGAGATCCAATTTATTCAACAGCTAAATCTAGCTCACTGGAAGATGAGCTGAGGCAGAAGAGCCACAGGAGCAAAATTCCTCTGCTGCTTTCCAAAAGGTGCTACAACCTCTCAGAGAAGGGGAGACCTGGGTCTGAAAAGATGATCCAGAAACTGAGACACAGCATTCTCAGAGATGCTTGTTATCAGTTTTGACTGTCTACAGTGATAAAACCCAAACCCTTAATGAAGAGCTCCAAAAGCACAAGGGAAAATGTGGAGGACAATACAAGAAATTAGATTTTCCCTGGATTATTCTATAGGTATGTAATAAATAAACTGTCCATCATATCAATCCACTGACAATATAAATTTACCTATTTTATTGATGATCATTTTGGCCCAGTCACATATGTGTGTATCATGAATGAACAGGAGTGTAACAGAATATGCAAGATGTTATCTAGATAATCTCACTTTTGATTTGAACAACAGAGAACTCACCTATATCTCACATCCCAAACCAAAACCAAAATGAATGAGTTTGCCCACTTTTTTCCTCATTTTCAGCACTAAAGTTAAAAACAGGGTGTGACTCTAAGAGCAGGAATTATCTAGATTGTAATCTATTTGACTTGAAGGCTTTCTTCCTGTCATGTGCTAGTCTAAGTTTGCTACGTTTTAGCAAAAATCCTGATCATCTAATGGTGACTCTGAGGGCTGAATAGAATATTAGAAATTATTATATAGAATACTAGATATAAATAGTACTAATGAAAGTTGAAAACAGATGCACAATTCAGTGAGGATCCAAAATAGAACTAAAACAGGGCAACAGCTACGTTCAGTTTCTATTTGACAGTTCTGTTTCCAAATTTTCAGAGTAAAATTTGAGGTAGTGCATATGGCCTGAAAATGGCAGAAGTTTTCTTGTAAGGATGATATTAAAGAAAAAATGATCATGAAAAGTAGCCTGCTCACTTTGGAGAGGCTCACCTTAATGCTAATAATGCACATGCAAATACTTGTCCATGCAGGAATCTCTCGTGGTTTAACAAGACCAAGTGCAAGGTGTTGCACTCGGGTTGGAGCAAATCCCGATATCGACACAGGCTGGGCATGAAGAATTTGAAAATAGCCCTGCCCAGGAGGACTTGGGGTGCTGGTGGGTGAGAGGCTGGACATGAGCCAGCCATGGGCACTCACTGCCCAGAAAGACAAACATGTCCTTGGCTGTCTGCTCTGCTCTGTGGGCAGCAGATCAAGGGAGGGGATTCTGTCCCTCTGCTCTGCTCTGGTGAGACCCCCCAGGGAATATTGCATCCAGCTTTGGGGTGCCCAGCACAAGAAGGACAGGCCTTGCAGAGTGTGCAGGGGAGGGCAGCCAAGGTGACTAGAAGGATGGAGCACCTCTGCTACGAGAAAAGGCTGAGACAGAGGGTTTTTTTCAGACGGAAGAAGAGGAGGCTTGAGCATGGCCTAATTGTGGCCTTCCATTAACTACAGGCAGGGAGGGACTTTTTTACAAAGGCACGTAGTGACAGGACAAGGGGGAATGGGTTCAAACTGAAAAAGAGTAGGGTTAGGCTAGATATAAAGAAGAAACTCTTTACTGTGAGGGTGCTGAGCACTGGAATGAATGGATTGCCAAGAGAAGCTGTGGATGCCCCGTTCCTGTCAGTCTTCAAGGCCAGGCTGGATGGGGCTTGGAACAACCTGGTCTAGTGAAAGGTGTCCTGTACATGGCAGGGGAGTTTGAACAAGATGATCTTTAGGGTTCCTTCCAACTCAAACCATTCTATGATTCAATGACTACGATTTTATGGTTCTACATATGCTTGAATCAGTAAACAGAAATCAAGCACTAGTGCCTGAAACATAAATATTCAGATAGAATTAATGAGAGAGATGGTAACTGTTTTGATTATGTTATTATATAGTTATTAAGAAAATGATGAAGGCATATTCTGTGTGTGTAGTAAGCCTCCTATTCTAAGATACAAAGCAGATAATGGACTAGCATCCGTCTTAAATCACTTTCAGTGAAATAAACTTAAGTCAGTTTTTGCTTGGGGGGGAAAAAGGCATCCCACCTAAACACAACCCTGTGTGTTTTTCTTTTCCATTAAGATGCTTTTGTTGTATTGAAAGAAAAATTATTTGGCAGAGTTTTATTTTATTAATGCAATTATTTTTATTTGCTTTAGAATAAGAAAAACTGTAGTGAGAATTCCACACTTTATACAGTGAAAATTCATTTTACTCCCGTGAAATGATAGCTGTGATATATCAGTGTTAACTGGTAGACTTACTGATCTTCACAATTAAGTCTTGACTGTTTTGTTTTGATATGATTTATGACAATTTAGAATTTAAGTTTGTGGGGTTTTTTGGTTTGTTTGGTTGTTTTCTTTGGATTTGTTTTTTGACTTTATTTTTTTTTTCTGTGGAGGTATGAATAAAGAGAGAATAGAAAACTAGATTAATTACTGTTCTAACATGTTGAAGGTTTATGGCAATTTAGCCAAAATGGAATACTGTAAAGAATACTTAATGCTTTCCTAAAAAAATATTTTTTTAAAGAATTGGATCTGCAATGCATTAATTCTTGGTGTAATGATCTAGGTAATGCCCTGTGGTGCTGTCAGGAAGAACTACAGCGAGAGAAAAAAGCCAAAAAGCCTACCAAAAAGCCTGTTCCTGCCTTCTTTGGGAAGATTCATGCTCCTTTAGAGGCCACCCTTTTAGGGATGTGTCCTCCTTTCTCTAAAGCCCTACCAAGGTCAACTTTGGGGAATAATCTTGCACCCTTGAGGAGCTGGAGGTGCAAAGACAATATCTGCTGTTACTTTGGTAGCTGTTTGGGTTTGGCTTTAAGAATCCTTCCTGTTACCCAAGGACAGCCACATGACAGAATATGTCTCAGAGGAGAACTTTTCAAATTCTTATTTTATTAAGAATTCCTATCTGGAATTCCTCTGCACTTTTTCATGCTGGAGCCCTCTCAGATTTCTACTGGCCTATTTTCAGTTTATGAATTACTTGCAAATCCCTTTGAAATTAATTATTTATCTTCAAGGACCTTAGGTTCGTCTGTTACCTGATATTTTCTTTCAACTGGTATATTTCCCCCCCCCACCAAAATGCTTTATTTGCAATGACAGAAGCAGAGTTTTACAGAATTCACCGTATTGCCATGGGAACGAATGAGTTCCTTCTGAATCATCATGGCCAAACTAACTCAGATGAAATAGGAACAAGCTCTAACCTTTGCCCATTCTTCAAACATACGTCAAAACTGATACAGTCTGAATGCTCAAAAAATTGAGAAGGTCCCCGGGATACATAGGTGGATTTCTAAAGCTATTTATATTATTGGAAAAGCAAAGAAGCACCTGCAGATTTATCTGTACCCTTTCACACTTAAACACTTGAAAAGTATGTGACTTTCAGGCTGCAAAGGATAATTAAAAACTTACTGAAAAAGCTGTGAAGAAAGGATATTCTTTTAGAAAATTGTTCTAAATTTCTTTTCAGACTACTTTCCTTTCAGGATTTTCCAATACATTTTTATGTTTCTAATAAAAAAAAAAATCATAATTTTGATCACTGTTACAAAAAAGCATTTTCCTTATTATCTGTAGATCCATTAGAATCTGAGATGTCTGGAACTTTTTTGTGCCTATTTTTACCATTTAGATTTTGTCAAAAGACAGCAAAATGTTGAGAACTTTCTGTGGAAGACAGTATAAAGAAAAAAGGGAAGGAATCAATAAAATGTATTTAATCTTTTATATAACTAAAAGATGAAAAATTGAAATAAAAATGCTCCAATTTTTGAAAATCAAAACTAAAATTAGAAGATGATTTTTTCCTTATTTTTCCCGACATTGTCTTCAAAGGTAAAAATGTTCATCTCTGGTGTTTTGAAAATAAAAGTGTTATTTTGTGACCAAACATATATTTCATTGGGAAGATTTTGGTATGCCTTCCTTATGACTGATTTTTTCCTATTTTTATTGAGTTCTTTTATCTTGAAAGGATTCATTCTCCATCAATCAGTAAAGTGAGTCTATAATCAAACCTACAGTAAATTATAGTCTTAATTTCTTAACTAATATAGAGTTTGAAAGTGCTCACTTCAACACAGGTAACAGAAAAACTGAATATTTCTGGCCTGTGCAACTAGATTTGGGGACTTGAAGGAATCTGGTTCCATAGTTGGAGTTTGGATCAAGTGGGGTGTCAGATGAAGCACAGCTAGGTTCTGCCTCCATGCAATTGCTTCATGCATCCTTCATGGTGGTAGAAATTCAGTCTAGTTGAAATTTAAACATTTGAGTATTTTTGTTGGCACTGTAATGAATTTTGTCTTTAAGCAAAATGTTACAGAACTGACCTAAATATTTCTGTGCCCCATTTTAGCTGTGCACCTACATCGAAATAAAAAAAGTGAAATTGACACACAATTAACACACACTGCAAAGTATTGGTATGTCATATTATTAACAATTACTTTATAATTATAAATATTTCTGTAATAAGGGTAGTTTAAAAAAAAATTAATAACTTCTCAGGATAAACCTCACATTTTTGTAAATACAGTTATTTTGCCTCCCATGAGAAGTATATCAACCAAGTCAGAAAACAGTGGGAAATATTGAGCATAAGCATGATTTTGAAAAATGCTGTCAGTGCTCACAATTTGCCCATCAGTTTCATGCTTCAAGACTAGTCAAAGTTCAGAGACTTGGCTTCAGTGATTTACTCAGAGTGTAGATCTTCAGCCTCCTATTGAAGGAGTACATGTCTAAGGGCTTGGAGGAGTACATAAGAGGTTAATTCAATACCCTGGTCCGGGGATACCCTGAGTTTAATTCCCTGATCCCAGAAATGTTTTTCAGTTTGGCCAATGTAATTTAGTATAAAATTAATTCTGTGGAAACCAGCAAATCCCCCTTATGATGTAAGATACAACAGAAATTATCCAGAAGTTGGGCTCTGTTGCCTGCACTTGTAGCTGTGTTTGTGAGAAATACCATCCTATGTGGATTTATTAGGCGTGTGCAGGAGGTTAAACTCTGAATTTAAGAGAAAGATGTCTGGTTTCTGAGATCCAGGAACATGTTCAAGGGGAAA
Organism: Vireo altiloquus; assembly: GCA_013396875.1. Taxonomy (NCBI): domain Eukaryota; kingdom Metazoa; phylum Chordata; class Aves; order Passeriformes; family Vireonidae; genus Vireo; species Vireo altiloquus. The sequence continues at coordinate 835,082 of VZRF01012563.1, forward strand.
ATTAATCTAGTCCAGGACCTATGTGTGGACATACTCAGGAGGGGAATGATTGGTGCAAAAGGAATACAATGATCAAAAAAGGAGAGGGAATTTAGGTGGCAGGCAAGGTCCTTCCTTCCTTCCTTCCTTCCTTCCTTCCTTCCTTCCTTCCTTCCTTCCTTCCTTCCTTCCTTCCTTCCTTCCCAGATTCTGGAATGCCACTTTGTTACTGTGTTGTTTTTTTCTATGGTATTTTGTATTTTGTTGTGTTCTTATTTTTCTGACTTCTCTCAGCTATGCTTCTCATTTGCATAATACGCATGGCTAATCAAGCAAGCAACATCTAGGTGCACTGCAGGTCAGTTAAGAACATGGGCCTGAACAAATCCAACACATACTAAACAGTTGGAGCAGCACCTTACACTATTTATTTCGACTGTGGTGTCCAAGATATTAAAGAAAATACCTACAAAAAGTAATGAACACAGCTTTTTCAAACAAAGATTTTTTGTAAATATGCCAGAGTAGCTGCCAGCGGCTCTCATCCATCTACTCCCATTAGACCTCAAGCTACATTGAATGTGTCCATGTCACTAATGCCTTTAGGAACAAAGGATGACTAGCAACAGGATCATTTGTCTCATTTCTGTTTCCAAGTCTATACATTCACTCAGTGATTCAAGTGAAAGAGAGAACATCATCCACTTCCTATTTCATCCACTTCTGATTTAGTTCTTCTGGGTTGTGACCTGAACTGGATCAAGTTTCCATGAAGAAAATGACTAGCCAAAACATTTAGATATTGATATTTACCTTGGAAGAAACACACTTGCCATGACTGTGTTCTCAGAGAATTGAAGCCACCCCTAAACACTTGTTTCTTCTGGCAGAGTGAGAAATGGTGGCCCATGGACTCTGAAGGGGAACCTTGAAGATCTACCTCCAGGAAGCATTAATCCTTTACCCAGAGCTGGTATATTGTAAAGGTTGGCTAGTGGGTCTGGTGAGAGAAAACATTTAATTTGAGGCTGATCAAGAGCTTGGCCAGGTGGAGAAGAAAGAAGGCTGTACCCGAGTTCCCATCATACAGTTAATTTCTTCACTTTGATCATTTTTTCCTCTTGCGTCATAAAATCGTAACTATATATGAAGTCTGTTATGAAACAAGATATTCAGAAATAATTCAGCTTGGGTCAATATAAGAGGATTATTTTTATAAAATAGAAGTAGTTTGATTTTGGCTTTTATTGTACTTTGTTCTTTTTTAATTTATAAGGGTAGGAAAAATAAAGAGTTTTAAATGAAATCATGCAAACTTTGTTGACTCAGCTCCTGTTATTTTAAATGGTTTATTTTTTTTTTCTGTATACTTGCTTCAATAATAACATTCCTTTGCCTAACTTAGAATTCCACTGAACCAGTAATATAAAATTGCCCCTTCAAAAAATTATTGACCACATTCTTAAAAACATGGACATATTTTCACTTTTGGTCTCTGATAGATTTCAGCAATTAGCTATCTTAAAACCTCACAGAAAGAAATAAAAGTTTACGAAAGCCCTCTTAATTCATATTCTGATACATATTTCAGGACTTGTTTTGTTCAGCCTGGAGAAGAGGAGGTTGAAGGGAGACCTCATGGCACTCTACAACATCCCAAGAGGGAAAGTGGAGGGACAGGTACAGATCTCTTCACTCTCACTACCAGTGACAGGAGTCAAGGAAGTGGCATGAAACTGAGTTGGAGAGGTTTAGGTTGGATATGAGGAGAAGGTTCTTCACCCAGAGGGTGATTGGGCACTGAACAGGCTCCTCAGGGGAGTGGTCACAGCTCCAGCCTGACAGAGTTTGACAACTCTTTGGACAGCACTCCTAGGAATATGATGTGGCTTGTGGAGTGTCCTGCACAGGGCCATCAAGCTGGACTTGATGATCCTGATGGGCACATTCCAGCTCAGCTGGAAGAATCTATGATTTTTTGATTCTAATATGTCAAGTTCTACCTAGGTAGAACCTATTATTCTATCCCATCCAAATAATTTCCAGTTCAAAAGGACCCACACAAGCCGACCAAAACATTTACTTGATTGTTCCTTGTTTAACATAAACCCTGACAGACCCAGCTGCACCCTCCAAAGCGGTTTCAGCTGCAGGAGAGTTGATAAAAATATAGGAAATATTTGAAAGAGATATTTTTCATTCTTTTATATTTTTAACATCTGAAATTAGAAATTAGACACTTAGTGTTTAGAAAATTAGAAAAGCAGGGACCTTTGTGACACACTAATTTTTCTTGCTTGGCATTGTTAGACTCACTGTCATCTTTCTGTGCTTTTGATGAAAAGTTGTTTTTTAATAGATTGTATTTATTAGTTCTAATTTATAGAAGGATGTTCCAATGACCGTGTCAACTGTCTATATTGCAAAATTCCTAACTCAACTGTCATCTAAAACATGCCTTATTTAGGCTTAAGTACTCAAACAAACGTGTTATAATTGAAATAATTTCTTCCATGTGATAGATGCTTAGAAGAAGAGTTGTATTGAGTGCTTCTGTATGACAAAAAGATCAAGTCCTTATTCAAACCTATAGTGAAGAAAATATCTTTCAAATTTAATGCTCTGGAAATGATCAAATATTTTCACAAGTCTTCAAAATAATTTTTAGACACACAATCATAAGCTGAATTTGAACGTTAGGATTAAATCTCCCTAGTCTGTATCATTCCTAGTTATGCTTTCTCCTAATTTGTACATTGATTTCCCTTTGATGCATCTCTTCAATTCTGCTATGGCTGTGATCTTCCAGCAATATTTTCTTTCCCTCTACCCCTTCTCTGTGATCCCCATGTTTCAGTTTTCCTTCCTGCAGGATGATCTCAGCACCAATGCTGATGGTCTGTAGACACAAACCCACTTGCATTTCATTTCCTGAGTTCTTTTATCTTGATATATTGCTTCACCATTCGCTGAAAGACCTGTTCACTTTATTTGTTTTTTAGGGTACACTGTAATGCACGCAGATATATTTGTTATAAATAATCTCCGAAATACCACTGCATGCACCTGAAAAGCAGAGAATGATCTTACTGTGACTGTACAAATGGAGTGCTGGAATACTGAAAATGGGACTGCTAAACAGTTGGACAACACCTTCATAGGCAGGATGCCTGCAATCCTCCACAAGGGTAATGGAAGTCTGCAGCTGGGTGGTGTCACTTCATGATATAAATGTGTGTACTACAAAATGCCTTACAGGTAAACTGGTGTACATATAGCAGTGATTTAATTTAATGATTTATTTTTTATAGTTCAAGCTTGTTTAGCATATGGTTAACTAAAGGCACAGTAGACTGCTGATAACCAAAAGGCAGATAATAGCTAATAACAGAACTGAGTTAAGAATGAAGGTTGGTATCTTTCAGGGATTCTGGAACTGGGCTGCTGAACATATCGATTCAATTTAGAGTCCACTAAAGATTTTTTTTGGCCTGATCCTTACTGAAATTTGGAATAAAGGAACCTTAGGCTGCAATCTCACTCTTTAGATAAACCAGTATTTAAAAAAGACTGAAATATTTGGGAGATATTGTTAACAGGAGTAACAGGCTCTGGAGTGGTCTGCCAGGTTGGGAGAATGGATAGTCTTCAAAAAGCTGAGTTGTCTTTGAAATGTCAGTGTTCACAGCAGAAGAGACAAACAGCAGCTGGCCTCGAAGAAACCAAAAATCCTTGGTCACTTATCTGATTATTGTGTCTTCTTACTGCACCACTCTTTAATTCCTCACTTAAACAGAACTGCACTAAAAGTAAAATGCCGAGTCTAGGCTCTACAAGCTGTAAAAACTCTCGGACCCTTTTAGGGTACAAATCCACCCACTTAGAGAGAGCCATTCTTTTGTAATCAGGTGACTTAGACTTGGTAAATAATTTTAAGATATCTAAATAAGCTGATATAAATTTAATGTTCTATATTTATGTGGTTTCCTGTATATCAAAACTGATGGTGTCTTATTCACACTTTTTACTCTGACTCTGGAGGCATATAGACCAATCACCTTGAATTTCTCTGGGGAGTTACTCTTCTGTTTCATTCCGTGTAATGAAAACCTTTTTTTAGAGTTTTCTACCTCCAATCTCGGACTCCTGAAAAATCAATTATGCTTATTAAAGTTGACTACAATCTTGGTCTAAAATTACATTCACTTTCGTCTTTGGTGACTGTTTTTAGTTTGTGTCTCTTTCATCACACATTAAAAATGCCTTTGAGAGGATCCTTCTTATTCACATTTCTGTGCATACTTAGGTTATTCTTCTTCAAAGTCATATTTTCAGTGCCTTTAAGGGTGAAAACTGGGACTCTAATGAATGTATATAGTGATAAAGCACATATTCAAGGTCCAGAATTTCATTGCAATTTTCTCCTTGGACTTTGTTACTAAATTGAGAAATATAGGAATTTACTAAACCATTTGCTTGAAGAGTTTGTTTTGACTGGGTTTAATACAGCTGTTGTTGATGAGCATAGACCAACATAAAATCTATGTTGATGGAGATATCCTTTAGAAACAAATAAATCTTCATGGGCAATTTTCTTGTTATTTTCAAGCTTTCCTATAAACCGCGAAGAAATCCAAGAATCAGGTTGTAGCGATTGAGATGCGGACCCAGACTGGCAGGGAACCTGAATCGTTTATTCAAAGAAATGAGTTTTATACACTGCTTCAAGGCACTGTATTTCCTTTCGTGGTAATTCTCACTGCATGACCTATCCCATGTTGCCACGTCAGCAACACGCTTTCTAAATGTCCTTCTGTGGCATGAACATGCCCTGCTCACTGTCTGTCAGCTTCTGGCTGGCTCCTCTCTGAAGGAGTCTATTGCATATAGGTAAAGATTTATAAAATGAAAGCCTTGTTGCCTTTGTAAAATTATGGCTTAGGCCTGTTACTCCAGCTGGAGAAGGACTGCGAGCAAAGCCTGGGAGAAGAAAAACAATTAGTTTTTACCCATGTAAAGGTAGTATCAACAGAAGCAAGAAAGTTTAACAATAGAATGAGAAAAACAGCAATATATCAGCACCTGGTATTTTTCTGAATGCTTGAATGTTTATGCCATAGGTAGCCAATGGTTGTGTATTGTAGTTAACAATAGCCAATGAGTCTACTGTAGTAATTTAGTAGCCAATGACTATGTAATACATAAAATCCAAAAGTCTATAAAAAGAAGTTGTTTTGTTTAATAAAGGCTTTTTTGCACATTGTCTGAGGCACAGTCTCTGTGTGTTGTGTCCCCCCCAAACAGCGACAGGGGTTTGCTGTGTGACACCTCCTGCCCCCAGGGTCTGGTGGAGACAAGACTCTTTGTGCCACAATGTGCTCCCCTGTGCTGCCATGTGCTTCTCACCTCTCCCCACACGAGATTTAGGTTAGACATGAGGATTGATTAAGGAGTGGTTGTAAAGAATTTGAATTTTCAGATGAAAAGCCCATTAATATAGTGGTGAATCACTTTTGTAGACATATATCTAGAACTGGAAAGGTTTAGAAATTCATTTTTTAACCTACCAAAGAGTATGTATATGAAAATTTATCTGTTCCTTAACACTGGGGTCTTTGGAAGAGATGTAAAAATTCACATTTTTCTATTAAAGAATAACTATCACAGAAGATAAGAATAGCTTTTTTGAGCCCAACAAAAAGTCAGTATCCTTTCTCCAGCAGTGGTGTCTCTGTGTGTGCCAGTAATAATTGTGTGCAGGGAACAGAATGTAAAATCTGTGTAAGTATGGAGTGGCCTTTCTCAGTTCTGGACCAACCCTTCCAGAAGTTGTATCTGCATCATCCCAACTTAAAAGGATGGTCTATGAACACCTCCAGCTTCTTTGAAAATTCCCATAAGGACTATTTTTGAAAAGAATAGAATGAATCTTTTCCATGTAGAGTATAGGAGGCTCTTGACTCTTGGCTCCTACATAACAAAGTCCAGCTTCTTGACTGTTCTGCACTCTGCAGTGGACGTGTAGGGTTAAAATATGATGATGATGATGATGATGATGATGATGAAAAAATTGATAACTAAAATTCCATTTGGTTTTAATTAAATCACAGTAATTAAACGATTACCATTAATTATGACTGAGGAGAAATCTTTATTGAATTTCAGACTGGTCAATTTTATATCTGCTTCTCTTCTTGATTTTCTCATGTTTATAACAGAAGCTCAAGGACTTTAATTCAGAACTTTTTTTCTGCTTTTGTGAAGTGACTTGTCCGTATTATGGTGAAATTAGTGTTCCTATTTCCTACCCCCAAAAAAATATAAATATGTCCAACTGCAGTTAGAAAACTGAGAAACCAGTTTTCACTGATTTTTTCACACGCTCTTTATCCTTTTATTTGAGCCCCTTCTCTCTCTTGCTAACAGAAGACAGCATTTATTTTAATGGATGCTGGCAGATGCGCAGATTATTCTTCAAATCTTCCTGTTCCAGTCAAATGACAGATTTTTTGTTATAATTTTGGATATTGGCACATTTTATTTATGAAGATAGCTTTCCTATCTATGTCAGTGCCAACAGAGAAGTAGCTCTGTTTTATCCTTTCTGCATAAGATATTATGACAGTCATAATTCTCTGAAACATCCACAGGTGCAGTTTACTCATGTCTCACTGTGTTAGGAAAACCAAATAATAAAATTTAGTAAGATATGTGAAGAGCACTGGCTCTCATATGTTTTCAGAAATTATTTTAAAAGATCCTTCAGATAGTGTTCAGGTAATAAGTTTTTTAAAAATCTTGCTTTTCAGATAACTTCTGATCCCTTTCTTGGCTATAGGCAGAATGAGAGTTGATTATGTGATTTTTTTTTGTTTGTTCTGTTTTTTTTTAACCTGTTCCCTCTTGTGGCATAATGTCTTTCCCCTTCTTATTTTAAACCAGAATGGCTTGATATGAAACACCAAGCTAATGGGACCATTGATTAACTCAGTTGAATAAATCACAAGTTCCTATCAGTGCAGATGTTGTCCATTTGTAACTAAATGGACAAAATTCACAGTATTATTGTGCATTTTGGCACTGTATGAATGCAGAGTGGCTAAATGTTTTCCCTCACAGCAGAAGTTACATCAGTGGGTGCAATTACCATGCAAGATGTTTAAAGGATATATTTGTGCTTTTTTTTAAAAATAAACATTATTCAATGTCAAAATCAGCACTAACCAATAGTTAAAGCTACACTAGGATTTTCAAAGAGTATTAATTCTCCCATCCTCAAAAACACTACTATATGGCATGCAAACTTGTGTCTTGTAACAGTAGCTTTTTTCTGACAAAAATACTTTCCTTTAGAAAATAGATCTACTTTGTGGTACTACATAAGTAATGAGATAAAACGTCTTTGAAGAGATATTTTCATTTTCTCAAGTTTTAAAAATTCTGCCTGCTTCTTTCCTTGCTCTTTGGCAAAGGAATAGATAAAAGGCCTTGATGAAAAGCTGAAAAATACTTGAAGAATATGCTAAGTAATACTCATATAGGTTATCTGAAAAAAACCTAAACTTATAAAATAGACACTATCATTGCCAAAAAGTTGGTGAAGTGAAATACTAGACTATTTCTCTTTTTTCTTTTTAATTTGACTGCTATGCTATTTATGATAAAGGATAAATAAGATATGAATAGATATAACAAAAGGAAGATTTAATATGAATAGATATAATGTAATGAAGATTTGAAATCACACTTGTTTAGTAATAAATGTGTGAAATTATTGAAAGTACTGATGTTTGACAGCTATACTGAGATTGAAGGAATTGTGTAGGGAAATCAAGAAATTTGCTGTATTGTCAAGAGGTGATCTATGCAAGAAAATACTAATTTTGTGTGAAATATGCACAATTTGATTTAATAATAAAATAACTATTAATACATGTGTGAAGGGATGGGGAAAAGAAACCTGTGGTTGATAGGACATATTAGAACATTCCACCAAATTTATCACTCATAATAGACACTAGTACTTAGTTTAATAGAGAGAATAATCCAAGGTAAATTTATTTATCTCTCTCCATTAGCTAGAGTTCCAGAACAAGGTTTGTCCTAGACAGCTACTGGGTATCTACTGGAAATCTAAAATGAGGCCAGATATCTCTGGCCCTGTTAGACAAAGTGGAAGCTATCATGCTTTTGTTTGTAGGGGTTCTTGAAGATAGTTTTTTTTAAGAAAGTTTTTTATAAATTTGTGTGTGAGTTTGGACACAGCACAACAGATGCTTAGGAGAACCCCAGTATACATAACAATAACAGTATAATTTATGAGCTTTTAGGATAATAAAAACAAAACAAAACCATTTTGTTAGGATTTGACACCCCAAAAATGTCTATCACCTTGTAAAGGTAAAGTATGCACATAAGAGCATGCCCTATATTGCACAGTTATATCTTGTACTGAAAAATTGTTTCTGAAGTACTGTGAAAGTCTTAAAACCACAGATAGAAAAAGTATTTGAGAACATTGGGAGCACCCAGACTGACAAGTAGATAAGTATGTTTTATTACTTCTTATATAATTCTTTAGTATAACATCCAAAACTGACATAAAAAATGATGGTTTTCCCACTTCTTTCAAATCTATCATGAGAATTTTGTCTTTTTCTTATTTTTTTTTCCTGATCCAATCAATCTTACCCAAAATTATTTAAAACATTTGTTTTTGCATTATGTAAGGTACAATTATGTAAATGCTGCTATGCTCATGGTGTTGGCTGGAGCTGTGAGTAAGGATAAGCAGAGCTATTGCAGGCATCGTGTAAGCATTTAGAAAACTGATTTTGTGCTATGGAATAGGAAGGAATGGGATGGTAAAAGGAAGAAGTTAAGAAAGACAAATTTAACACCAAGGAGAACTGAGAAATGAAAAGTAGGTGGATGAACTCAGAAAAGCTTATTGAGGTCTTCCTGGAATTTTCCTTACATCACTGGAAAAGTACTGTGATGACACCACTCTATGGAGAGCACAGCTGCAGCTCATTCCTGCTGCCAGAGGGTTATGGGTCTTGGTGAAAAATGCAGGGGGTCAGGAAAGAGCATGAGCTTGGCTAAGGAGGTTACCTGGCTGGTTTACAGTGAGGGGACAATGCAAAGCAGCAAGAGCAAAAACAAAGGACTAGCTTGAATTTCCAGGAATTAATTACCTTTGTTGCTATACATTGGTCAGGAAAGCTGGTTCTTATTGTCTGTAAATGTTTAAATGTAATTTAAACATTATGTGTCAGCTTTATGGTTGCTATTGACAGTGAAGGGATGTTTTAAACCTCTGGATAACTAGAGCTGCATGAGAATGTCTGGACTCCTCTGTTGAGCTACCTGCCTGGACTTAGCTGTGGATATTAATATTGCATAAATCTGCCCATGTTTTTGTAGATAAGGGAATAATTCTATCAGTCACTCTTACTGCAATAAAAACCAAATCATATAAAAACCAGCAGCACAGCTCATTCCCTCATTTGGTATCTGCTGCATAACAAATTAATGTCAGTGTGCATAAATAATGAGAAATGCTTCGAACCTGGAGATTCATTTGTTTGGAAAAACGTTGTTGACTGCACTGAAGTAGATTGCAACACTGGCATTATATTTGAGTCACTAAACTATTAGTGCCATTGCTATTGCTGTTACTGCTGCTACTACAGCAGAGGAGCAGAGGTCAGGGAGGTAAGGACCTCAGCAGAGGTAAAGGACAAGTGCTGCTATGTAAAAGTTTAACTCTATGTAGATATGACAGTGAAGATTTTTAGCTGGAAAAGAAAATCAGGAAATTGAACTGCTCAGTATCAGGAGGATAGGAAAAGAGCTAGCAATGAATATCCAACTGATTTACTGTGAATCTGTTAAACCAGAAAACTTCCACAGAAAACTAGGCTTTTATCTTTTTTTCTGTCATCTCCTTTTGAGAATAAAGTACTGAAAAGAGAACTTTGTTGTAAACTGTTCTGCTTCTAAACCTGGATAGTAATCACCTCATCATAGTAAGTAATTTGAAATTATAGCTAGTGGATATTGATACTTATTTCCTTTAAAGTGGTATGTTTCATGTTGAACTTCACTCACATCTGATATAAAAAAAGCGTGATGCTATTTTTGCAGGGGTACAAAAAGCCCAGAAGTCTCCCAATCTGATTAAAACCTACCCTATAGGTATGAGATACGTATGAGATAATTCAAGACAAGATTTTATTTTATTACAGCTATTCTATGACTAGTACAGTATGTTACCTGAATGGATATTTGTATGTGTAAATATTCTTTATCACCTAAGAAGCATACTTTAAAATGAAAAAATATTCACTCAGATTTTTTCAGTCTCCTGTTCACAAACATAAGACATTGCATGCCATTGCAGGATACTACGACCCTGATTTTTATCTCATTTATACACATAGAAATAGGTAATAACACCTTTGTAAAGAGCTGATCTACACTTGTATAAAAATGTGTAAGTGATGGGAGGATACATGAATATTTTTAGGAGGTTTAAGTTTAAACAGGAAGAAAATAAATATCTTTGTACATGGACATGGCTGTTTTTTACCTTTATTATTAAGAACATTAAGAAAGAGTGAAAAGTAAAAGGAAAGGGAGTAAGAATCTCAGTTCTTTGAAATCAAACTTTCTTATGCTTGAATTAAAATTTGTGGAAATTGTTTCCTCCTATGAAGTACAAATGTTGACTTTGGTAGAAGTTCAGCAGGGCAGAAGAATTCCGTTTTCAATCTTTTCTAAATATTGACATTAAACATAATATCATAATTTTTCACATTTTTGGTCCTGTCTATTGTTGTGCCTATAAGTGGGAGAATTCCTTGATGGAGCTCTTGATCATAACCCTATGTTGGGCGTTCAGCTTCACAGAAACTGGTTTTGGTTCCTGGAAGTGAACAGTTCCTGACCATCTTGGCCACAACTACTGTTGTGCACATCAGTCCTTAAATCAAGTTTATCGTATTACAAACGTACTGAAGAAAGTTCTGAGAAGACAAAGCAACATTTTGCCTCTGACACTTCATAAGAACATTTTGAAAAGCCCTGTGGGAGATGTCATTAATAATGCAGAAATTGATATTATTAGTACTGAGATGCATGCCAATGGAAGACTGAAAGGCAATTTGGTTATCAAATCTTGACTTCACAGCAATCCAGTCATATACTTTTTTCAAGCTCTTTATTTATTTCTGCCTCCAGACACCTCTCCCTTTTGCCACCAGCTCTCTGTCTTCAAGCAGTGTTTGAATCTGACGTATTGCAGTTCCTCCCTAGCTAGAACAGAACAGAACAGAACAGAGCAGAGCATGGCAGAGCAGACTACCCCGGGGTCTTTCCTCACACTCTTCTTGTAGATGGGAATAACATTGGCTGCCTTCCCGTCAGCAGGGACCTCCCCAGCCTCCCAAGATGATAGCAAGGGATCCTGCTATAACATCTGCTAGCTCCTTCAGAATTTCAGAAGAGATTATGTAGGATGATACATAGAGAAAATGCCTGAGTCTGTGATCCCACGGCAGGATTATTTTCTATGCACAAGCTTCAAGTCTTTACAGACTTTGTCTTCTCGTCTGTAAGGGGAAGATGTGGAACTAGATGGGTGTGGAAAGACAGGAACTTTTCTGGCTGTGCAGTAAATTGAGTGAATACAAGTCAAATAACCTCTGGAGATTCAGTGCAAAGTACAGTTCATAATATCCTGATTTTTAGAAGTCCATACTTATTAACAATCATTTACACACTAGGGGAGATAATTGACTTTTGAAACATTCAGAATTTCAGGTGAATCACTTATTTTTTAGCTGATCATAAGGGTAGGTAGGTTGTGGTCTTAATTCCTTCCTAATTTTATTCTGCTATGAAATACACATTATTGACAGACCCTTGAGGGTATCTTTTAAGATGAGATTTAAGAGGAAGAATTCAAGTGCAGAAAGACTTAATCTAGATAATCACTTCCTTGCAGGTCCTTTTTAACTTCTGTAGGGAATTTTTTTAGCATTTAGATCAGCATTTTTCATGCTCCCCTTTATAAATGAACAAGGAAAACTAAGATGCAGCAAGACTGAAACTGATTAAACAAAATCCTTATAAAAATAATATGCTGTTAGATTGGAGGACTTGCTTCTCTTGTTCACAAGGAGATAAATTACTTAAATACCTACTATTAAAACTATGTGTTTAAATAATCCAGTGGCCTATATTCAAAAAGAATAATTGCAATTGGAAGTGTCCAGACTTTCAGTCTTGTGAAGACCTACCATGTAAAACTTTTAAAATCTTAAAAAAAATCTTTTGTATTGTAGCAATCCATTTGAAAAAAAAAAGATGTTAAAGTGATCCACTGGGAGAGGTATACTGTACTGAGCAGACTTGTCACAGTAATGTGTTCACTTAAATTTTGATTTGATCACTTCTTCCTACCAGACTATCCAAGCATTTAAATTTTGCATTGTAAAAACTGTTCTTACGTTGCTTTCTGCCTTAATTTGCAGCTGAAAAAATATGCTAAATTCTGAAGGGGTGTTAGTTTTTCTGCAGAGTTAATAACTGGGGAACTGACATTTATATCATTGTTCATGAATGTTAAAAATGTAATACCTATTCCAGATTGGCAATTTGATTGCTATAACTGTAATGCATTATAGTAGTTCCAATTATCAATATTAATACCACCATGATTTTTTTTGTTGCAGAACATGAATTAATTTGTTCATATTCACTTCTCTTTTTTTTTTAATATACAACAATATTGAAGGCTTTAATCTAAAACAATTCTTATCAAATCAAAATTAATTTTAAGAAAGCTTACAGTGACTTTCAAAGAACTGTGAAATAATATGCAATCTTTTGCTCTTGGGTTGATAAATTAGGTTGATAAAAAGAATCTAGATATCAGTATATGGAGAAATAAGATTTTTCTTAGCGTGGTCTCTAAATTAGTACTATCTAGGAGTACTAATAAATAAGATTAATAAGTACTCATTTTTAAAATAATATCTGGGTGGGTGGGTATTAATTAAGTGGGTACAGGTACTCTGAACTTCAAAGTAATCAAAAGTTTAAAAGGACAGGAAAATGTATAGTATTAAGACTGAGAAATCACAGAGGAACATATTGATTAAAATTAATTTTAGGGAGTGAATTCACATACTTGAGGGCATAAACACCTTTTATGTGACACCTGTGGAGAGAAGTTGCTTGGTCACAGCAGAATTTGATCCAGGAGAGGAGATTTTGATCACAGGTCACTGATAATTTAAGGGTTTTTTGTTGGTTTGGGTTTTCCTATTTGTTAGAAAAAAATTATAATCAATGAAATTAAAAACTTTCTAATAGAAAAACTGGTGAAACAAGGTCAGAGTAATTCTGTAATAGATCTATGAGCAGGACTTGATCCTTGCTCTAAAGTCTGGTGGTTCTTATGGACTTATTTTGCTATTGTTATACAAAACACAACTTCAGCCATTGTTAGTTCTGATACCAGAAATACTGATAGTTTATTGTTTTGAATGGTCAGTTTTACAAACTAAAAAGAATAAGAACAGTCTGAAAAGAAAAAAAATAATGAGATATGTGAATGCTGATTTGGCACTGCATGCTGGAGCAGTAGATGATGTGCCCCAGAGCACAATTCAGAAATCACAAAAGCTATTTTCTGCTGAAAATAATCAAGCCTGACAAAAAACGTGAAAAAAGCGTTTGAATTGTTTTTAGAATGCAAACAGAGGATTTGTGAAAACAATCAGAATAAATCAGTAGGTTAGAATGGAGACCATGGATGGGCATAGAACACATTCAGCATGAAAGTCTCAGGATGTAAACGGATAAGGATATGATCTGATGAAGAAACAGAGGAAGAAGCAGTAGCATGCCCAGGACTCCTAAAAACAAGATGCCATCAGCTGATTTAAAAGCCTTTATCTTTAAATATTCTGAGGGTTTTCTACCCTTATACCCTTCTCACTGACTTCTTCACAAATACGGTGATAAACAATATTTAAATATATTGAGAGACCATGAGATGTTATACAGGTTTGGGCTCAAGAAAAAGATGTTAACTTATGTGTCACAGTAGAAGGAAGTCTCAAATATTTATCAGTTACTTCTCTACAGTGTTTTTTTAGAGAAAACAAGGTAAGATACCTACTGGAAAAACTTAGAAATGTCTTGATATAATAGACTTATACTCCTTATATTTAACAGACTTATCCATCTCGTGCTAACATCTGAGAATTAATGCTAACGCAATTTGTATTTTTTTTTTTTTATTGCCAGTGGTTAGAATAATATCAGGCCAAACCAGTCATATTTAAAGGCATTCGCAGGATGAAACAACTTGTGCCTGAATTCTTTTGCAAAGATCAGCAGAGTTGTTAAAGTCTTGACATCAATTTGCGACAAATATTATAATACAGAATATTCCAAGACAAAAAAGCCCCAAAAATACTCATCAATGATTGAAAAATATAGAAAACATGATTTCTGGGAAAGTGTTAAAAAGGTCATCATAAAACTATCATCAGAAAAATCATAAAGAAGTTGACATTGATATGATCAATAAAGAATTGAAGTGGGTCAATATATTTAGCACAATATATTTAGGGAATATTGTTGTAATGAAACCAGCTATTTTGGAATAAATTTGGTATTGCTTTTGATGAGATTACAGGTACAGCTCATTAAAGTAGCCATATTGACACATGAATTTACTGCTGTAAAATATTTGGTTTAATTAAACTTGATGAAAATTACTACTGTATCAAATCAGTGTATTCCATATTGAAGGGATTAAAAAGTGGCAAACTGATGAATCCCACAGAAAACTGTAACATAATGTTAGAGGAGAGATTCTAGCAAAAAATTGTGCAGAGATCCTATTGGTGGCTGAATCCTATTCCTCATTTCAATCGGTGTGGACACCACTGTGACATAATTACAGCTGGACCAAGACACAGGTTTGCAAGCCCACCTTCTTGCTATTCACTTTGGACTCTAGCCAGTGTTTCTAAGCATTCAGGACATGATCCACTTTTGTCTTTTGTCTGAAACCCACTGAGAACCAAAGCAAAAAAGGAGCTTCAGCACTGATGGCATTTGGAGCACTGTTGTGAGGGTCTCCATGGCATCATACAGCAGTTGCACGAGTGGCCTCTCGAGACTTCTGAAGTAATTGTCCAAACAAAATAAAGCATGGCATATCCATAGCAGGTACAAGGGGACAGGAGAGAGAACAGCAAGAAAAAAAAGGGAAAAAGCTTGTAGATTAGGAAAAAACCAGTCCAATAGGCCAAGTAAAGAGCAAAAAAGCCAGTTGACACAAAGAAATCACTCACCACCTGCCTCAAGAGGACTGATGCCAAGCCAGACTCTGAGTAATGGTCACTGAAAGCCAAAGCTCCCTATTTCTTCTTTCTCTAATTTATTTCTGATGTCACAAGGTATGGGATACCTCTCTGCACAGTTTGCATCAGCTGTCCCAGCTCTGTATCCTCATAACTCAAATGCTCTCCCCAAGTTTACTTGCTGGGAGACTGAGTGGGAAAAAAGAGATCATGTCAGCAATGTGCAAGCACTGTTCAGCAGCCAAACATAGGTGTGTTACCAGCACCATTTTAGCCACAAAGCTGAAACACAGCACTGCACAGGCTGCTGAGAAGAAACCTACCTCTATCTCAATCAAAGGCAGTACAGAGATTAGATTTATCATGACACAGAATCCTCCCTTATTCCCTATATCTATCCATAAAGTGGTCCAAGCACAGCAACATGAGTAAGTCTGTAAGACACCATTTGTAGCTAATACAAGGCATCAACATGAGTTTATCTGAGCTGTTACATTACTTTCCATATGGTCTGCAAAATACTTAATATGTTTATGCCAAAACAGTGATTCATGTATGCTACATCTGCCACCATAAATCTGGTTACCTTCCCCACATCACCCCAGAAATGCAAAATACCAAGGGCTAGCAGTTTATTTACTGTTCCACCTTGACACAAAGTCACTGCAGGTCAATGACCCCCTGCTCCCCTTACATTTTCTGCTACAAGATCCACTTGTGCAAGGTGATGTCTCAGATAACAGCGAGACCTCACTCTTGCTGGCTGCAACAGAAAGAGAAGTTGACCATTTTTCTGGGAACACTAAAGATAAAAATTCAGTGAAAATATCACCACTTGAGGAGCAAACCATTACTTTTCCTCTTTCAGAAACTTCAGTGTCTGAGGTGAGTAGTGAGCAGGACTTTAATACTGTGTCATATCCTCTTCCACTCAGACTTAATAAATAAAACGAAACAGCTGGGGAACAATAGGCATATAGATCTATAGGTGTCTACAAGTTGATGTGTCTCACCAGAGATGCAATGAAATGCACATTCTGCTTTTTCATGTACTCCTGCAAGAATACAAAATGATGAACAATAGTTCTTATTTTTTTAAATGGTAAACCCCTCTTTCTGCACTGGTTCATTTGCTTTAATGCAGAGCTAAGTCTTCAGAGTTACCATCTTGATTGACCAGAAAAGATCAAGTGAAATGATGTAAAGGATGGGAGCTATCTTGCTTAATTTTAGATCAGTACAGTCTGGGTATCGACAGCTGCTCTACGCTCCCTTGAGAGCTGATGGAGAAATATGTGCATGGTGCAGTTCACCTGATCTATTTTAGACATCACTTTTTATGAAATTAAGCTCTGAAATTACGAAACTTGGGAACTTAAACTGGGAACTCGAAGTGTCATCGTCACTACATCACCTGGTATGTTATAGCCAAAATATTATAGATTGTTGCAAAAATTTCATTATTAGTTTCAGCAAATATTTATTAAGAGTTATCAAATATCAGTTGTTGGTAATAATATGTTTTTGGATAACCATTCTATTTTGGATATATTAAGAAGACACAAAAGGGCTTAATGTAAAAAAGTGACTTCATCCTGCTACAATATGGTCTTGCATATGCTATGTTTCATCTGATGATATACTGTATCCAAATCTATACCCTATTTTGTATATGAGATTTTGCTAGTTGTTTCTAATTGTTTTTCTTTCTTTTTTGCCTTTTTTGTTTGAATCTGGCATCTGTTGTCACCAGAAATCTTTAAGTACCTATGGATTTCAAATTATCCTATTTTAGACCATATTACAGTTGCATAATATTGATGCACATGGTAATGCTGAGGTATTAAGGAATCTCAGTGGTCATCAATTAAGCTAGATGAAAATAGACTACATGCAAGCTTCTTACAGCACCTTCATCTCAGAAACAAGTAAACATACATATAATTTATTGTTTATATTATAAAGCTACTGCCACACCATTTGTTCTTGTGGGACAGCTTGTGGCCTTGGGGAAGTAGAGAGAGGTAGAGAGAGGAAAAAACAGATATTGGGTACTACAGTGCAGTTGAGGCAGATCAATATTATATAAACATTTGAGAATCCAAAGAATTTCTTAAGGTTATGAAAATAGGTTGCAATGTTGAGATGGTTAGACAGGTGGCAAACTGAGACTACAGTTTTATGCCAAAAATACATCTAGTTACACTAGATAGTACAGTATTAGTTCTGCTACTATCTAGTTACTAGCTACTATCTAGTTACTTTCTGCTCTTCTCTTCGGCCTATCCAGGGTATCCATGTACAAACCTTGTTTTAGGGCAGGGAATGTTCCTTAATGCATATTTGTTCAGCCACTACTATGAAACAATATTAATCTCTGTTGGGTATGCACAGTTTTTAATAGGTGCTAATATTATACAAATAATTAGAATAATGAATTAAAAAATTGCCATAGGTTTGATTTCAATTGTTTTTAAATCAGCAGATTTTCTCTCTCTTTTTTTAAAATGGATAAAGTCACAGAAAGTCTCTAAAATGCATTTGTGTTCTCAGATACAAAGTGCCTGTTAGGCATTTTATAAAGCTGAGAGAGTTTAAAAAAGCTTCAAAAGCAAGTCAGCTTCCTCATATTTATTTTGAAAATGCACTCCACAGTCACAGACTTAGAGGGAGCTTAATTACAATCAATGGAATAATTAAGTTGAGGGAAATGTGCAATAGAGAACAGAAATGAATAGAAAACATATTCACAAGTGTACCTTTGGGCAAATGCATTATAGGCACAATATTGTCATTATGTCTCTCAAATCACATCATTATTTGCTCTGGTGTAAGAGTGGGAAGCAGCCTAGATTGTACATGGTTTTTACATTCATACTCTGATCCATATTTAACCATTTTACAGATGGTGCACTGCAGTGGCACCAGCCTTCACTTAGCATACGAGTAATTTGGTGTCCAGCTGAACTTTCACAATGCATTCCTAAATCTGAAAAAGCGCTGCTATCTAAAAAGCTCTGATTCCTCCTTCCCTCTCACAGTCCACATATCTGAGAGGGACTTATAACAGTTTGTTCACCAGAGTCTGACTCACAGTGAACAGCTCTTTGCAGATGTATTATTCACTGGTTCCAGTCTAGTTGCAGTAGCCAATTGCCACTGTTTCACTGACCACAGCTCTCTGATAAATAAAATGCACACTCAGAAAAGGTCTCCTAGAACAGGTAGTTTCAGAGAGTGAAATGGTCTTAGAGAGCCTTATCATGCTCTTTTTAAATTCTGAATTCTTATCTCTTGGTGCACCTTGCAGTTCCAAAGCCATAAGTCCTATAATGGGAAACCTGCTTTTTTATCTCTTTTCCTAGTGTTTGCCATGATAGACATTGAAGAGGAAGGGAGAAAAAAGAAACAACAACAAAAAAACTATGAACACCATTTTCAGGTTACAATTAGATATGCCTAAATACTTTAAAGCGGTCACCAACATGCACATAATTCTGTCTTTGAAAGGGTTAATACTGGATAAATACTTAGAAACAAACGTTTGACATCTTCTAGTGTGCATTTAACAGCAGAAATTCCTGTATTAAGGAGGAAAGTTCCTTCAACATCAGCAAACTGATTTCAGAAAATTTATTTCAGAACATTTTGGTCCAGGGATCATGCCAAAATTTAAATTACCCTTTTAATATGACAGAAAATTGATCATAGATTCTATGTGTACTTATAAGAATATAAAGGAGATTAAAATCTTGAAATTTTTTATACTGATTTTTTTAAATACAGCAAGGTGTTAGGTATGCTAACTAATCTTTAATCATTAATGGGACAACTTGTTAATGAATGGGTTCTTCATCCGAAAAATGCAATATTCTCTGTATTACTCTGAGTTCACGAATAAAAAAATTTGGTTTCTGAAGTGAAGGTAATGTAAATGATCATCTATTTTTGCATGGTAAAGCTGATTAAACAGTAACAAATACACTGTTGATATTAATAGCTACCTGAAATGCAGAGATAATTTTCCCCACAAACCAAATGTTCAGGTTGAACTTGTTTACATGGACATGAACTCTGTTCACGTCAAGGCATCAAACACTGCTTAATAGCATAGACATGAAAAAAATAAGGAAAGAATTTGAGTGAGAAAAGGAAAAACAAAGCTTGTATTTATTTTTTGGATTCCCTGCAAATTTAATACCAAATTTCACTGGGGTGGAACTTAACCACAATGCAAATTGGCCCTTGGCGATTGCTAATAATGCAAAGGTAGCAAGGTGAATGTAACCTGTGAGGAGGTGCCTGGGCTTCCTGCAGCCTCTGGGGAGTTTGGAAACTTCTATTGCTCATCTTATCTCTGATTACCACAGAATCTTGCTTGGTTTCATTCCCTCTCCTACTTGCAATTTCCCATTCTGCCACATCCTTTACTTAGAAGCAATACAAATGATTCCTGTATGAGCATGGACACTGTCTAAACATGTGTTACATGTGTTTATATGGAGATTTATGACCTTCAGTAAGAGTATGACTTGTGGACTGCAAAAAGGCTGCAAAAATCACTGGCAGAAAACAAAGAGTGTGAAGACAAGCACTGGGAAACAATATAGAGATAGGAACAAAAAAAAAAAGGGAAGAAGTAGGCTGAACTTAGTTTTGTTTTGAAGGAAGGGAATAAGAAACCTCATGTTGAGAACATTTAATGATAACAAGGAGTTTAGAAGAGGCAAACTATTAGTTTGTTTTTATCCAAGTGAGTAATCCATGGTTAGAAAAGTACTCAACAAACTTAGAAAAAAGCAAGCTCAAAGTGTCTGAATGGAAAAAAAAAGAGCTTATTTTCCACACAAGGAGCAGTCTATTGATCTAATTGCTGCATGCTACTACTGACACTTTGGGGTTCAGCTGAGCTCTTGAATACATCTTTTCAATAGCTAACTAAATGACCAAGATCTACAATAGGAAGAACAGTAAACGTTATCAGAGGTTTTCATTGATTGCAATCTCACTTACTTCAAGGCATAAACCTGCCCTTAGACAGTGAGAGCTGCAATAAACTTACTCCAGTAATTTTAAAGACCCATTATTTTGGGACCATCTTGTGCATGTCTTCTGAAACATCCAATGTCTATTATGAAAAGACAGGATAATGAACTGTGGGAGTACTGACCTTCCTATAAGTGCATGTATGAGACACTGAAACAGAGAGGAACCTGGGGTTTATGCTTTCCCTAATTATCTCTGAAATTAGTATGGCAGCAATTTGCACCACGTCTCAGTACAGGTGTGATGCAAGCGAATGTGTTTGGAAGACAGCATTATAACCTCTCCCTGTGATAGGCTCTGGGAGAGTTTCTAATCCATCAAAGCAGCTGGCTGAAAGTGCGTGCTCCCAGCTGCTCCTTTGAGTCACTGCATTTTCCAGTGTCATGTGGGAGCAATCCATCAGAGCAACCATGTCATAAAAACACCACAGAGCCAGAGTCTGCCAGTTTGATAAAAACTGCAATAGGATTGACTAACATGCTGACATAACAAACTTAATATCACTTGAAGAGCTTAGGAAAAAGCAGAAAGTAGAGGAAGAAGCCAGACAAAAAGTAACTTTACTGAAGAGAAAGAAAATGTGTAACCCAGTCTTTAAAAAGTAATATCTTTTTAGGCTATGTGCTCATATAAATTCTCAATTTATTTTTTTATGTGGAGTCAAATAATTTGATATTTGGACCCCATCTTTTGCTCTGTTGGGTTTCTACCTATGCCTGCATCACAAAAAATATTTCTGACTGCATGGTACCAGCAGTGAAGAATGCAGGTGGCCTTCAGGAATACTCTATTTTGTCAAGATCCTCTATTGCACGTGGAAATGCTGGTGAATATCATTAGTGATTCTGGATCTTTACATGACACTGGTCACGCAGTGTCTTCTTCTGAGTTCTGAAGAGGTAATGAGCTCTGTCACTCCAGAATCAACTGAAAAGCAGGAATGAATTACTGGAAAGTAAACAGATTTGGGTAAGGAAAGTGGAATGAAACAGAGTAAAGGGAGTGACCTTTGAAAACTGATGTGCTGGTTTGAAATTTTCCAGGCAAAAGATACAGTCAAATTACTAAACCTTGTTCTCACATGAAGCAGGATGGTCAATTTGTTTGGTCAAATTTAGTAAATGTTAGAGTCTTATAAAGCTTCTGGGCAAAAGGATTGGAAGTGACATCAAACCTGTTAATAAAGTTACCCAGAGTATAATCAGTGGCAATTTAGCAATTAGCTCTGTCAGCAGCTCTGGAAGATCTGTAACAAATCATAAGTTTTTAGTTAGCCAATATAATAAAAGTATTTTACAGTGAAGGGAAAGTAACAGAGGCGATAAATGTGTTTCAGCATAGAATATTGCCTTCTTGTGACAATTACATGATCTGGAGAAAAAATGTATTTTATTATATATGATATTCTTATTGAGACAGGATATTAATATTCTGTCAGATTAAGAAATATTTGTCTTTTTGACCTTCTTCAAATCTCATAGATCATTACACTGTTGGTTTCAGGTTGGGAATGAAGAAGTTGTTATGCATCTTAAACAAACATTGGACTGAGTGGAAATAGAAACAATTACTATAGGCTGAGAAATACAGAAGAAGTAAGGAGAACAGAGATAAAGTAATCTTTATCTTAAGGGAAGGGCAATTCTATTCACAAGAAATAAGTGTCAACCCTTTGCTGTAAAAGTACAATTTGGGTGAGCAAGTCTGAGAAGAAAGGAGGAGAGCTTGGTAATTACTGTCCTGTAAGCTCAAATTTGTCAAATAGTATGACATATAGCATAGCCAGCCAGGATCTAAGATAGCAAAGTCACAAAGTAGGATATTCACATCCTCAAACTGTTGGCATCTAAATGAAACACGGAAATGAACCACCTAAACACCTCACAGAGCTCATGGAAAGAGTTATCATCTCCAGAGAGCAATCTGAAGCCCCACAGTTAGCAGGCCACCTTTTGCCTTTGACTATGCAGACCAGCTGAAGTTAGATGTTGTGAACACCTCCTGAAGTGCCTTATTACAGCATATCCAGGAATACACCTGGGTGTGAGGTAAGGGCATTGCAGGGCGTCAATTAGGGACTTTAACGGCACATGTACATCTTCCTACAAAGTGGTATTTATATGTGATAGTCACTGATTGCTCTCAGACTACCCTGAGTCATGCACAGCTGTAATGGAAAGGTGGATATATTCCATAAAAAGCCAGGTTAAGGCTCTGAGCAGCTTTTTGGGCCAACATCTGTTCAGTGAAGAAGGTGAGGTTATGGCAAAAGAGAAGGGGGAGACTTCATCTTTTGAGATGTCTAAAAATGAACAGGCCTACAGTGAAGGAAAATCTTGTACTGGACTGCATGATCCAAGTCCATCTCTAACTTGCACAGTTACAGATGTATCACACTGCTTTCAGGAAAGGGCTTGGATTTTTACTGCTGCAATGTATTACTTGTCCTTTGAAAGTCTTACAGAACAAGCAATCACAAAAAAGAGAAGGAATATATAGAAAAAAGGATTAATATATAGCAGAAGGATTAAGAGGAAAAAATAATTGAAGCAATAATTGAAGCAGCACGTACCAATATTGCAAAGCTCACTAAGAGTAATACCTGTTGTGGCAGACTTGTTCAACACAAAAATAATCAGCAGCCTCATTTAACTAGTACTGTTTGCTCACACCATTCTCTCTCCTCCTTCTCCAGTTAATCTAAGCTCAGTTCAGCAGCAAAACCCACAGAAATTTCCACTGTGTTTTAAATCATTGAAGCGGTAAATAATAGATATATAAGAACTCAAATTGTTACAAAATAATTTGACGTAGCTCTCACCAGTGAGCCTGAAGTGATGGCTTTAACAGTCTCATGAGATCCAAACAACAGAACCACATAAGCACTTAGGAGTGAGCAATTGCTTGCCTGCTACAATTTGATTTGAAGCTGATCTAAAGGTGTAAGTAGCACAATTGGCTTTGTGTGTATCCAGGAATACCAATCAGTCTCTTTGCTCCCTGAAGGGTTAATTCCAACACCAGAGATGCATAAAAAAATAATTTTTTTTTTTCATGTACTTGAATTCATAGAAAAGTATCAATGGAAATAAAGTCTGTCTGAATGTACTGTGTTTGTGTTTTCAAAACTACTCCTTCCTTCCTTCCTTCCTTCCTTCCTTCCTTCCTTCCTTCCTTCCTTCCTTCCTTCTTTTGTCTTTCATAAATTTTTTCTTTTTCAATATGAAGTAATAGGAAGGGCTTTTTTATTAATATTATACTTTGAGGATTCAGGATACAGTAGTGAATGATTTTGCCTTTGTACAGAGAACCATTGTAGGAAATGAGATTGCCATATCCAAGTTCAATGAAGGCTGATTTTTCCGGTTAAATGCAACATGTATGTCTTGTTTTATAGTTTACTTCTTATTTTTCCCTTGAAAAGAGGATGAACAGTGTCTGTGAGATTGCTTGAGTGCTTGCCATTGCCTATCAGTGACTGCAGGTTAATTGTCTATTCTGTTTTAAATGACTGTGTGTAATGAAGGTGCTCAGTACTCAGCCCTTTCAGACTGGAGGTTCTACGCTAATTAGACTTTTTGCTATGTTCAGTATGTAGTCTTAAAATCCATTTGCAGTGCTATTCACCAGGCTTACCCCCTAACCCACATGGCTGGGATGAAATGTCCTGTGGCTGACAATCAGGATATGGTTATTTTGTTTTTCTTCATCCTAGAGAGGGTGGGTGCATCCCTTACCAGGAATATTCATCAAACATTGGCTGTGCTTTGGTTTGCAGAGTGAGGTCCACAGGCAGGCTCACCTGGCACCTTCTCTTTAATTACCCCAGGCTGATGGGATGCCCAACAAGGCAGAGTGCTCTCTCCTCACCTTCATTCTTAGCAAGCTGAGAGTGGGATAATTCTGCTGTGCTGTGATCCCAGGTGGAGCTGTTTTGATTGAAAAAAAACAGTCTCAAAAAACTCCCTCAAAACATGGCTGCTTGGACACAGCATCAGCAGTAAAATGATGGTTTGTAACCAAGGTCATAGTGTCACTCACATGGGTACCACAGTGAACAGGATCCCGGCCTAGGAGGTGTAGTAGATTAAAAAGTGGCATATGATGCTCCTGGGCACCTGAAACTGATCATCCATATTAAATTTTATCACGGTATTGGAGTGATTTTTGTCTGGTCTAACGACCCTTCTCGTAAACAACCCCTCTTCTGTGTGCTTAGGCAGTATCATGCCCTGCTCAAAACCACTTTGGCAACTGGCAAAAAGAATTTCCCAACACACCAACACTGCAGTACCACCTCTGGCATCTCATCATTCTGTGATGATTGGCACCTTAGCCTGACAGAACACAAAAGGATTTCTGAGCAGAAAGAGGAACAACCTTCTGATCCTTAATAATTATCTCTAATGAATATCTCTATATAAATATCTCTAATTTGATGAAATAAAAGTTTCATGAGCAAATAACTGTATTTTTGTCATACTCATAGAACAACATCCTTGTAGAGCCCACTTCTTCCAGCACCCTCCCTCTGATGCTGCAGGATACTTTAAATCCAGGTGAGGCAGATGGGTGTAAAAGTCCTCCCTTTCTTCATTTCTATTTTTCTGGGTGAGGTGAAAAGGGAATAGCAGAGATCAGGAAAGGAGTGAGGTTGCTGGGGAGAAGAAACTATCAGGGAACAGAGGCAGGGCCCATTGGAGAACAGAACAGTAACAGATTCTTCTCATTAATACATGGCCTGCATTTTCAGGAAAAAAGTTTTTTGGTTAACCCATTGGTCAACTATATGAGAACTCTATACTTTAAGCAAGGTATGTGTACATAAAAATTGCCTTAAAAGGCTACTTAACCAGAGTGTGCTCTGAGATTAATATCAAAGCATCAGCAATGAGAGACCCTAAGCTGGTGTAAATCACAAGTGTCACTTGTACCAGCCAACCATGTTATTTTATTATTTCTGAATTCTAACAGTGTTCATCTCTTCTTTCACACAGTGCTTCTGTGCAGTACAGCCTTTATGATTTGACATCTCTGAAGGCATTAACACTCTTCGGGGAAAGTGAATCAAACAACAAATTCTCTTTGTGCACATTCATTTCTCGTGCTTTTATTTTAGCTCATTCCTATCAGAACAAAGCCTAAGAAAGGATGTCTGGAAAGGGCAATTTCCCAACAGTCATTACAGCATGGGAAAATTTCTCTCATTGTGAGGCTGCCTGGAAAATTTTGAAGGTTGTTTCTGCCTAGGAATAACACTTATATTCCCCATAAATGCTTAGAGATGGCTCTATGGACTTCTCAACAAATAATAATAAAAATGCCTCCACCCCACTGCATCTTAGTGAAATATCAAATATAGAGTACTGTCTGCTAAGCATTAGTAATTGCTATCTTGTAATCATTATGTTACTCTATAAATACCCAGTATTCTCTTAAAAGAAAACAAAATTGCTTTATGTTGTGGTTCCAGAATCTAATAGCCTGAAGAATGTTTTCCTGTTTATTTATGATAGCTCAAACTGGAGAATTGATATATTTGTCTCATTTATAAGCATCATAATTATTTTGCTAGGGCAGAATTATTCCCATAAGCCACTGTATCTAATTTCTCCTTCCTTCCTTCCTCCATCTTATTCTTGAGCTTATTGTGAGATGGTTAGTTTATTGCAGATCTTTTTAGAAGTTCTGTTAAATGTTTATTTCTCTATGTGACTCCTCATTAATTTCTTATTCTACTTCTGAAACTTAATTAGCTCTGTAGTCCTCTTGCTGCTTCCTTCTGCCACTCCCAGACCAGTTTTAAATGAATATGGGTGCACTGTAACAAGTCTGTTGGGAATTTTATACAAGTTTCTTCTTCATAATGCTAAGTTATGGGGTCATTTCAGTCACTGGGTCATTTAACGACATTGTGGGCACAGTAGGTGTTACTCTTTTCTCTGGCAGTCCTGTATGATCTTTGCACTCCCTTGGGTGTGCTCTGATAAAGGAAAGCATGTTCTAGATTTGTTCTGTCCCCTTCCATGGCATGGCAGTGGATGGGCACCAAGGGCTCCCAGGAGGGACCAGGAAGGACCTCTCTTGCTGAAATTAGGCAAGCCTGAAGTTGGTTGTCCCCTTTGTCTCTCCCAAATCAAGGGGTCAAACTTGTTGCTCACACCTCAAGCTTTCACTGAGTCATAAGAACAGCTACAGGATATGACAGCTCAGTCAGTGGCTTTTAATCACTTTTTTGTGATTTAAATAAAATGGACAAATACTTTCCAGTAAATTTTCTTCCACAAAACCAGTATAGATGGAACAGTGAATGAAAAATTTATTCAGTATTTAGACTGTACATCTATTTTTCTAAAGTTAGAGCTGCCATGACATAAAAAAAAAAATTCTTCCAGATAATGCCTGGGGTCCTGCTGCCCAGCTCCTCCTGGCTGGGGCAGCCAGCAACCCAGCACCCAGCAGCCCTGCTCAGATGTAAGGCAGAGGACATTTTCAGGTGCACCATTTGATACAAACACGTGGCCAGCCCAAGGTCACTGGCCATTTGCCAGTGTAAGCCTGAGCTGGTGAAATCTTGGGCTTCCCTGCTGTGGTTGCAATTAAAGAGCAGAACTGGGTCCAGATCTCTCCTGTCTAACAAGTATGTGGGTGTCAGGTCTGCTCTGGCAGAGGTCTTTGTATTTTGTTCCCTTACACCTTGGACTTTCTTCAGTGAGGGTGAGAAACATCATATTGGAATTTTATTTTGAGTGACACAATGTGATCCACACATATATTAATTGTGCCACAGACTGAAGGTTTCATGTCTAAGTGAACAATCCTTTAAAGCATTTGGCAGCAATAACAAGTACCTCAAGGTTATGCCCTATCTCTTTTTTCTCTTTATGTCATCTGTAACAACTGTGGACTCTGACATTTAGTTAATTAAATTTGCCCACACTATCTGACTTGGTTGTGCAATCCCTCTTGAGGACATAATTTTTGAAGGTAGTAAGCAAGAAGGATGGTTAACCTTGATGAGTCGTTTTGCCACAGTAGTATTTTATTCAAGCAAGAATTTAGGATCTTTCATTTATTGCATAAATAATAAATCTCATGACAGTACATAGACATGAAATATTTAAAGAATAGCATAACACCTTTGAGGACAGATATCAGAACAAAATAAAATTATCACACAATTGCTGCTTTATTGCATCTACAAGTCTACCTACAGTAAATTTCTTGTGGTAAGTGGTGTTTCTCAGCTAACTGTAGTTAAGATGATTCCCATAAAGTCTCTCTGAAATGGCCTTTGCTGTCTCTGATACTTTATATTTCAATGTGGATGCAAAAAGTTGCTTTTGAAATTTTATTCTGATGTGGTATTGGTGTTATATTTTAGTATCGATATGGTCCAGAGCTGGATCCATATCTTTATGCCATTGACCCTTATGTCTGATATCGATAGCATTACTTGGAGGTAGTCCTATTTTGGTCTAACCTTTATTGTAGCCTTTGATTGCCAGAGTTGCCACGCAGACATCCTGCAGACACCCTCTAGTCAGTGTCTGGGCATCTCCAGGCAGTAGACTTTGTGTGCTGCCCGAGCTGTGGGGAGTGTATGGGGTGTGCATGCACTGAAGAGGAGCCTCCAGCTGGGCTCCCAAGCTTGCAGTCTTTGTGGTGAGACTGAAGTGATTTTGGCTTTGGAGTCAGATCTGACAGACAAAATGGAAAAAGCTTTTGAAGTGATTTTTCTTTTACCTCAATATCTACTTTGTCACATTACCTGAGGTTGTACAGATTCCTTTTTTTCCTTTGAAATAGTAATATATTGATATAATAAAAATAACAACAACAACAACGATAATAATAATAATAATAATAGATGTCATAAATCACACTAGCTATTTCCTAATAATATGGTGATATTACAAATTCATTCCAGGGAGGAAAATTTCTGTATAATTTAAGATTCCAGAATATCCCTCACTAAAACTTTTGGTGTACAGAATGAACTCATTCATAGCACTAGCATTTAGTGGTTGGCAATTTTTCACTTGTTCTTTACTCTTACCACCCGTGAAGAACCATGGTTTGATATTCAGAGCTTCACCTCATGGGAAGGCAGAGATGTCATGGCACAGTTGGTAATTTATCAGTGTCTTTTTGGATAGAGAGTGAAACACATGGCAAGATTTGCTCCAGCCTAACATGAAGTGCAGAACATCTGAAGGCCCTGGGAAGTGATTGTAAATCAGGTAATATTTGGCCCCTGAAAGCTGGCTATAAAATCAGATGCAGATGATAAGATGTATGTCACACCACACTGTAAATTTAAAGCCAACCTAGGAGAATTTTCCTCTAATCAGTCGGTGCCAGCTAAATGTATGCAGGCAAGCAGTCATTCTAAGTCTGAGATTAGGCAGATTGATACCAGCTGCCTGACAAATCTCTAGCACTAGATAAGACTGGAGGTGGAGGGGAGAGAATTATAAATTGCATGCACCCATTAATGCACTCATTTAAACATGCAATTTAAATGCTAATTGGTGTTAATTCAGCCCAGCACTAGTGTTCAGCTGTTAGTCATATACTCTAACCTGGCTGAAGGAATAACAGTGAGGGGCTTGGCAGGGTAGTATAGATAAACTCAGGGATCAATTCAATGTATGGTGTATTGGTTTCACTTAATTTATAATTATATATGTAATTACAACTAGCTGAATACCGGCAAGAAAATGAATTGTAACCATCCTTCCACTGTGTGCTGACCACTCATTTAATGAATGATATTTTCTGTCTTTTACGTTGCCTGAAATCATTTTGTGTCTCAAAAAATCTCGATGTTCTTTATTAAAATGCTTAGGCTTACCAACAGAGACAGCTAAGAAGTCCCAAGGAAAGTAAAATCTTTTCTTTTGGTCTTAATGGAATGATCTTTAAATTTCACCTTTTTTTATTCTAGTCTTTTTGGTGAGGAAAAAAATATCTGTTTATAAATATTGCTACTCGGAAAAAATATGTGTTAGTTGTGACACTTAAAACCAGTTGTTTACTATGATGTCTATACTTAACTAAACTCCTTCTATTAACTTAGAGTGAAAATTTCACTATGTTATTTTATTTTTGAAGTGCATCTGCAGTCTCGAGGTAAATTCAATAATTACTCTGGATTTTTAGTGAAATGTTGTTAATCCACCTGTCAGCATTCAGTTCCTGTTACTCAAAGTTATTAGTAGTAAAAAAAGGTTACTAAATACAAATGCTTGTGGCTGATAAATAGTAAGTTTTCTAGGCTAACATGTTCTTAGTGGTCAGTTTGGCCTGCTTTCTTGTTAATATAAGAGGTTAAATGCAATGATGGAGGTGGTAGGGCTTTTATTAAGCAGCTGGAGGGCAGATTTGGCTCATGATGTGTGTTAATATCATCTCCATACGCCATAAGCCTGCAGGGTCAAATTCTGGGCCTTCTGCCAGGTGCTGTGCTCAGTTACGCTGCTGTGAACCTGTGGCAGGGATGTAGTTTCAGGGGTGAAACAAGGGGCAAAATGTTGCCTAGTTTCTGAAGCCTTATAAAAACTGAAAGTGATGGAAGGCCCAATTCTTTGCTGTTTGCACCTAGGAGAAGTAAGTGTAAAATGCTAACAGATTGACTGCTGCAGTTTGGTCATTCGAAGCAGTGATGTAGAGCTGCTGTCGGGAGGATGCAGGCGCTGCAGTGTGTAACTCCCCATGAAGGGCTTGATTTCAGCCCATCCTGTGCACAGCCTCTTAACTGCTCAAGTGACTTTTGATAAGGACACAATTCATGTAAAGCTGAAGATTCAAAAAAATGACAAAGCAGCCTCCTGGAGAACTTAGTGTGGGAACGATTCTGGGATTTAAGGATTGCCATATATAGGCCCGTTGTAGAGGAAATTGAAGAGGGGAACTGTGAGGCAGAAGGAACAAACAACACACCAGAATGGCATAACTGTGTATTTCTCCAAAATTATATATTTAATTCATCGTCTGCATTTGAAAGATTGTGGTCTCTGCAACTTGTTTGCTATGACACAGGGATGTTATAGAGCCAGTATCTCAATAACTGTTTTACTACTGAATGACAGTATATTTTCAAATGATTTTTTTAAGGTACATTTCTGAGTTCATTTTTTTATTTTATTTTTTTTTTTCCCTCAAGGAAGGCTGAGAGGAATGGTAAGTTGGGGGGGATTTGTTCAAAGGTGAAGGGGATATGAGATTTTAAATTGCTTGGCTTATTGGTAGTGGTTTATCTTAAATTGTGCTGCTGCACTGTATTTTTAAATTATGTCAAGGGCACCTAGACCATATGGAATGAAAGGAAAATAATGATTTAAGAGTCTATCTATCTATTTCAAGAACATTCTCACAATGTGTCAGCAGAACCACATGGTCTACAGTATCCAAGAGAGATGATAGGTCTAAAATAACCAGTTTGAAGTGATGGTTAAAGCTGTCACATGCATGTACAGTTGGGCACCTAAATCCAGCTCCAAAAGCTCATGAAAGGAATGTCTAGTTCTTGCTGCTTTATGACTACTCAGCACCTCTATTGCTATTCTGGTATTAAAAAAGGATTTCTATGATAGTGAAGGTTTTGCCAGGAAGTAAAACTTCTGGCTTAGTAATGCAGTTAAAAATATATGTGCTTCAACCTGGAGTTACTGCTTGTTTTGTCATAGTACTCTTGAAAGTTTTTCCCAACAATAGGAGTTTACAAAAATTTGATAACCATTAAGATTACCTAGATAAAAAGTAAATGTTTCAAAAAAGCTTTCATAACTGATTCTTGAGAATATGAATCTGGATTGGATGCTACGTGTCTTCAGTTGTTTTAACTCGTGCACCAGTCTCAGAGAGTAGTTCTGTAGTACTTACTGACTCTCTTGGTAGTAAGCTGGTACATAAAATGGCTTCTGTTGCTTTCCCTCCTTAAACCAGTGGCTTTTTCAGATGCATTTTTTTTACGCGGGTTAATAGAAAATGTTTTCTGAAATCTGTATAGAATTAAGTGCATTGCTCTATCTGAGCTTACAGTTTCAGTGAGAGAGATTATATATATACTCAAGGAACTCTACTAAATGTGTCTCACAGCAGTAGTGAAATGGCTCTCTGTGTCATAGCTCCCACAGAGAGGAGCTCCACAGTAGTCATTAGTAGTACAGGAAACATCAAAGGTGGCAACTGAGACCTGAGCCTTCCCTGCAAGAGGAAATCAAAGCCCAGTGGCTCTACCACTGCTGGCTATTTCAACAAAAAGCAGGCAGCTTTAAAAATGAGCAGTAGGCATAGAAATGGTGGGAAAAGTGGCAGTGAACAAGCTACAGAAAAGATGTAATTTCTGACCCAGGAGTCAGGCAATGAGTTTGACCTGTATGGGCATGTGGTTTTCTCCAGTCTTTTTAATTTTTTTCCTCTGATTTTCTTAGGGATCTTTACCTGTAGGAATATAGTGAGGGTAATGCAAATAAAATTGACATCTCAAATGCAGGTGGGTGTGGACAGGGCCATAGGTGCAGAGTGGTGAAATTAGCTTCTGTGAAACCAAAAAACCTGCTTTCCTTGTAACCTTGTGGATCAGTAATCTTCCATTCCTAATCCTGTCTGGAAGACACGCTATCTGCTGCAGACTCTTCTTCCTCAGCAAGTTCTTTGCTACTATCAATAGCTGCTGGACTCAGCAGGTGAAAGCTGACACACTCTGGAAGCTGACAGACCTACATCTGTCTCATTCTCCTTGTAGCACTTTGCTAAAACCCTCTGGATTTCTGTGGGGAATCTGCATACTAAATATTGTCTGAAAACTGTAGTGGAAAACCAAACAGAGTCTAAAAAATTTCTAAGAAGCTTAGAAGAAGCTGATAGAGACTGAGGGTAGTCTCTTTAATGGGTCAGGAAAATAACAAGACTTATTTGTTTTCCAGGAGAAGAGCTGAGATTTTAGATAGAGGCAAGTGGTTCTCTTTGTGGCTCTTGACTGTCCTCAGACAACAGATTTTTCAGCGCCACAAAATAAATTGTTTTAATTTCCTAAAGACGATTTCAAGTTCTCTTGTGGCAAGAAATACTATTAAGTTCTTCCCTGAGGAAAATGTTCTTAACCCTGCAGGCCTATCACCAATACAGAGCTTTACTCAGTCAGCTACAAAAGCTTTCAGTTAAGCAGAAAGTACTGTACAGCCAGTAAGTGGAAGGAAAAATAGAAAACTGAGTTTTGAAAGCAGGAAGAGACAAGTAAATATTCTCGTGAAATGGGATTGAAATGGAGAGCCAATTGTCTAGAATTGTACTTTGGGCATCTTCACCTCCAAGAATAATGCAGGGAAGCAAAAGGCTTTTAGCACTCCAGGGAGAGATCACATCATGTGTTACACGGCATGTTCCCTATGATTTGTGTTATGATAGGATCTAGAGCAGGGGTAGATTTTTTCTGGTGTGTGGTGACAGAGGCTGGTACATTTTACATGGTGTGTGGTTGGGTCAGCCCAGACCTGGGAGCTGGGGGACACAAGCTGTTGTGAAAGACCAGGGAGACAGAGTTTCTCTCCTCAAGGTCCAAGTTCAGCAGAAGTTCAACCTGGCTGCTCAGAGGATGGTGTCTTTAAGAGGCAGAATTTCTTTGTTCATGATGAGGTCCTTCCAACAGGCTTAGGTTCTTATATTTGAGAAAGAAAGACAGCCTTGAATGCCACCTGGAAATGGTAATAGTTTGCTGATTTCCATAAAACATCAGGTAAACTCCCATAGGGGAAATTGAGCATCTAATCACAGTGGACAACACTGGCTGGAGCATCAGCGCCCTCAACACAATGATAAACTCACATGTTGCTCAAAATGGACACTGGAAAACCAAGCAGTAAAAAAGAAAGGCTCAGAACTACTAAGTAATCAGGTGCCCAGCTGCCAAGGAATTTAAAACTGTGTAAGACTTGCCAAATGTTTTAAAAGTGTCTCACTCTTATGTCAAAAGCAGAACCCAGCATTCAAGCCCAAAATCGGAGCATTAAGTCTAGCTCCATGTGTTGCTAATGCATGCTCCTTGGTCAAATGGGCAGAGATTTCTCCTGAGCTGAACTTTTAAATAAATCTTTTGGCACAGCTTTCCACAGGCTCCATTTTTTTTTGTGAAAATATTAAGTAAAATAAAACAAAAAGTCAAATTTCTTACCAACTGGCATGTTTCAGAAATTATTGTAATAGGACAATGAATGGCTCCTAAAATGTACTTTTCTCCTACCTGAAAGCAAAAGCTAATAGCAGATAATAAGAGCCCAATATGTCTTATTGTTATCAGTAAAAGCTGTTCCATTTGCCCTCCAATCATTTTTTAAATCAAACTTTAGAGAAAATTGCACATATGTGGATTCATTGAAACAGGCTGTAATGTTTTGCTAATTGTGTCACATATAACACAGCAGGCCAATTTTTTGAAAGGAATAACAGGTGAATAATCACTCTGTCTGAATTCTGCTAAATAAATGTAATCCCTAAATCTTAGTATCTTGCACGGGGCTTAAGTCTCTTTCTGGGCCACACTCTCTGTGTTACTCACTAGCATAAAAGAAACAAATGTGTTCTTCATTTCTTGCTATGCATTTTATTATCAGGGAGACCAACTTCCTACCAGTACTGAATAGCATTTTATACAACAAAAATGTTATTTTTCATGCTATGAGTTCTTGAAAATGTCCATACCCCTTGTGTATGCTAAAGATCTAGAAACTCAGAAATGCAAATATACAATTCAATGCCGTTTGTGTTTTAGAACACGAGCAAGGAATACCTGAGGTGATATCCATGGTAAAGTCAAGTTTAGAAGGGCAGAAGATTGGGATGCTGGTCCTGAACTGCCTGACTTTTTGTCTTTTGTGTTGGTGAGTGGAGCTAGGGCACAGCAGTAGGGTGATGCAGCAATGGATTTAAGGAGTCTGTCAGCAGAGTCCAGCTCATTGCAGTCTGGCCCTGCCTTTACTCTTCAATAAATACATGGCTTCCCTCAAGCAAGGCAGACAACCACCTTTCTGCTACCATATTGGCTTTGGTGGAATTTTCCTCAGTACTCTTGTCCTCACAAAATATAGTTCTACTCCTTGTTTGCTTCTCCTGCTCAATTTCCTAGTCCCTTGCATTGCTGAGTTACTGGGGTGCATCCTGGCTGCAGAGAAAGGCAATGACGTCCCACCTCATTTGCTGGCCGAAAGCTGCTTGAGCAGCTCTTGCTGACACCAGTGTTAAAATTGCACATCTGGTGGCTCACTTTGCTCTGCAACCCAGCTGAGCGGACAGTCTTTGGGAAATAAACAGCCTGTGAAGTGCTATCAAGTTTGCATTTCTGTCTCTTCTCAGCTGTTTGCCTCCTACCCCCCCCCACCTTTGCTCCCCTTCTCATCTTGCTTCTGGCTCTATCCACAAGCCTAAATCCAAGAAGGATCAGAGCAGTATTAAAGTTTCTTAGTTTCCCTTAAAATTGCATTATCAGTCTGCTGAAGGGGATGTGGTAAAACAGCAAGGGACTGAAGAATATGTGGTGGTGAGTTTAAGTGGGGAATTGGGGGATTAGCAGTGAATAGGAACAAAGGAGTTTGAAAGGGAGTAAAATGCTGGGAATGAGCTTCAGGGGAAAGAAATCAGCCAGAGGAGTGCTGTGTTTTGAGGGAAGGTACCATCAGCCAGAGGATAAAAACTTAGGAACAAATGTTTGAAAATAAAGAAGGTCAAAGAGGTTTGATAGGAAATAGAAATACGGTAAAAGAAAACCTATAGTAGTAACAGGAATAATTATATGAGTAGTTCAAATAAGTAGAATAAAACAAAGACACAGAAGTGAAAAAGATTACACAGGTAATAAATATTTAGTATAGCTATACAGTGAGGCAGACAGTTTGTATGTGGATACATCACAGGGAATGTAAGGGAAAAAGAATGGAAGGAAAAAAGGGAACAGAAAAAGCATTTATACTTACAGGAGGTACCCTATAAGACTTGGTTTTACACACTGCATTACATATTTAAATAGCGTTTGACACTGGAAAAAGAAAGACAACAATAATTTGTAGATCTTAAAAATAAAATTCAATATATAGTAAGTGCTGAAATACTGCAGTGAAGATTCATGTTAGAAAATAATTTTCAAATGTAAGGAGCAGATGCTGAGCAGGACTTTCCCTCCTGAGTCAGCTTCTGCACAGGGTATTTAGGAAGAAGCATAGATGGCTTTAAAACTCATTTTTATGTCTCTTTTGACATTTAATTGAAGCAATTTCTTATGTAAAAGTTTGATTTCTTCATCATACAATCCTTATTAAAGTTTAAGCAGAGCAACTTGAAATGTCAGGATAATAAACCATGAAAAATAGAAATAAATATGCAGTATCTCAGGTTTTGTAACAGACTTACATGACTATATGCATTGGAAAAAGTAGTATGAATTGCTGTTGAGAGAAGAATGTGGAGGCTGATAATCAGATCTGGAGTACCTTGCTGATTTGAAAGTGAGATAAATGTCTAAGCTCTACTAGAAAGCATTAACTAAAAACTTACTATGTTCTGAACATTTCACTGATGAGTTTAAGTAGGTTGTATGTGAACAGAGATTCAGAGAGAGTTTCAGAGTGTGTGAGGGAGTAGGTGAGTACAGGGAGTATGGAGAGTACAGCTCCTCAAGAAGAGAAGTGTTTGTTGGTTGCAACTAGCTAGAGACCACTAAGTTTTTAGTCTTTAAATTCACTAAAGAAGCAAAGAAAATAAATTGCTATTCTCAATGTTATCTAACTAGAGCTTCTATAAACTTAACCATGCCCTTGAAACCATGTGAGAAATTAAAAGTGTTTTTTCCTTTGCTAGGATTCTGCCTCATGTAACTTAGATGAAGGTGATTAATTTTGACTTAGAATTACTACAAAAATGGATAAGAAAAAAAGGTTAAGAAAATGTTATCTTTTAAATTACATACCCAAATTACCCACAGTATGCTGATACCTTCTCATCTCAGCTCTTGTAATCAAAAACCTCATCCTGTATTTCCCAGAGGTGTTCTCCTCACCTGTCAAAATTCTAGTCCACTTTCCAAATGGCTCCGAGTACAATTTAAACCTATTTGGTTCCACAGCAACTGGATTTTCTCCCATTCCATGTATACCTATGCTAAGGTAGTTTCTTGGAAACAGATACATGGCATCTTGGGTTGGAGGCAATGCATTGTAGAAAAGATGGAGCTTCCTACCTTGCTTTCATCCCCTAGGATGCTTGCTTGTATCACTCTGGCCTTTCTAAGCCCTTCAAAAATAAAAGACGGAAAGTACCCTCTCCTGAAAAGGCAGTGTAATTAAGTTTGTAACCAGAAAACTCATTTGCAATTAGTAAAATTCAGTGTAAATATGTAATTAAGAAAATAGGGCTAATCTTATAAATTTCTCTCCTGCTTGACTTTTGGTAGTATATAGAGGTTGGTCCAAATCACACAGAGTCACATTGAATTAGAAGTATTAGAAGAAGCTATCAGCTTAAGATTAGGCATCTGGCTGGAAGCTTGTATATGGAGATCAGGCAATACAGATTAGAAAGCAATTATCTTATCCTAAAATATGTGCTTTTATCTGCTTACTGAACAACTCTCTTGACTCTGTTTGTGCTGACCAGGACATTGTATCTTTCTGGGGCCATGTGAGATGCATTTCATCTCATGCCACAGAAATCTGCAATAGTACCTCCCATCCCCACCTCCCTCAGGCATTGTAGATGCCACCAATCATCTATGTCTAATCAACAACTGAATCAAGGAATAGAGACACTGAACAGTTAAGGCTGTGTTATTGCAACCTGAGTCTGTACTTTAGTCAGTAATGGAACCCATCTCTGTTTCTCAGTGCATCACCACTGCAGAAGCAGCTGTCCAGTGCATTCCGTGATTTCCAGTTATATTTTGTGTTCATGGAAGTAAATTCAGTGTGTTTATCAAGGACAGTCTTCTCCTGGATCAGAAGGCATTAATTTTTAGCAAAAGAGAACAAAAAGCAAAAACAATTAGAATTCTCCCAGGAGGAGACGTGAGGATTTAAAGTAGCAGAGACTGTAGCAGAAGAACAAACGGGTGTTAATTGGCTGATTTTAATATTAGCTTCAAAAGGAGAAGCTTTGCTATTGCAAAGTCAGGAGGGCCTGGAAAAACCTAATTGAAATGCTGGGAACATTGTAAGATTTAAGGTGGGCCTTGATATATTTAGGGAAGATATTCTCTGGGATCAGCAATCCTATATCCAGCCTACGTCACCTCCTTGAAGGCTTTGCTTGCGGGCATTTCCTTGCAGATATACTGGCAACAAGCTTGCTGTCAGATATGAAGATGTTAAAGAACAAACCAAAGAACAAACCATACAGGCAATTCCCATTGTCCCCAAACAGTTGTTATTTATCCCAGCTGATTCCAGGGCTACAGTGAAGTGGGTGAGCCGCTGAGATAGATCAGACAGCTGGCAAGCTGGGTAAAGAAGACACATGTTAAAGCCTGAGGACTGAGAGCTACTACAAAAATAAAAGAGGCTTCTTTGTGGGTGATGTTTAATGCAGATGACAGGATTGGCAGTGTGTCACAATAGAAGGCTACCATTATCACTGTACATTTTGTTTACCTAGTAAAATTATTAGTCTACTGTGACCCAAATGGGTAAAACCAATGTGATTATAATAAAAACTTATTCATATTTTCAGTGCAAAATAGAACAAAGTTTGTTGAATTTTACATGAAATTTCTATTGGTAAAATCAGCTGAGCCATGGATCTGAGTCTGTATCAAAATTAACTCATATGGCAACAGCTCATGTCTCAAGAAACTGTGAAATGATACAGGTCAATATGACAATTAGTGCACTCAAATCACACGGAGTAGGATATGTTAAAAGAAATAAAACAGTGCAATAATATCTCCTTCTTCCATCCACAGACAGAAAAATAAACACAAGGAGGTTAATCTTTCTAAATCTCAATTTCAGGTCTTCACATGCTCACTATTAAATGGCTCCCTGGCCACAGTACAAGCTGCCCATAGTAATTTACAATGTTTAAACTCCTCCCATGTTTCATCCATTTTATACAGCCATTCAGATATGCAGAATCATTACCTAATAAAGGTGATGTGGAAGCATAGTGGTCGTATTTATCCTATTTCCCTGGCAGTCTCTTTTCTTTATGCCCACTATTTAATTTCGGTATTTGTTTAAGAGTTTGTAGAAGTATTAAAATACTTTTTTCCTTCCAGAAATAATGGAGGCACAAGAAAAAAGAAACCCACTCGTTAAAATTTTAAAAATTGTTATTTTTCATTTAAGGATGAAATCCTTGAAGAAGCCATTCTGCCTAGGTGGAAATGGTTAAACATAAGTTATTTCATGATAATAATTAGTAATGTATAGAATAAAAATAGCATCGATAATTAGCATTCAATTAGCATTTATCTTTCAGTTTAATCTCTTCTATGGCTCTTAAGTTTATATATCACTGGCTTATTACAAGAAACTTCAAACTTTTTTCTAGGATGACTAAAACCCTTGATGAGCTGATTATTACTATGCTGAAGTCATTACCATTTAATATTATCTCATTTTCTTCCTGTTCTCCTCTACCTGAGGCAAACTGATAAACAAGTAAAAGGAAGTCCCTTATTACAGAGTCTTTCATTAAACTGTGAAATTTTTTTTGCTATGGAAATTGTGGAAACTATAGTTTTGCCTGAATTGAGAAAGACATAATTTCATAACCATAGAGTTATTAAGCACAATAGATTGTGACATCTAATCAAATGACATCTGAGCCTATCATCTTGATACCTTTCACAACTGATGGAGAGAAATAGGCCACTGAGGGCTTAATTCATCTCATCCTAAAATAAATGTCTGAAATAGGTCAGGAGAACCTCAGGTAGAGAACTCTGTGGAGAGGTGAGGTTGATCTTACCCTGCAGAGCACTCAAAGGGAGCCCCTACAGCACGGGTCAGTGCAAAATGGATGAGCATACTGGTGAAATATCACAAAATACCTATATCCCTTCATATTCCTCTCTCAGCATTCATTTTTTGGACACTCCTGGGTGCAGGATAATGGAACACACTGATCTCTCTCTGGACAGAAACAGCCACTGCATTGTCCCTTACAGTCTGCTCACCAAAGAATGTTGATATTTGGCTCTAGAGATGCCCAAATACAACAGGCATACCATATGAGTGGCTGCAGTGCCTGTATTCTAGGTAATACCCACGTTTTGCTGAGGCTGGCACTAGTATCTAGAAGTGCACCTTCCCAGAGGTTCCTGCAATGGAGGGATAGAATCCTGTAAGAGTTTTCCTTTTCATGGTGCTCCTGGCCCCATCTGCTCCCAAACAGTTTGTGCCCCAGGGCTTTTAGCACTTTGAAATACTTGTTATGCTGCTGGTAGTGTAAAGAAGACTGGCTAGTTTTAAACAATAAGTTATCTAGTCTGAGACAAATGAAACGCTAGTAGTTAAAGCCATAACTACTTTAAGTTAGTAAGTAAGTAACTGCAGAATTGTTCCTGTTTCCTGCCTCCCTACTCCTGTATTTTCTACCACAGGCATGTCTGCTGGTTTTAAGCTAGAATCTTAGATCCCTTTTTATTGAAATTGTTCTGCACAAGTTCGTGGCCAAAAGGCTAGCAATTAGAGCAGTTACTACTACTAAAAAGAAACCCAATAAAAAAAGATAAGCAAGCAAACTGAGCAAGAAAATTCCAGGAGCTCTCACACGTGGATTCTCCAGCGGCTTGTTCTGAGTTTGACCTTTTGATTGGTTTTGCTGGAGACCTTCTTTAAAGCAGAAACAGTAATTCAGATTTGTTTTGTATAAGGTGCTAGTAACTTTTGGAAAGCCCTGAGAAGTCACTCTACATGGCACATCTTGTGCAAATTCACACAGGACACAGTTTCATTGTGAAATCTGTGAATTGATCTCCACACATCTTTCATGAGAAATCTTTTTCTCTCTCCCCACAATGACTGCCCATTCCCTGTTCTGTGTTCACATAGAGAAGTTGTGCTTGACTACTTTTAATAGCTCCACACTAGCTGGATCTGGTATGACAAAGTGAAAATAAATTGCACCAAATATTTTAGCTCACTTGTGATGTAATCTCTGTGAATGAGATTAAAATTAAGTAGATTTGTCATTATTGGAGTAAAATTGCTCTTTTTCTTTCTTAAAACACTAGAACTCTGCCCATAAAACCAGAAGATATTTTGGTCCTGAAATGTCTTCTACTGTTTTATTTAGAATATGCTTCCTATGTCTGAAAAATAATAATAAACAGAAAAGGAGTGGGCACACTTCCTCTGACGTTGAAGGAGGAGCAGGACATGAATCATCTCTTGAGAGTTATTTTTTTCCAAAGTCCTAATGTTCTCTGCATTTCCAACTGTCTTTTGCTCCCTATTTTCCAGGTAGAAAGAAAAATCCTTGTATATACTCAGCTGTTACTTGAGAAAGTATAATTTATAAAATATTTTTTCATAAATTCTTTTCTGAAGAAATCTTTGGAACCTGCTCTGCCCTCCTCTTTGCATTGCTGGAGGGTTATTTCGAAAAATAACTAATTTTCATCTCCTTTTCCCTTTTATCAGTATTTCTAATTACTGTAAAATACTCTAAAATTATCTTGTTGATGATTAAAATCATGCAACCATCCAAAGTTTAAAATATCAAGTCAATATATGCCATTTATTATGGTAGATTTTATTGTTATTTTTAGAGATAAACAGAAATCAATTTCTGTTTTCTGATATTCAGATCTTCACTTGCTGTTCTCAAAAACTTAGAAGAATATTATAAAGGTATGAATAATAGTAATAAATAACAGTGAGCAAGTTAATTTTAGTCTCAAAATTTTATCAAATCTCTTCTTAATTATATGGAGAAGATGCAATAATGGCTATAGGCAAAACTTACTATTTTTATTTATGGATAGGTATCATAAAAACATTAAAAAGATGCTATGTTTTCCAGGATCTATTTTTATTTTTTCCCTAAAATTTTAAATGCAGGCTAGGAGTTACTTGCTTTATGACAGTTTTATAAAGTTAAATATCTAATATGACATGTAAGAAAGATAAATGGATGGATAGGTATGTATTCTGCACATAGAGAATATATTGCTGCATAAAAATAAAATAATAGGTTAAGTACAAAACCCTTTATGTTCAATAATTGCATTTCTATGCATTTCAATTACACCTTTTGAATTCTTTCAAAAGCTAGAAATGTCTCCCACACCTTTCTGCACAAGTCTGACAATACCCCAACTCTAGCTTCACTTGCTGGTGTAAATCTTTTCAAATTACACGTTTCTTTAGACAAATTCTCAGGCTTCTCTAGTCCTCCTGTTTACCAAGGACATCTTCTGCATTTTGCCCTTTGTCTCATAAGTATGAATCACAGAACTAATTTTCTGCACTCAGAGTGATGAGATTTTGAAACATGTGGCACATGGTGGCTTTGGTCCCTTCTCCCCCGTCAGACAAGAGGTAAGATGTGTGT
Source organism: Vireo altiloquus (assembly GCA_013396875.1). NCBI lineage: Eukaryota > Metazoa > Chordata > Aves > Passeriformes > Vireonidae > Vireo > Vireo altiloquus. The sequence goes on from VZRF01012563.1 coordinate 877,042, forward strand.
GTGTGCAGTGCCAGGCAAGGACCCTGCTGCAGAAACTTGCTTTAACCGCAGAGTGGGAGGGAAACTCCATCTCCCTTCTGAACATACGAGACCTAAGTAATGCATCCACTCTTTCCCCTTCCATGTTTCCTACAAGACTGCTAATATCCCGGGCCAAAAACAGTCTACCGGAAACTAAATTTTTCTTCAAGTTGTAACATCTGTTCTGTGTCTTCATCTTTGCAAGTCTTCATATCGGCAGAAAAAGGTTAAAAGGAGCTTTAACTGCTTTGAAGAACAGCTGAAAGTCATAAAAGAATATATACATATAGTAGTTCTGCTTCAAATTAGAATAGTATGTAATTAAGATATTGCTATATATTATATTCCTGCCATCCTGAATGATTTGAGGAGGAAGGTCACAATGCCCGAGTATCTGGACATGGCCTTGCTTGGGCCAGACTGAGAGCAACTTTCCTTATGCAGAAGGCTAAATCAGCACTTCTCCTCCTTTGGCACAGCCAGAAGTGTACAAAAGTACAGCCTAAACTCTTATCTTTGTGTAGGAGAACAGTCCTGAAAATAAACTAAAAGTCAGCAAGTTCCAAATCCTCTCTGTATCTATAGATAGCTGCTGTCATGCTACTTCTGTTTGACTCCAGCCTGCAGGTAGAGATCTCACCTTCACCTGGCATCTGCAGGAGCTGTCCTCTAGAACAGGGCTTTGTGATGCCCCTTGCTGGAAAAGCAACCAGTGACCTGAGATTCAGAGGTGAAATTTGACCTGGTTGAGTAAGCAGGGAGCATGATATTTTCTAGATGTTTTGTTGGGATGCTGATGTTCAGCTGTTTAAACTGTTCCTGTTTGCTCACTGAAGGCATTTTCTATTCTGGCAAACAAGCTGCCCAGCTCTGCCCCAAACACCTCTAACATAAAGGCTACTGAGTAGATAGGAGATTTCCTTGTAATTCTGCCTTTCCCCGGCTAATCAGTATTGGGCATAAAAATAGGAAAGTTGTCTTGCTTCTGCTCTTGATGCTGTCCTGGCTCCTGCCAAGAGGGAAAAGAAAGCCTAACAAGTACAAATAATTTCCTGCACTGCTAGAACAGAGTAGGACAAAACCCAGGAGTATCGAGTATTCTGAATAGCAAAGAAAGAGTAGATGTCTCAAACTACTTCTGTCCAGTTCCTCACTGAAATTCTTAATGAGGCTAGCTTTCTTCTGAGTTCCAGCTGTTCCATTGAGCCTTATGAAGATATTACACCACCACTTGATATTTTATATTCGTGTAGCCATTGAATGGCTCTCTTTCCTTCTCAGACTGAGAAATCCACTTCTTCTGTTCAAAATATGGAACATCTGTCTGAAAAGAAGTGTCATGCTTTCTGTCACAAAAGATGCCTCAGATCTGATTGCAAGGGCACTTGTGTATGACTAAAATCACTCAAGTACAAAAGTATTAACCAAATTCTTGTGTACCATTTAAATGACTGATTGATGGTGATGACTGATGATTGCTGTGCATTAATGCCTGAAGATTTATCAGGCATAAAAGCAGTATTCTGTCTGGTAGATAAGGTGAAGATTTTGTAGTCTATAGGCCAGATCCAGCAAGTGCATGTGAGGTCTTTTCACTGCCTTTAGCTTGCATTTTGTCCTGGGACTGAAATGGAATCTGTTTGCTTTACACTGCCGCCAGCCTCATGGTGGGTGTGATTCCCAGCAAGCAGAGCAGCGTATCCCATAACCATTTCCCCATCTGATGAACTGTCTTTGTTCTCCTGTAAACTTTGTCCTGAGGGCCATCTGGAGGAAGCAACATGTCTGTGGTTGTAGTAACAGGCTGGTATGAACCCAATTAAATAATAACAGCCTCAGAAAACACCTCCTCTAACCCATCAAGCCAATTTTATCTTCTCAGACATTAAAAATATAATTGGCTTTGGTAAGATAATTTAACTGTATTTATTAAACTTGTCTGTACTGTTAATCTGCAAATTGAAGAGAGGCTTGGGTGATTTCCACCTTCCAAGGTTAGTCTGAGTTAGTCTACATTGTTACAGCAATGTAGATCCAATCCTTTTTGTTTTATTCTGGGTGCTAGCGTAGCACTAAAGAGAAAACATCCTGCAAGGATTGAAATAAATATCTGGTATTTATCATTTCGTGGTGGGCTGACCCTGGGTGCATGCCAGGTGTCCACCAAAGCCTCTTTATCAGTCTCCTCCTCAGACAGACAGGGGAGAGAAAATAATGAAAAACTCATGGGTCAAGATAAGGACAGGGAGAAATCACTCACCAATTACCATCATAGGTAAACCAGACTGTTTGGGGGAAAATATTTTAACTTATAACAACCAAAGCAGAGTAGGATAATGACAAATAAACACAAATCTTAAAACAGCTTCCCCTCGCTCCCTTCTTCCCAGGCTCGATGTCACTCATGATTTTGTCTATGTCTTCCCCCACAGAACCACATAGTGACAGGGAGTGGTCAGCTCATCACACATTGTCTCTGCTGTTCCTTCAGCCTCAGGGGAAGGACTTCTCACACTTTTGTTCTGCTCCAGCATGGGATTCCTCCCGTTGGAGATAGTCCTTCATGAGCTCCACCACCATGAGTCTCACCACGATCTGCAACATGGGCTGCAGGGGAACTCTCTGCTCCAATGCCTGGGGTACCTCCTCACCCTCCTTCTGTGCTTACTCTGGTGTCTGCAGAATTGTTTCTGTTTCCTCCCTCCCTACTCCTGAATTTTCTACCACAGGCATGTCGGCTGGTTTTAAGCTGGAATCTTAGATCCTTTTTTATTGAAATCGTTCTGCACAAGCTCATGGCTAAAATTGTCATCCAAAGGAACTATCATTTTCTTTTAGTCTTGATGGATACAAATAGTAAACCAGCAGCCTTCAATCTGTATAGATACTTCATGTAGAAATTCTGTTTTCTCTAATGCAGTGAACTGCATTTAGTGTGATGTAAAACATGAAGAGTCTTCTTCCTTAAAATGAATCTGTAGGCTATGGAGCTCTTTTCCCCATGTATTTGAATTAAGTTGTCCCTCTAATCACTCTCTATCTCTGTGAAGTCACTTGACTGGGTCTTTTATTTCCCTTATAAAGGCTAAAAATGACATGTTCCTTAATTCAGTGGGTTCTCTGAAAAAATGTGGTTTGAATTGATGAGATGTTGCAAAGCTGCTTAGTTCAAAATACAGACTAGATGGAAACCTCTTATGGTAAGTGTAGTAACAAATTCTTTGAGTGAAATAAATGTTTCCCATTGGAAAAATCAGTTAAATTCTAATCACTGTTGCCTACTGCTCTTGCAGCATGGCAGTATATTCAAATGGAAGGGAACAATCTAGATATTTGATGATAAATTACTGAGTGAGCCCTTTATAAGGGAATAATTTCATTCTCTTTATCAATGATTGAGTATTTGAGCTATTTATGTATATTTTACAGTGTTAGTGAAACTTTACCTTATTAAACCGAGGGTGTTGTTAAGAGCTAATTCTCCTGATCCAGATAAAGGTTTGGAAAAAGATTTAAAAAAATGTGATTCATATTTGCTAAATGCTCACCTTCTGCTTCAGGCTTCTCTGTGTTGTTTATTGTGACTTTCTAAACAGAACAATTCCCTTAGAAGAAAAAAGATTTTTTTCTTTTCTACAAAATCCATAGAAGAATGAATGACTGGACCAATCCCACAAGATACCAATGGCTACTCGTTCCATTGGGATGTAAAAACCTGGGATCAGGCACTTGCCTTCTCTCATTCAGCCTCTTCTGTTGCAGCTGCCTCATTTCCACTGTGTTTGCTGGGTGCCACAGGGAGAGTTGGAGTGGGGACAACATTTGGGAGGCTCTTTTCTTCTCTCTAAACCTCACTCTGGACATGCAAACACTTCGGTGTGTCACTTCTTACAATAGAAATGACAAATGATGATCACCTTCTGCTCTGCTTTATCATTTGGTTCTTATATCCGCTCCTAACTTTTTCTTGTGCTTTCCTGGCTCCTCTTTTTTTTTTTTTTGCACACTGGTATTTAGCATAATTCTGCCCTGATCTTCTCTAGCTGTTTTTGTAGAAGTTCTTAATCTGGTTTTCATCTATGACTGTCTAAGCACGGGGAGCAGGTATTATCCAATGTTTTGAGAGCAAGCTATTTAAATTTCATGATATTCTTTTGATGTCTATAAGCTTTCTGTCAGAATGCAAACTAGGTGATCAGGTGTCCTTTACCATGCTTGAAATTCTTGAATTTGTGTCACAAAATTAAGCTCTAAAATCTCATGTACATTTGATGAAAACTGCTCACGTTCTTGTAAATTGCTTGGGAATGTATCAAACCCAGGACTTGGCACACTGTCTAAATCCTGTAGGAAACCTTGCTCTGCAAAAAGTGAAACAAAATAAACATTTGGTGTGTTAATGAATACACAGGAAATTTAGAAATAGGTAAACATTGTAAAATTAATGGAGTGATCTGAAATTTATTTGGACCCAGAGTTTTAATGTAGGTTTATATAATCACAATAGTGACAATAATAATTGCACTGTATCATGTCATTAAAATTGATCATTTTAATGATGTATTGAGTTGTAGCAGGTAATTAATGGCTTGTTAGTACTTTGTTATTTAGAAGATATTAACGTTATAATTCACACTTTAAAATAATTCGAAGATGAAATCAATAAAATAGCAAGTATGCATTTTTATCCCTTTGGATTATTACATAATTTAGAAGAAAATGGCACATGAAGAGAATAATCAGCAGAGCCAACATTGTTTTAAAGCAGTCAGGCACTTATAAATAAATAGAGAAGTTCATTCTGAAGGCCCTTGTGATGAAATAAATCCAGATGTCTGAGGCTTCTTTAATGGGAGATGTTTATATTCTGTGGGCATTGAGACTGTTAACTTCAATAGTGGGAAATCTCTTGAAAGACAAGTGGCTGTCAAACCCTGCTGTGAATCCCACAGTGACTTTTCTCAGAAAATTGTTTACTGTTAGTGGAATCCAAAACACAGAGATTTTCATGAAGACTGACAGATGCTATCATTTTTTGGTCACTGCTAAAACAGCAAGACCAATTCATTTCAGTAAAGAGAGTCAGGGGAGACATTTCCTTAGAAAATTATAATCTCCCCATAGAGGAGCAAGTTCACGTACAGAGATATGGCTGGAGGCTGCTGTAAAACCCATGGCTGTTGTGCTGGTATTTAAATTATTTATGAGGATGGAAATTTTAACTTTTTATGTAAATAAAAAGGATGAGAAGTACTTACAAAACAAATTATATTAATACTCCTGCTCTTCACCCGTTACTTTTACTCTCAGAATGACTTTGTCAGAGTCTTTTGAATCAATGGGAGTTTTGCCAATAACATTAGCACAGGCTGGATAAGATCTATAGAGCTTTATAGTATATCACACAGAATATGAATGATGAAGGACCTATTGAAAAAGTTTTGCTGTTTCTTTTAGCAACAAGATGAAATCCAAACCTTTTGAAATTGTGCACATCTCTGTCTGAGGTTCACTGGCAGGTAGAGACCCTAAAGTACATGGTTTATGTTCACAGTTAGGTACTTTGTCATTTAAATAAATGGATCTATGCACACAGTTTACCAGAACTTTAAAATATGCATGTATGATTTTGGCAGCTCTAAAACGAACTGGCAAACCAGGATGTAATCCTGGTCTTATTATGGTCTTTGCAGCATGGGATTTACTCATTTAAAGATGAGTTGTAATAGGCAATTAATATTGTTAGGCCTGGAGATACAATGAATCTCCTTCAAAGTGGCGGACATAACATTTTAGTCCTCTCAGGCTGAATGAAAGAGGGAATAACTGATCCTCTCTCTTGAAGTAACTGAAACAACACAACAGTGTCTTAAACGACAGATCTGCTCAGGAGCCCTGACTTCTGCCAGCTCTGCTGTGGTGTGGCTGCAAGTAAGGCAAACTGCTGGTTTTAGATTGCTGCTCTCTGTGAGCATGGTGTAAGCAAGGAAACATGCATGAAAACCAGAGACTCCAACCATATCCAGAGGATGATTTTTGATGTGAGCCTGAAAAGAAAAAGGTAATTAAGAGAGATATTGGTTTGGATACTGATGGAAACCGGGTTTGCATTCTTAAGTAAAAAATATTTCTCTATTGTTTTCATTTTGCTTTTGTTTCCCCCCTAAGAAAAATGAAGAAAATTTTGATCTAAACAGCAATGATTCCTCCTTACAGACATATTCCATAAAACTTACACTTCATTTTTTTATTTCTCATATGGTAAAAGATTGGTGTTAACTCTGTTCTCAGAATGTGTCTGCCAAATCACCATAAGAATGAGCAGGGTCTGATTCTGGTCTTACGTTGTCTGTTGTGCTTTATCCCTAATAATGTAAATACTCAATTTAACTTTCTACTAATAGAGGGGAATCTCTCTCTGCTATCAGGATTTACTTGCCAGGAAAAGAACACATCAGTTCACTTACAGATCCAATGGAGACTGGTTATTTGGAAAAGAAGAATCTCTTCCAAGGCTAAGTAACATTTTCCTCTGTCAATACCAGCTTGAGAAAGCTCAGACTTTCCTTTTGGTTACCTCAGACAATTGTTAAGACCCTAAACTGCATCACCCTTTGGAGTGGTGCAAGTGCTTTTGTGGATGAGTGGTTGGAGTTACAGTTGGAATCTAAGAGATGAAAATGCTCCCATTTTTGTTTTCTTAGCAGTTTTGCTGCTTATTAGGTTCTACTAGGACACAATATTTAGGCTGACCTGAGCAGCTCTTCAGCAGCAAGTGGCAATTAGAGCCCGTAGTGAAGAAATGAAACCACTGAAACACCTCCTGGGCTGTGCAGTTGCACCAGGAATAGAAGGGATCCACTAAACAAAATTCTCTGCACTGAGCAATGTGGTTTGGAATGTGGGTAACTTAGGAAGAGTAACTGTTTCAAAAACCACTTTGGAAAGGATCTTATTTTTTTCAGTCTAATCGTTGTCTGTTTTGCAAAGATACAACACTGCAGTGTGGTTCATCATAGCTCAGTGTTTGCAAGGCTCCTCAGGCTGCTTTGAAAAGTGAAGGCAAGTAATTTTTCTCTGTGCTTGTCCATTAACCTACACATGTACCGTAATTCAGAGACCTTGTGTAGCAGGCTGTGTAAAATTTAGTGTCTGATTTTTGTCCTTTACCATGAAACCTGTTACTCTTTCATATTGCAGCCTCAAATTCAGATAGAGTTGACCATCAATTATTCATGGAAAAGTTATCTCAGTCACAGATGAACTTGGACTGTTGATGCAGAGAACCTCCATCTGCCTTCCTGTATTGCATCTCTGAATCTAATGTGTCACCAAACGTGACTCAGAGACATACTATCTGCTTTTAGGAGATGCTACACTTCAGTTAGGAAGCTCAGGTACAGAGTTTATAAATCCTGGTGTAATTTGGCTTGGATGAAGGTGTTACTTCTTTACCTGAGTAGACACAACTATAGTGTATTGCATATAGGTAAAACCTTATAAAATGAAAGCCTTGTTGCCTTTGTAAAATTATGGCTTAGGCCTGTTACTCCAACTGGAGAAGGACTGCGAGCAAAGCCTGGGAGAAGAAAAACAATTAGCTTTTACCCATGTAAATGTAGTGTCAACAGAAGAAAGAAAGTTTAACAATAGAATGAGAAAAATAGCAATATATCAGCACCTGGTATTTTTCTGAATGCTTGAATGTTTATGCCATAGGTAGCCAATGGTAGTGTATTATAATTAACAATAGCCAATGAGTCTACGGTAGTCATTTAGTAGCCAATGACTATGTAACACGAATGATAACATCCAAAAGTCTATAAAAAGAAGTTGTTTTGTTTAATAAAGGCTTTTTTGCACACTGTCCTAGGCACAGTCTCTGTGTGTCGTGTCCGCCCCAACAGCGACATAGTGTTTTGTTCTGGATCAGGCAGACAGAATAATCTCTGTTAGAATCACATCTGCTCTAAGGGCAAAAGCTCCCTCAACTTTCTTACCTCTCTTTTCTTCACTACAGTAATACTTTATAATTGAAGTTTCATTTTCTCAGTGTTTTTTCATTTCTAACAATTTCACATGTCCTTGAAACCTCGGTCCCCGGGTATGAACTGCATGAATTCTTCTTTCTTGATTGGAAAATAAGGGAAGACAAGAATGTTTCTGATGTCTTGACTTTCATTTACACACTAAAATATGGTCTGTGAAGACCAGAGTATTTTTGGAGCTCAGGTTTAGGTAGCTCCATTTATATCATTGATAGTCCTCTGCTTTATTCAATCCCTGAATGAATTTTAAAAGAGGAAGAGGGAAGAAAAAACAAAACCAAATTTTATTATGTATATTATACCCATCACTAAGCAAAAAAATACTATTTCTACATGTGATACTAAAAAAAGGAGTTATTTTAGTAACTTAGCCATACTCTGGATAAATGCTGTATATTTCACCAACACATCTGTCTAAAATATTTTTATAAAAAGCAGATTTTATTTATTATTTTGATTAAAAGTCTGTGCCAATTAAGAAAGCAGAGACACAAAATATTTCTTGGAAAAAAAAATCTGTTTGTCAATTTTTTTATGGTATCTCAAAAGCTCAGGGTTATGCCCTGTCATCATCTTTTCCTAGGTTTAATAAAATAATGAAGTGTAGAGAAACATTTTAAGGCAGTAAATACCAATACAGTTAGGTTATAAAATCAGTTTCATTTATTAAATAAGTGATTAAAACAATTTATTCATTAGGAAAAAAAGTGTTTTGAAGCCCAATTGCCCATCTGAGTCTGAAAGAGTAGAAATTGAGGCTTTCTTTCTGTATTTTCTTAAAAATCATTCTGCTTCCAGAAGACCAGATCTGCTCCTCTGTCTACAGATCCATCCACTCAGCTGTGGGATCAGGAGGGCAATGCCACCACAGCTCAAACCAGTTTTACCTGAGCTGGGAAAATGATTCTCTGCAAGGAAACATGTTCCCTTACACTGCAAGGAAGAACCATGAACTGCCCATTGGTTCAAGCTTCCCCATGAATCATGCATGAATCACACAATCATAATCAAATCCCTCTGTCTTTAAAACTCTGGGAAATCACTCTGTGTAATGAAAACCAGAAAGGTGATGAGAGGGTTAACACAGAATCGGTCTACCAGAACTGGATGAATAATTTATTCTTTGAATTTTTCTCACTTTTCTTTCTGCAAATTGCCTGCAAACAGTTTACTCTTTTCTTTCATTTAGTATTATTCAAAATTATTTGCTGAATAATTTCTGCAGTTAATTCCTGATCTGCATATCCTTCATGAGCCGTTCAATAGCAATTCCTGCTAAACATTCAGGCTGCCTCAGCTAATTACTCTGGGATATGCAAGCCACACTGTACCATAAGCCGAGCTGAACAAACGCTTCTCAACATACTTTAAGACTGTTCCTCCTGGATGACACGGATGTCCTCGCACAAGTTTTTTAATTTATTTAGATATTGAAATAAAATCCAGACTGGAAGATTTGGAGAGAAAAAGTAGTAAAGGGACAAAAGCTAAAATTTTCTTGTGAGCTAGGAACAGATTAAATGATAAACATGAAATATTAGTATTCAATGGCCACCTCAAATAAAAATTCCATGGACCTACACTTCTCTTTCAGTCTTGTTTTCTTGTATTTTAACTGTCCTCTGACCAGTCCTGAGAATATCCTGCCCTTGAGTTCCATTTGGTATTGTTAAGTATAGGCCTTGCTATCCTTAACTAAGACTCCCTTCATGATTTTCTCTCTTGCATACTTTGTTGGTCTCTGTGGACAGCAGGGCTGTCCTGATGGCCACTCCCATCTATGTCACTTGCAGGACCTCCTGGCTTGTTTCATTTCTCAGGTTCTGTCTCAAACTTGTTAATTCCTACTTCATAGCTTCTGAGGTAAGCCTCACAGTAAATCCTAACAGTCTTTTATCCTCTCCTATCTTGCTATAAATCCTTTTTCTTTTGGGATTAACAAATTCAGACTTGCCTGGTAATACCAATTCAGAGTTTTGCTGTGAACATTGGTTCTGTAGCCTATGCCATTTCCTCCTTCCACTGGCTCTACTTTCTGGCTCATTAAGCACAAGTAATGGTCCTTCATGGCCTGTTTCTACTCTGCCTATCATTTCTCAGTCATTTGGATGGACTGTGGTGCCAGCCTCCTTCAACAATTCTGATAAATCTTTGAAACAATGTTCTCCATCTTCTTGTGTTGTTTAATGCTGCTTTCTCCTAAATCCAGGAAGGAGTTTCCCTTTATCACTTTGTGGTGGTTTAGTTCACATCTAGTATCCTCTGTGAGATAAAGGATTAGGAGAAAAAACAAACAAACAGGCTCAAATCTTTAAAGAACCAAAAGAAAACTTTATTAATAGAACTGAAAGAAGTAGTAAGAGTCAGAATAAATTCTAGAGTCAGAACAGTTCTCCTCCCTCCACCCTCTTCTTTCTTTTTCCACTGACAACATGAAGAGACAAAATTTGGGATTTTCTGTCAGTTCACCACCTCTATAATCATCTTTCTTCAGTTCATTTAGGGAGAGGAGTCTCTCTTGCCAGCCATGGAGACTTCTCCACAAAAACCAGTTCTCTTGTGGCTTCAGTGTCACAGCGAATTAGCTGCCCGGGAATGGAAATCTATTTGCAATGTGGAAGTCTCTTCCCTCGACTTAACAGCTTTCCCCACAACTGTTTCTGAGGGTTCAATCTTTAGCTAATGGGGCACCATTTTAAGGATGAGCTGTTCAGAAGCAAAGGTTCTCTTCATCTGTCTCTGAGATCATCTTCATCTCTGGGAACAGAGGTCTTCTTCTTCTTCCCTGGGGAAGGATCTTCATCACTCTCATCTCTCTCATTAAATCACAGATACTTCAACATTTGCTTGTTTCAGCACAGGTGCCTTTGCTCATGGTTGTGGTTTGAACGCTCTATCCCCCCATGGTTTTCATGAATTACAGGGGTACTCTGATGTATCATAGTTCATTGCCATAGCCTTATAAAAGAATTTCAGCTCCTAGGTTTGAAGCATCTCCTCTTTCTCCTCTCTCTGGGTTTTGGCTTTTCCTTCTTCACTGACTTTGGTGCCTCTATGAGGTTTTCTTCACATGCCCTCACCTCCTCTTTTCCTCTGACTCAGGAGAGGATTGATGTCTGTAGGTTTCATCTGTTCTGGGGAATTTTACCACGCTGAAAGAGCTAATCTCACCCGTGGCCTGTGCTGGGCAGCAGGCGGAGCTGTGGGGTGTGGAGTTTGTGGGGCTGCCCCAGGCCTGCAGCGCAGCAGGAGCGGCAGGGATCTCAGCCGAGCCGCGCCGGGGCCGACCCGGCCAGGCCGCACAGGGCCCCAGGGACCTGCCCAGAAGCTGGAAGCCAGAGAGCTTTCCTGGGTGTGCTCCTTCTTAAATGAGGTTTTCACAGAGGCGTGTTTAGTTTCTTAAGTGGCTTAACCGAGTTGCCAATATTCAAACTGATTGCTTCTGTTGGGTCTGGAGGAAGCTGTCAGCAGCCCCTCACTAAAGAATCACTTCCGTGACTGCTGGGATTTCTCCTTAACTGAAAACCAAGCTATGCTAAACCACAACACACCTACAAAACTGAGTCTTCAACATCCTGCAAAACCATTTCTTATAGACATGTTAAGATCACTGTCAGTAATCTGAATAATTTTCCATCCTAATTCTTTTTTCTCTTACCAATAGTCACTTGCTTTGTCTTATATTAAGGTAGAAAAGTGTGGGAGCCAGAGTCAACTGTTCTCTATTCAAACAGCATTCGCAGATTCCAAGCCCAGGACTGCTTGCTTGGAGTCAGAGAGATGGGAAAAAAAAAGAAAGGTTTTACTTACACAGAAGGCAAGATGTTATTTAATTTAATTTTCAGTGATTTCCAAGAAGATATTGTGAAACTTTAATTGAGACTACTTTGTCAATTAGGTAAGTTCAAGGGGATTCTAGACCCCACAAAAGCAAAGTGGAAAACTGAGTGATTCAGTCAGCAGGTGACAATACAAAAAAATTATTTTAAGAGTGTTGACACACCTGTCTGGACTTCTCACAGTTGATTTCTGAATGAAATAAAACTAGCTTGGAAAAGGATTCAGGTCTCAAAGTAGGAACTGATTAGCAGTCTGATCTGGTATTGAAATCCCCAGTTTCCTGTGTGTAATTGCCTTTCAAATGTTCAAATGCTGAAGGTTGAAAAGTAGCATGCTGTGCTCATAGAGATCAGTGTTTGCAATGAATACACAGATTCTCAAATTTTAACTTGGTTTATTGCCATTTCACCCACATACAAAATTCATAATGAGAGCAAGGCATAGGTTATTAAGTGTGACAGAACAATGTATATTTTAATATTAATGAGAGTATATTTGCCTTGACCTCGCAGCCTTACAGCATTAATTGTGTTTCAGATTCTTTAGTTTTCATATATATATGTATATAAGAAAGCTATGGGTGGCCACACTTTTAACACTCTTTAGATATTTATAGTCAAAATATCCATAGCCAATTCAGAGAAATAGGAATTTTGTACAATTATCATAAAACACTGATTTTAAACTTTTGAACAAAGTGACTCACTTTTAGTTTTCAATGAGTGCAGAGGGAACACAGACATTTGCCTCTAAAGAAAATTCCCCTTCTATCCTGCCTCTGATTAAAAATTTGCCAAGTTTTTCAAAGTTCAATCTATTTCCTTTCATGAGCTTCCATGTTTTCAAGTCTTCTCTATTAGGTTATTTGTTACATCAAATAACCTAAGCATACAGCTTAGGTTATTTGATACAGCTTATTTGATACAGCTATCAAATATCTGCAATAAAAGTGTTCATTTTACAGAATGAACAAAATTCTTGTCTTCTCTTGGAGGGACACAAGATGACCATATTTTAGCCTATAAAATTCAGGATTTTTTTCTCAAGAAGCTCTGGTTGCACCTTGATTTTGTTCACCATTTGTGCACCATTTTTTGCTTCTGTGGAAAGCCCTGACTGACATTCATCAACTCCCATGGAGAGGATGTTATTGCTATGATTTGAAAAAACAAGTGTTTTGCCTTCAGTTGCTCCAACACCATGTGCACAGCACTCCAAAGACAGAATGTGCCAAGCTAGAGCCTGTTATGAATTTATATAGTCACCTAAGTCTGTTTATCTACAGGATCACCAATTTAATCAAAAAAATTCACCTAAATGTTGGTTGTTGCTTCTAGCTTTCTAGACCAACAGATTAACTGTTTATAAATTAATAAATAGGAAATATTAATGGTTATAAATTTAAGCAATGCTTGGAACTCATTACTGTATTTCACAGTTAATAATAACTTTTGAATAATTTTATCCCTAAACTTGCACCGTAAGCTTCATCTGCTTCGAGATCTATTTTGAGCTCTGTTTTGAGATATGAGAAATTAGGTAACTATAGGTCAGACATAGAATTTTGGTCTCCATCTTCACACAGTCTCATTCCATATTGCCTACTGCATCTCACCTTTGAGGTGAACCACAAAATTTGGTTCTCAAGCCAATTTGTAATAAATCAGAGTGCTTTACTTGATTTACATTATGGATATTCTGAATTGCTAAATTAAGGTGTCAGCAAGATATTTAATAATATCCAATATTGCTGTAAATCTTATGTTACTCAAAGAGAGCATTTATTTTGAAGATCTCATACTGAACCTATTTTTTTTTTTCAAACCAGTAATTCACCCCTAAATTAAAATTTTTGTAATTTAGAATATATCATTAAGTCCAGGAAAGCTGCTAACAGCAGGAAAATAACATCTCCAAGGAGGTGAGGAGACTGAAAAAAAGTAGCAGCTGACACGTGATGAGTAGAGGAGGATTTCGGTAACAAGTTGAAGCAGACTGAAGGAAAGACCAAATGAACTGGGACAGGGCTGCAGCTTGAAGCTGAAGAACATCTAAAGCAGTGTGTCAAACACAAATGAAGGAAAGCACTTGGAAGTGCACAGCATAAGCCACAATCTGAAAACAACCAACCCTTTTTTCCTACAACTGGACCTTGGTCTTAATTCTAAGCAGTCCTGAAGAGTTCTTGTGGATGAATACTCTGAAAATATAAAATACTCCTGTGTAAGAGTTTGACTGCCAATCCGAGATTCTCCAGGCAGGCAGGAGTTCATGCTACCTGTATGTGATGCTGGATATCACACATGCCTTTCTCATGAATCTTCTTTATCTAAGAATTAAATCTAATTAACCATTTGATACCATTTAACAAAAATATACCATAACTTCCACTAATCCTTTTTTTTTTTTTCCTGTAGTCACAGGTACTAGATTGCTTAAGTATTTTTAAATTATTTAAGATAGGTGATAAGGGATAACTGTATAAGAATGGTTCTCCTATGCATGTTAGAGTGATTAAAGTATATTCAGTGAGCCATCAGTCCAACTCTCCTAGTCACATTTTTTCCTCTACTACTACAGCAATATTGAGTATTATCCAGGCACATCTATAGGATACCTTTCCAATAAGCTAACCATGGAAATGATTTACAGTTTCTTTATGAGGTAAAAAACCGGGCAGTGAAAGGAAATTCCCATCAGAAATAATCTTGCCTTCTCTGCTATTTGCTACAGCCTTGCATCAAGATCTTTATCCAGTTGCTGCCTTGTTGGTTTTGCTTTTTCCTTTTCTTGGAAATGTCATTTCTCCTTGCAACAGGATCGCTTATCCTAGAGACAGATTAATTATTTACATGGTGGGTAGTTATAGAAGCAAAATGTTAAGAAAGGCTTTGTCTGTTTGACATGATACTTCATTTCACCACAACATTAATCTTTTTTACCTAGGAACTTTATCTTTTTTCAAAAATAAAGCATTAGACTTCTTAACCTCAAAACTGCATGTGGCCATCAATTGCCAGAAGGGGTCTTGAGGGAACCTGACAATTATGAATGAGGTAAGGAAAGAAAACATTTGAAAACTTGTTAGTGCATCACTTGAGGGTAAAAGAGGCATTGTAGAGAATATAAAAGAAGCATGCCATGCCCTAGCTTTGCCATCGTTTGGAGGAAAACCATCTCACTGCCATGTCAGTTTGACTACTGTTAGTTATAGCGAGATGATTTCTCCCAGTCTGGACAGGTACGGAAGTGTTAAGGTTTTCTTGCATTACTTGAGGTGACTGATATGTTTTCTGCTCTTCAAATTATGGGGTTTTTCATATTTCAGAAGAAATAATAGGAAGTGTTCCATGATTCTAGACTTTGTTTCCAATAATTGAAATATTGGAGACTTGTTTATTTATTTTAACAGTATTGAGACAAAATCAGTCCTGAAGACAATGAAGCTACTGAGAAGGTTTAATTCAATTTATTTTGTTGGCAGGAGAGGGGTCTTTTATATATCAAAGTGTCATTCCCCCATCACCATTCTCTCCTTCCTATAAATTTGTGGGGAAAATGACAGAATAAATGAAGACTTATCTAGTCTGGGATTTATGTGCCATTTTTAGGTTCTAGACTTTCTCTTCGACTCAAGAAAATTGGATTGTAAGTCTTTCTCTTTTTCCCTCTAGTAGGTTAGAAATAGTTCTCAGGGATACAGAAATTTCTACAAATGATTGTGAGCTCCTTATAACCTTGCAGTGCTGAAAGCCATGGTACTGCCTAAGCAGAAGGAGTTGAAATATCAGTATTGTACTCTTTGCATTGATGTCGTTGTTTACATTTATTTTTCAGGTTTCCAAGTAATTATCATAGGAATATTGTTTATTAGCTGCTTTCCACTATAAGTCTATAAGCCAAATGATGTAGAAATTTAGGTGCTGGACACTGATGGAAAATTCAATTATTATTTTGCTGCTTAGATAACCACAATTCTCATGGTTTGATCAGCCCTATAATATAATTGCAACGTTTCATAGTAGTTTCAGTTTAATGTTTCTGTTTTATGCATCTAATTTATTTCTTTCATAATTGATATGAGATGTGCATATCTTTTGAAGTGCTGTGGGATGTGTAACATGAAAGATTCTGTACAGGAACAACTGTTTTTCTTATTAGAGTGAACTGCAACATGACAGATTAAACATTCAATTAAACAGGAAATTTTCCCATGCAAAAAGCTCAGTGAAAGGATCTTAACAATATTCATTTTTACGAGGTACTAAAGTTTTTGGAATCAATTATCTTGAAAGTCCATCTACTTTGCTTGCAGGTAAAATAATAACTCAGTTGTTTCAGAAAAGGGGCCAAGTATTATTTACATAAAGCTCCATTGTAAAAATCTGGGTGCAATTTCTTTGCAAGATTTAAAATACTTTGGTGAGAGAAATGAAACTACTCATAAAAGGCAACCACAGTATGTTATAAACCACCTTTATGGTTCATTATAGATTTGGTTTAATGCTGTTGGATTAACACGAAAGGTTAATGTTTGCATAAAATATGCATGATTGGTTTAATGCTCTGGAACTGTGATCAGGTTCTCTAATGTTATGAAAGGGAGTGACATGATACATGGTTAAGGCTGACACAAATAGAAGTGTGATATATTTCCAACAAAACTGGTCAAGGGTATTTTCAAAATCCTCGCTTATGTGATAACACTTCAAAGCCAATCTGTACCAATGGGAGATTTTGTGTTCAGCTCTCATAATTAAACTGTTTTCTGGCTGCAGGAATTGCATGCATTTCTAATTTGCAGTGTAGACAAAGTGCTTGGAGAATGATATGTTCAGATTTTCTTCTTGCATTTTCTGAGCCTTAGGTATTATGTGGAGTGTTTTCGTTTAAACATTGATTATCTTTGTTATGCTTTATTGCCAGGAGAATGATAATATTTCTTATGCATTGGAAAACTCCATCTAACTGGCAGATTTCACTTATTGCTTAAGTGTCTACCTAAGCTCTTCACTCTTCCAACAAATGATTTATAAATTTTTGATTTATTTTTTCTACCTTGACCATGCCTCAAAGATAATTACAGTTAAGCATTCTTTCATGCTGCCAGGGAAGAATGGTGAATTTTGCATGTATTTGGATAAATATCAGCCATGAATCTTGTCTAGGCCATGAACTTCTGCAGCTGTCAAAGGTCTGGAGAGCAGATAATGAGAGAAAACTATGGGCTGTCATAAGATAAGGAAACAACACATAGTAATCATCAGGACATATGGACACAGCTACAAGAACATGTACATATAATGCATTGCTTTGTATGATTATGTATTGCATAACTCTTGGGGCAGGTTTTGTTTGGTACACCTATGGGTATGGATATTCCATGGAGAAGAAGTTCTAGCAAGCCCGGACTTTCATACAACCTCTTAATGATATGAAAGATGATTCATATCAAAACCTGTACTCACAATGATGACACAGTAGTGATTAAAAAAAAATTGCTACACTCCCCCTCTCTTTTTTATTTTCTTTTGTTTGTTTGCTTTTGGAGGGTTTGTTTTGTTTTCTTTTGTTTTTAATTAAACACAGATTGTTTTAGACATCCATCTTGTACGATAGATAGCGTGGTCACAAGAAGATGTAGATGGAAAAAAGTGGCCATTCATGGGAGTAGCAGGACAGGCAAGACCTTCAAAGGCCAGTGTCCCTGCTGTCATTTGTGTAGTATGCAACTACAGCCTTTTGTAAGGTGGGTGTCTCCTTTCATGCTTAGAAGTGAAGAGTTTGGTGCAAATGGGGCAGCAGAGTCAGGAGTAGAACTCCTTCTTCAGGGCAGTGTTTTTTTCAAACCTTTATGTGTAGGTCTAATGTGAAAATGCTTCTTTGAGCACAGCAAAAGGCTGCATCCCCCTGGCATTATTGCAGGTCAGGATCCTGTTTCAGAGAACAGGGCTACCCAGTGAACTTTGTAAGAAGTTATAGGACTGTCAAGGACAGAACAGAGCCCTTTACCCAGCTTTGATCTAGGAAATAATTGCAACATAATGGCTGCTTCCAAGGGCCAAAAAACATCTTAAGCCTTATATCACTTCACACTTGGAATTACAGCCTAGTAAATTGATATTTGGATAAACAATAAGCCAAAATAAACAGTCCATAACTGTTTGGACAGGTTTTTAATGGGCACTGCCATTGGTCTTGTTCATTCATTATATATTTGTTATGTAGCCACAGTCCCTAGAGACCAAGAAATTTAAAGACTGAATATTCATGTCTCCTTTATACCTAGGCTTGGTTCTGTAAAAGTTCAAAAGCACAAGTACAAATTCACTGAAATGGACCTTATGGAGATCTTGTTTTGGAGGCTCACTCATGTTCAGAATGAGTTATCCAGAAATTTCTAATCTGTATTAATTACTAAAATATGGAATATTGAAATCAAACGTTTGTGCAACATTTATTAATTCCTCTAAAATGCAGACAGCTCATGGTATATGAGCAGCCATGCATTTTTGGGAGATGAGGTAGCATTCTTTTGCTAAGTGATATCAATCTTAATGCAATTAGTTTTAACAGCCTGCCCTTCATTATTTTTTTCTATTTTTACCACAGTTATCTTCATTTTCTCTACATTCAGCAATATCTCTTCATCTGTTAGACTGACAAGAACTTTCTCAAAGACAAACAATGCTAATGAACCAGAGACGTGTCTCAATCAATGTCTTTCTTTCCCCATCTTGATGGGAATCATATATAGCTGCTAATTTTATATTAGGGTCCTTTTTTTTTCCCCTTCCTCCATTCTCAGCCTTGGAGGCATGGAAGGAAAGTGGTTTCAGCACTTATCAAATAGCTTTTTATCAGACTGACTGGGGGGCATTCAGTGACATGGTTGATCACTCCCAGGAGGCACAGTTTCAGCCAGAACAAGCTGACAAAGGTCGCTGAAAAACAATTCACTCAGGTTATGTTGGAACACACAAAGTCATATGGACCTAAATCACATGTCCATAAAATCTGGGCTACCAAGTTTAACTCTCCACACTCTTACTTTAAATATTGTTACATTCTGAGAACAGCAGCTGGTGCGAGTCATAGGTAGGCTTCAAAATTATTCTACAAAAAGTCACCAAACTCACATAAATTGTATTTATATGAGAATTTCATGAGCTCAGCTGTTGTGGTTGCCTGACTGAAGTCTTAATTAACCAATGCATCACCTTACCTGAAACAGCAATGCAAAGTACCCTGCTATTATATTCAGTACACAGTATTTCAGATTCTTAAAAGGGACAAATGAAATATGCTGGACAAGATAAAGCTTTAGGTGCTGAATCTTCTGCTGCAGTTTGACTTGAAAAAAGCTACACATTTTACAAAATTCTATGTCTCTCTTCCTATTGTATTAGTAATAAGTAATTCATAGTAGGATTAATATGTCAAATTAAAATATTTATTACATTGATATGATGTTAATAATTTGGTGTCTGCTTGACCTTAATTTTATCTCATTGTTTGAAGATCTCTGGTCACTCACAGAGGCTGTAAATCAAGTGTCATTTTCAAGTATGGCCCCTCTTGTCCACACCAAACATTTCATGGTGTAGTTTCTTCATTTGCTGAACCAGTTCATTGCACCCATGGAGTCGAACAAAGAGAATGAGTCACAGACCTGAGGTGAGGCTGCCCCAGAGCCTGGGAGGGGTGACATGATGGAACAGTCCCTAGAAAGCATAGAATCACCTCACAGGTAAATGGTAAAACTCACATGAAATGGAAATGGAATAATTTTTACCAAATGACCTTCAAAGTATTGTTCTAACTATTATTTTAGTAGGGGAAAGCAATAAAAAAACCCAAACCCAAGCCCCAAAATAAAGCCACAAGAAAAAAATCTTTGTTGTTAGCTGTATCTTAGGCCAACAGTAAGGAATTTAGAAGTCCTTCCATAGGGATAGGAAATGTCCATTTCCAGATGGCAATAGAAGCACATTAGTTGCATAAAAAGAAGTTTTGATGTTGCTTCTATTGTCTGTTTGCATGGAAATCGACCACATTACAGGAAGATTATGCATTACTTTCTGCTTTATTAGTAAGCAAAGGGTATATAAATCAACATCTTCTAAGGACATAAATTTTTTTTCAACCAGCACAGTGATTTGCACTAAATAAAATCAAACCAACAAAACATTAAAAGAGTTATCTGGGGGGAACCTTGGTCTTCTCTCACTACTAATAATTCCTAAAATACTGAGGAAATTTGGGAAAATGAAAGAATGTGAATTTTGCGCTAATATAAAAAGCAATTAAAGGTTTTGAGCTGAATGTTTGGAACTGGGGTTTTTGACCTAAATGTCATGTCAAAAAATAAAAGGGGAAAATTCATAGAAGATTTAGTAAGCAATAGTGGAAAGTTGATTTAATTACTATAATTCAACACAGTTTTGTGAAAAAGGTCATGTTGAAAAAGCTTCTTGATAAAGCTGTAAGACTTTTAATTAAGTTCTGTCTGATAAGGTGGTACAGCTATGTTAATTCTATACAATAGCTAACAAAAATGTATGAAATGAAATAAATATTAATGTATAATGGCCTGGATATCTGATTGACTTCTCATGTAATTATGTCATGGAGAAAAGTCTTTTAATTTTTAAAATTATTACCTGGAGATCTAATAAATACCTTTAAGTGTGGAAGAAATAAAATTACAGGTGATAAGATCTGAGGCTGAAAAATAGTTTCAAGGAAAACAGATGTAATGAAGAATGCAAGTGGTTTTACAGATACTCATTCAACAACTGAGCCTAGAGGATTTTAGTGCAAGAAGGGCCCAAGGTCATCAGGACTGGGATTTTAACTGTGTTTATTGGTGCTCACATGTGAATTCTGTGCCAGAGATGCTCCCTCCTGAACATAGCCAGTGCAGTCAGAAAGGTCTAGGAAATGTTTCCTTAGCGTGACAAGAGATGAGAATCAGTTTTCTTAGCAGAAGAACTTTTTGCTGCATAAAATAACCTAGGGTGTATGACACATCTGCCTTATGTGGACTATAACAATTGTTTAGTTCATGCGTATCTCAAAAGAAAATTTTGGGGTAGACCTGTGGGCATGTGTGTGTTTGTGCAGCTTTTTTTTGTTAAAATTTTATTTTTGAAAAAGTCTAGGAATGAGGTCGATTAGAGCCTGGACTAGGTTTACCACTAACCTTGACTAAGTTAACCAGTGTCTTAATTTCCTAAATGGACAAGAAGGGGAAGGAAGTGAAAATATGAAAACAATGCAGAAAAGCTCAAAACTCAGTCTAAGCTATTTTTTCTTTCCCAAATGCTTGAGGGTTGCTGAGAGTAAATGTTTGTACAAGATAGAAATGGAAACTCAGAGATCTACATGGCTGTGGCAGTTTCAAAAAGACCACAGTCTCCAGAGTTCATTAATGGTTGTTCAGTAGCAGGAAACTGGAGTGATGTTCAATGATCTCCTGAGGGCGGCCAAAAAAACAGGCCTGCTGAGCAGACTGTAACATCTTCTCAAGGAGTTTATGTAAAACAGACATATGTTTACACTGTTGGTTGTTTTGAAATGTCTTTTTTCCCAGCATATACTTTGTTCTCAGTGCTTAAATAAACAATGCTTGGTTCAGAGAAGGCTCTTTTGTTGCTGAATATCTCCAGTTTCTGACTGTCACAGGAAAGAAAGCCTGGTGCCAACTCCAGTCACAGGCGATAAATAAATCAGTAGGCAAGAGAGTATGACCCACCAGCAGGGGACAATGAAGCAGAAAAAACCACAAACAAAAGAGAAAGAACAGAGTGAAGATGCCGATAATTTAGATAGCCCTAAAGTCGGGGTAAATTTTTTGCAACGTGCAGTTCTAAGACCCAGTGGAGAAATGGACATGAATAACTTCTATACATAGATGTGAATGTAGATGCAAATTATCTTATAATTGAGTATGTAGCAAGTCAGATATTTTTCAGCTCAAATAATATACAGCTTTAATGTAAGAAACCATTTTGGGGAAACTGGGCATGTGTTCAGACATGGTGCTTCTAGATGCAGTTTTACTGTATGTAATTTGAGCTGGCTTACATGAAATATGATTTCTAAGCCAAGATCCCCAGAAATCCTATGTACACATAGATTCAAATGCAATCAGTTCCTAAAGTACATCAGCTGTATTTTCTACCTTACTATCTTGTAACAGAAGTGGTGGACTGAATACCACACAGGTTCTTCAGTTGCTGAAGAAATTAATTAATGCATTACACTTGTGTAATAAGTTTTGATGTTTTGCAGTTGTATTAAATAAATAGTCTTCTTGATGAGCCTTTTTTCCTGATGTCCTCTTTTTTTTCCAATGCTAATTCTGAAAAAAGACGCTTGGGTCATGATGCTTAGACTGGGACGTCAATAGCAAGTTGAAATAAAAATGAGCTTTGGGGGGAAAACAGAAAAATTAATTAGTTGGGGATGTCAGAGCCTCCTTGGCATGCAAAAAGAGCGCAGTTGGTCAGTGAAAAAAAAAATTAATTGGTTTACATCATATGGACTTAAGATGCATTTAATTAGAGGAAGAACATCCTCTCTCATCTCTGGTGCATGCTAGGTCAGAACTTTAATTTTTCTTATACTTTTCACACCTTTGTGGGTTTCTTGCAGAAAAAACTGTGATTTGCCAAGAGTTTCAAGATCTTATTAAAAGGAATTATCACAAAGTGCATTGAGGGAATAAGAAGTTGCTTAAAACATATATAAAAAAAGTTAATATTTCCATTACAAATTTCAAGTGATTTATTAACTTTAGAAAATATGATAGAGGTTTTAAGGGTATTGCAGTAAACATTTCTTCTTACTTTCAGGCAATCACATCAGGTTATGCAAACCAAAAATATATCAAGTACCATTTAGCTTAGATGACTTTCTGATTAGTAACAACAGATTTTGCATTCCTAAGAAAAGGCATAAAACTATTGGAAGATTCCATAATATTCCATTGCTACACTCTAAAGTCTGTAAATAATAAAATATCTCACTTTCCCAGTAAAATGTGGCTTATATTTTCCAACACAGCCACCATGCAGGTATTGGTGTCAAAGATGATAAGATGTGGGACAGTGGCAATAGGAAAGAACATCACCTCTCAATCACAGGACAGATTTCTGGCAATCATAATTCTGAAAAAAACTAATTCAAAACAATGAAGGATGGCATTGAAATGTTTCTATGCAGTTGAATGACATCTTCAGTCATCATTCTTGAAGATGGAAAACAGAATAAACCAACCCTGATTACTGATCAAAGTAGAATTAAAGGAAAATACTTTTTATGTGGCTTAGATGACTGACAGCCATTTTCATTTTCAACGCAGTTTTTAAGCATCATCAGACAACTTTGCAAAGATGATATGTGTTGCCTCCATTTTTCAGATGAACCAGTCGGGAAATAGAAATCATTTACAAAACAGGAAGGAGCCAATGAACCCATAGATGAACTGATCAATCAGTGTGTATACACAAAGCTCATCTCTGTGAAGGTGACAGGACTCCTGGTTCTGACTGTCTCTGATAGTTACGCAGTCTTTGGTTTAGACCAATGTGTCAGTGAAGAATATCTGTCTGAAATCAAATCCTGGCGTGGCAGTGGCAAGTATGCAGAGAGTGTTTAGCCATAATGAGGACTAATGGCTCCCACCCACACTTGTTTACTTTGTTGTCTAGTTTAGGAGTGTGGTTGCATACTTAGCTGGCATTATTTGATTTCTTCTCAAATATTTAAAATAATTATTTTGGTTAGATAAGACAACATGTTCCTAGGAAAGTGTGCCATATAAGTATGTTCTCTCAGCTGTCAGTGACAGCACAGAACTGGGCCATGAAGACTTAACGAGTCTTAATGATTTCAGAAACTAATATAAATTCTTTGAGCACTCAGAAAACAGAGCAACTGCAAACATAAAGGTCTCATATTGTGGTCCCTCATTGGTGCCGAGCCCAACTCCATGGTTTGACTGTCTACATTCCTGTGTGGCTCAGTCCCATGCTGTCTGCCTGTGGGATGGAGTACTGCGTTCCACATGGGGGAAACAGCTGAACAGAGAAAATAAAACAAATATTTGTGTGAGAAGCTGGTCAAAGTTACAGGAAGTGCCAAGTAGGAGAGATGGGTTTTGTAGGCAGTGGAATTAGGTAAGAAGCATCAGACTCTCCAAATTAGAGGGCTTTTGCATCTTGCTGTGCCTTGCCAGCTATACTTTGGTGCCATTCCTGGCAAAAGGATAAGTCTTTGACATCCTACAAGGCCCAGTTTAGCTTGGTGGTGATATCAGAAATAGGTATTTGGGTGCAGGTGGAACAAAAACAAAGTGGAAATAGTAAAGCAGGGTAAACTATTTTTTGGGAATGGATTGTGATAAAGAAAGAGATATAGGTACCCTTTATGAAAACAAGAGCCCAAGAAATGCCCAGTAGATCATAAGAGGTTCTCAGTAGGTGAGTGGTGCTGTTGAGGAATATCTGTGGAGTAGTTGTGTGCTCCACCACTGAGATGGAGCAGGACAATAAATCAAACCTGTTGTTCTGACCCTGCCATGAGTGACAGATGTGTTTCTGTGCTAAGGAAGGCCAGGGTAGGAGGTGCACAATAATGGATTGGACATTCTGTTCCACAAGAAACAGCAGCAGCAACTACCCACTGCTTCCCAAAGCACGAAGAGACATGGAGTGAGCAGAACTAGCTGGGGTCAGAGTTCATAGATATGACCCAAAAGTTAGGCAGGAAAGAATCGCATGTCCTACAGTATAAGAAAAAAACATGCGTACAATTAGATGTGTACATCACATCTAATGTGATGTGAATACAATTAGACCCTTTTCTATAGATTCTTCTTCCTAGATAAACTCATTTGCATGAAACCCTTTCTTCTTCCTCCACCGAAGATCCTTTCAGTCTCTGATTTTGTTCAAGTTAGCTCAAGGTGGAGATTGCATATTTTGGATTATTAGGAGGTATGAGTTCTTGGAGCATTTCTTTTCAAAGAAGAATATGTTTAAAGGCATGAGATGTTGCTGGGATACAGAGTAGTCCTGAGAAGTCAGAGTCATTTCATTATTTAACTTAATCCTAGAAAGTTAAATAAGCATACACAGTTAGAGAGTTTGCAAAATAATTAACATTCATACTATTTAAATATGATTTCCATGGCCTATACGATGTCCTTTGGAAATTCCAGTCTGTTTTCAGGGTGGTGTTAACCCAAATTAAGTAATATTAAAAAATGATGGCCAATAAAATGCAAAGTAGAGGGAAATCTCACACATATGTAAATACTTACAAATGGAGAAAATGATTGTTGTGATGAAGAATAAGACCAGTTGGTGCAGGGTCCTTTATATTATTTTTTTCCCCCAATAAATAGTAAGGATTTATATTGAAAATATTTCACCACATACATGAACTGGGGAAGTATTAATGTTCAGGCAGACTCTGAAAATAGTAAAATATTCCTTGAAACTTTAGTCACAATTCTGGAGGTGCTTGAGCCTTTTGGGCTATATTCTCCATGAGCTTAGATTCTATGTGGGTTTTTTTGACCCGGCTAGTACTAATTAAAACATTTTCATGAACCAAGCCTGGAAAAAGCAGAAGTATGGCTTTGGGTTTCCCCTTTGTTTGTCTTAAATGACAGTTGATTTGCAATGCATGTTTTCTTAAAAATTACATATATCCCAGTATTTTAAAATATTGCATGCCTAAAACAGTTTTTGACTAGTTTTACACGTGAAAAAGTCTGACAGAATGAGATTGCTAAGGGAAGCTTGCTGTGTATTTGCTGGTTTTGAAGACATTTATGATATTTGTGGAATGTCTATTTTTCCACACAATTTGTGAAATGCTGTAATTTGGCTTTCCTATGCACAGAATCAAAACAGTCAAACTAGACCAAATGCTGCTGTAAATAATCAGTTGGGTTTTTTTAGCATCCAGCCAATGGTTTAAAATGTCTGTAAGCAGCTGTCACACAGTGTGTGTGGGTATGTGATGTGTACACCTGTAAAGGTGGCAGATAAAGGGGATGAGGAGAACTGTGAAAAGCTGGACCTAATTACATGACTTTTACTGGTTCCCTGTGGTTTAGGATTTCATTTTCATTGTGTTCAATCTGGCATTTCTTAGGGTCATGGATCCCAGGCAGAATTTCACCTTTCTGTCACAGTCTGTCAAAGAGGCTGTTAGAACCACAGAGGCCAGTGGTTGCAATGTTATTAAAATTTTGGAAATATCTTCCTGACTTTACCTCCAGAGGCTAAAGTTAAATACTTATGCCTTAAAAACCCCACAATAATCTCATTTTTAGATGCTGCTTTTCTAAAACACCTACTTTGCTCGAGAAGAATCTCTTCTGCATGAAACACATTCCCTGTTGCCCTTAGAAAACCTCTGGTGTGCTGCTGTTTCCTGGTCCCAACAAAGGCTTCAAATTTCCTTTAACTGTCAGGAGTGCAAACTTATATGTTTTTTCCATATAAAAAAGTCTTAGGAAAGGCAAGGTAGGGTTTTATGTGGGTTGGTACTTTTCTTCTTCCACCATTTTTGACTGGTCTTTTAAATTTTGCAGATGTCATGCAAGGCACTGGGGATGTGAGACTTTGCCTTTTAGTCATTTATTATCATTATTAATCATAGCCATTTTAGTCATTCTTATCCTTATGGGCAGGATAAGAAACCTCTTGCCCTGCTGTAGATAACAACAGTTTGTTTGGGAGCTCATTGCTGCTTCAAATTCTGCCTGTTGCAGGCATTGCCTGCAGAGGCTTCCCGCCTGTGAAACCAAGGAATAATTCTATAAAGAGAATGGTTTGCAGATCTGTGGGTGGTACAGCCATAGGTGCCACCTGGAATGAGCCACTACCTCCCCCTGCCAGCAATCTGTTCTTTTCCCTCAGAAAGGGATCATCCAAGCTACAAGAAAAATGAAGGGTTCTTCATCTGCTTCCAAAAAAATGCATGGCCATGAGTTTTCTAGCAATGTCTCTTGAAATTAAGAGCTTATCATGTGTCAGTACAAACAGACATAACAAATACGACCTTTTTTTGTGATATTGTCAGCATTTCACATTAAGGCCCTTCAAACTCCAGAAGGTATATTTGAAAACACAGACGTTTAGGGTTTTGTTGGTTTTGGGTTCTTTTTCCCCATATAGCTGAGTATCATAAAGGAGTAATCAGAAACAATGTACTCAATATTTAGTATTGATCAGCCATTACTTCAGTTTCCCTTTGAGATACTCTCTAAGACATGGAACAGTGCTAACTGCAATTCTAGGTAACAAGTGTCAGGGACAGAAATCTGAAAATAGATCTCTCTTTCTTCTTATCATTAGAAATATAATTAATTTCTGCATGTAGTAAAATTCCTCTGTTGACTTGGGATTGTTACTGTCATCTTTCCACTTTCTGTGAGCAGACTAGCATAGAAAATTAGAAGTTCCCCTGGTCTGAATCTCCAGAAGTAACAGACACTTCATTATATTCTCTGGGTACTTCCAGTAGATGATGTTGTGGTATCACATGGTGTGTGGTATTAATAGCAGACATAGATCTAACAGGTTTTGATTTACATAGAGCACATTTATTGCATGATTACTTGCTGGTCTGCATGGACTTTGAGCTGATAGAATTTTCAGGGGGCTCAAATAGCTTTCACTAAAAGATACATCACAAAATTGCAGTGGTGATCCTATTCCTGTGATGAAAAGTAGTTGCTGGCAAGAGAAACTGATGCCAATATGCATAATACTGAAGGATTAGTACCTCAGTTCTCACCACCTCTTTCAGTGATTTAAACTCTCAAATTTTGCTGAGTAAACATCAAAGAAATTGGTGATAATAATGGACTCTGGTAGATTTCTCTTCTTGAGATAATTAGTCTGTCATTTTTACATCATCTTTCTCTGTTTCTTCCCCTCCCATCCCAAATGTTTCAGTGTTTGGGAAAGCACCAAGGGGTAAATAACATAAACTTAAGATTTTTAGGCAGGCATAAAGATCATATAAAGATATACATAAAATATAAATGTATGTCTAAATGTATTCCACACATGCAAATATACCAGTATTTTAGATAGAAATAAATTATACATTATATCTATGTTAAAAATGTTTTGCTCATCCATAGAAGATTGAATCAAAGTATCTAGCTTCCCTTACACTGACAAACTATATTTTCATGGTGTTATTTCTGTTCATCAACCAACCAAACCTGATGTTTGTGCTTGAAGAAGGGAACTTTCTGGTGAAAATTAGCACAAATAGGTGCATTCTGAGGTCTAGATTCTGAAGCAGATGGACCTTTCATCAGATGGAAGATTCACAATTATCAATGTTCATAGATTGAGGCTACTGTAGGCTCTTCCTAGATGGACTATTTATGGTTTCTTTCATTTCTCAGAGAAAAAAAGAACTTGAATTCATAATTGCACTTAACAAAATCCTTTATCAACTTGTGGTGTATTATAGTGTATGCATACAGAGACATGGATGTGCCTATAAACTTTTACAGAGATAAATGACATTTACATCTAAAGATTTGCATGGAAAGATAATGGTGCATGCTAATCATTTGTATAGTAATGAATGTTTCATTTGGCATGATGGACCCCATTTCTGACATCACAATTTACTTTTAATTCTAACAATGTCATTTCAGCTGTATTTTCCTTGTATGTGCAAATGCTAAAGCAAAAAAATCCCGCATATATCCTTTTTGAGGTGTTGCACATTCTCAGTGTTAAAGGGAAACTTAGTTTTACAAGAAAATATTTCTCTTCTCATACTTCTTTTTTTTAGAAGTGCTAGTTATATTTTCTCCAACAGACATCAAATTTTATATCAAACTCGAGGAACTTTTTCTCCCCAGCTGGGAATAACCTACTTAGGGAAGAATTTGGACCTAATAAAATGATTCAACGTCAAAATAGAATGTGAACGCAAATAAATATCTTAGATATCTATTCACACTGAGCCCACTTAAATGTCAAAATGCAGACTCAGCGATGGTTGTGCATGTCATTGGGGATGACACCCACACTGTCAAATCACAACAAAGCGTCGGTGAAGTTAGTCTATGGAGACTACATTAAGTTGTCAAATGAAACAGATACCAGCACAGATTATATTGCCTCTGAAAGACAAATAATAAGAAATTAAGCACAAAGACTCTGATCTTCAATCAAAGTGTACAAGTGCATAGAATGCCACCTGGCTTGTTTTTCTTTTTTTTTCTTTTTAAATCATTGGTCTGGGTTTTGAAGTGTTAGAAGCAGTGGTCCTTTTCCTGTGATGTTTAGTGTTTGGTTTTTTTTAAGTTACTGCAGATTAAATTTACANAAGAAATTAAACACAAAGACTCTGATCTTCAATCAAAGTGTACAAGTGCATAGAATGCCACCTGGCTTGTTTTTCTTTTTTTTTCTTTTTAAATCATTGGTCTGGGTTTTGAAGTGTTAGAAGCAGTGGTCCTTTTCCTGTGATGTTTAGTGTTTGGTTTTTTTTA
>VZRF01012563.1:908088-954734 GCA_013396875.1 Vireo altiloquus
TAATGCAAATAGTTTGTATTACAATTTCTGGGTTTTTATTTTTCAGCACAAGATCTGCCTTTTAGAAACTGGTCAATGGACTACACCAGCTGAGCACTATCAGTTTACCAACTGAAATTATAAGCAATCAATAGCACAGGATTACACATTGCCAGTCTCAAACCAACATGTCAGTTTCAGCTGTGTTATAGCTCAAAAATTATCAAAACATCAAAAGAGTTCAGCTGCTGCTAGATTTTCACAGCAAGGCTAACCATTCTGGTAAAGCAGTTCCTCTTCAAATCCTTGAGGATAAGACGGGGACAGTTTTGTAACAGACAGTCATAGTAATGCTTGAAATGAGTATTTTGGCATGTGGGTTAATGTGAGGACTTTATGTAGATGTTTGCATTTTAATATTTTGCCAGCTCATAAAGAGGAAGCTTGGCTAAAGCTTTCATAGCATTTTGTGTCAGCTTTTAAAAAAGCTCTCACAGCTCTCCTCATTGGGTGAACAGCTTTCTTCAGTGACATCTGTGACATGCTTGGGTGGCTTTTGTCAGCCAGCTGCACTACAAAGTTCATTGCAGAGGAGTAACTTAGTTGTTTGAGCTCTGCCACTGAAGCCCTCAGATTTCTCAGCAGCAGTGACTCTGTTCCTCGTGGGCTTGACTCATGTCCTTATTTTCCCCAAGTCAGACAACCTTATATGAAGCCATGCTGCTGCCATCAGAATGGCCTCCCCCTCATTTATTAAAGATTTGCTGCCTGTTCTAAAAGGACACTGCAAATTCTCCAGCTGCCTTTCTTTCAAGACAAGGCCAAACTGTCCCCAAAAATTCTATGCCCCTCAGAAACGTATCACTCATGTTGCCATCATTTTGCTTTCTTTGCATCCCAGAACAAGCTGTGAATTTTATTTGGCTGTGTTTTTGCAGAGCCATGTCTCAACCACAATCCTAAACTTTTCCTCAACCCTTGTGTTGAAAGGCTTAATGGAAATGAAAACCATAATGTCAAATTCAATAAAGTTAATAGTTTTGGGTTTGTTTTTTTTTTTGTGCTATGTAATCAGTAATTCTCAAAAAAAAAGAAAAAAAGAGAAATAAATACTGTATTGAGAAAGTAAGTTTGGCATAAAGCAACCTGGCATGATTGGCTTGGATCCATTGTCACATGTCTGTATTAATTTTAGGTTCTGAACAGGCTCTGCCTAACACAAAAAAAACTAGCACAGTTTTTGCACAGTGCTAAAACACAGGAACCAATGTCTGTGTTTCAGTGGGCTCTGTGCTTTCCATAAAAAAACCCCAACTTTTCTCCATTCTTTTTCTTCTTCCACAGATGTTACCCAAAACATAGGCTGTTTTCCTCTTCCCTGGTACAGTAAGCTCAGTTTGATGTCCCATTACTTCAGCAGATTGATATGGAAATTTTGTTCCTCTTATGCAATTCTGTTTGTTTTCCTTTTTTTTCTTTTTCCCCATAATTTGCCAAGTAACAGGAGGCTTCTTAAACACCTCCTAAGGGCTTTGTTACTTTACAAAGAGCATTTTGCATTCACTGGTTTGTAATCACAATAAAACCTTTTTGGCCATACTGCAATTTTCATTTTCTGGCCAATTTGTCTCACATATGTTCTCAGACCTTTAGAATGTTAAATAATTGTTATCAGAAGCATCAGTTAAGTTCAATTCAGTTGATCTCATCTATGCTATGACTAATGGTAAGAAAACAGAATTTTATTGTTGTTGTTGTTGTTTAATTGAACTTAAGAGTAAGCAGGTTTGGCCAACAATTATTTTGATTCCTCTAAAGTCCAAACTTTTCCACTGGTTCAGAATCCAATACTTCTAAGGTCTATGTGATTCTCAATAACTTCTGATTCAACTGCAGCCCTCAGTCCTAAGAGAATTCAGCATCTGTTTCTCATCTCACTGCATCTTCTACTTTTAGAAATTTTATCTAAAATATTTTGCTTTTGGCCACTTAAGGTCCACATCACAAAATTTGAAATGTCTTCATTATGTTAAAAAGAATTTGGTCTTCCATTTTAAATTTTAACTTAATTAGAAAAGACAAAAAGTTTACAGCCACATTCAGTTCTGGTGTTATTTGTCAAGAGGATTCTGCAAAAAAAAAAAAAAATTCCACTTTTCAAGTTTTTTCTCTACAAACCAATAAAATTTACCTTTTGAAAGTCCACGCTCACTTCAGCCACACATCTGGCAAACAGACAATGTGCAAATTTTCCTTCATGGCAAAAATAAGTTTTCATTCATGAAAATATATGTAAAACCTTAGTGCTAGACAAAGAGAAAGTCTTGATAACTAAACATCAGTGTATTAGGAGCTCACTTGTTTTCACTACAGTACTAGCCAGAAACCTTGTTAAGCTGAGATAGCTGTGTGATGAGATCTATGATTGCATATGCTCATTCCTCATTAGAAAATATCACGATAACAGTAGAGGCAGCCCCTTGATGTTGCCACAACACAATAGCAGTGAAATCCATTGTCTGATCAATTTCGTTTATTCTGTAGTTAGCAAGTCAAAATTTAGGCTGGGAAAGTTGCTGCTGTAGATAAAGTGTACAAGATACTCTAATAATATAAATATTAATTGAAAATACATGAAGACTTGATGATGTTAAAATGAATTTTCAGGAGGATCCAAAGAAGAAGAGCATGAAAATGCACACATGCAAGACCTCTTGTTGTAAAAGATGTCAGAAGGCAGCAAACACTTTCAAAAAACACATTTGTGGTATTTATAAAACTCTGATATTTAAGTCTTAGAACAATCACATAGTTTCGTGTTCTTTCACTTTGGTACCACATGTTAGGTCCACGTGAGGCTACTCCAGGTAAGAACCTTTTGATCTTACTTCCACCCTGCTCCTTTTCATTTGGAGGGAGAAATGGACAGGAGGAAGGATGGATTATATTTGCTATGCACAAGCATTCTTTCTGCTAAAATATCATTATTATGAATAATGTGGTCTATGTGTGTTTCAACATGATTTCAATAAAATGATATATTTTAAACATTCCTATCAGTTCTCCCTTATTATTTATAGCTGCAGCACCCATATTGCATAATTTATTTTCAAATAATTTGCTGGTGTAGCAAAGACCTTCTCTTTATAGCAACTCTTTAAAAGAACAAAATGAGGGTATTTAAGTGGCTAATCATACAGTTTGTCTGAGAAAATATGAGCATTTAAATGACACGCTGATAAACTGATCAGAAATGAGTTCTGGCAGCTACTAAAAATATAAAACAAAAGATGATGTCTCCGCATCTGTTGTGTTATTTAAATAATAATTGCATTTTAAACCACATTCTTTTATATTCTTTAATAAAAAGAACCAATTATAGGAACAATGGGCACCAAAATTCCTATAATAGAAAACACATCATACAGTGTGAATGATAGAATGTTGGTTTTATACAAATTATTTAGCCCAAGAGTTTCCTAAGAGGAATAAAAAATATCAAATATTTTTAAGAGTGTAAAAAATGTATCTTTTCAATGTGAATTGTATTCCCATGGTTGGAATACAATCTGATAGCAACAAAAAATATTCTAAATTAATCAAATGACACAAAAAGCTCTGTAAAACTAGGAACCATTGACTGAGTTCCTTTGCTGCTTGTGTTTCTGAGAATTGAAAACTCAAGTACAGGATTCTACTTGAACACAGTATCTTAAATCACGATTTTCTCTGTTTTGACCACTTTTTAGGAATGACCTGACGAAAACATCAGTTTTCTGTGAAAAGCATACAAATGTTCACCAAATCACATTTCAATATATTAAGAAAAATTTGAAAGGAAGAAATCCTCTGAATGTCTATGACAGCGTATAATTATTTCTCTGGTTTTCCAGCAAGTGCAATAGCTCTCAGGAAGTGACACTGTAAGGCTCTTTCTAGCCATGAACATGCTCAATCCAAAGGAGCTACTTCAAAATATCACAGTACTACTCAGTGAACATCTTGTGAGTAACAGCTACAAAAAAAATCAGGCCAGATTTGCAACTGATTTGTAGGTAGGAGACAAGGGCTGATTTGGCAGAGCTTGTCTAACTTGGTTGTGGCAGTCATTAAAGTCTAAATAATTCACAATGACTCGGTGGTCAGACCCCGAAGGTATGGAAAAAGGAGTTTGTCAGAAAATGTCCAAGCTCCTCTGAAAGACTTGCAGTATTTCATTCCCCTGGATCAAATGTAAAAGGTTATTTATAAAGAGGGATGACAGACCACAAAAATAAAAGTTTGTACATTAAAAAAACTTTTATTCTCATAAAGTCCTCAGAGTTGGCCATCAAACCTATTTGGTCTTCCACCCAACCAAAAGATTTGACAAATTATTGATGTATCTTTCTCTTTAAGTCTTCATATGGAGACTAGACAGCTTCCTGTTAGCCTCCCTGCCTAGTCAAACCATGGAGCTTCCTGTGGGGAAGATGTTCAGTGAAGCACCTCTGGTCCCAGTCATGCTTCAGCTTCTGCATGCTGAATCAATCCCCACTTGAAAAGAGAAAGGATTTCAGGTTCCCAAAATTGTTTTTCTTACGAGAGACTTTAATAAATACACTTCCAGTGTCCATTAGAACTTACAATCGTCATTTAAAAACTGTTTTTTAAGGATTGTATTTCTCTCTTTCATATATTTTACAGCTGTTTATTTTTTCTTCCTGTTTGAAATGGGTAGAGCACCTTTATCATTAACATGCTGCATGTGTCTCCTTACTTGACTTTTACATTATTGCTCTAGCTATTACTATGCATGCATTATTTATATGGTTGGCTATCAAGGAAAAAAGGCAAGCAATTTACTTGTCAAAACATATTAGAATGCATGACTTTAAATCAAAGTTGCACGGGTCTGTAAAAAGCTATAATAAATGTTCTTTGGCTAATATGTTAGTGTCTTGCAGTGGGTATGGTCAATGTATTGGGTAGGAAACCTGTAATCACTTCAAAGACTCATTGAATAGGAGAGAATTTTAGATTATTATGCTTTGCTTTTAATTGTATGATATTAAGACTTAATTTATGAAGATTACATTATTTCAGTATAAGAAAATTCTAACCTGTGCTTTAATGTTGCCATCAGATTTAAACAGGTATTTGCTCAGTATGAAAATTATAAACATGGAGCCTAATTATCTAAATCTAACCTACATATACAGATCTTCAGACTTAAAAAATATATCTTCTTTCTTGCAGAATGCATTCCTCTGAGTTAGAGGAAGTTCCTGCAGTGTCAATAGTTCTGTCCCGCAGTACACAGATTTTATGGCCTCCATGTCCTTGTGCTTCCATGTTGTAGCACACAAACGCCTGCAACTGAAATCACTGTATACAATCCTTACACAACAAGTTCCCAAAAAATTGATGTGAGCCACCCGTTTCATGCAGAAGGTGAATCAGCTCCCTGTGAACTACATCTAGAAAGCATTTCTACAAAGCCAGAATATTTTCCAGCTCCCCATTGCCCCTGCCACAAAGAAAAACACATACACCTTAAATGTAACTGGTGTTTAGCTAGCACCGTGAAAATTTCCAAAATTTAAATTCGCTGACCAAACTGAAAACAAGTGGAGCCCAAAAAAATATTTAACCTCTCTCAGCAAATAAAATCTGGAAAACAACTAAGGGTCAAAAATATAGAACAAAAATTTTAAAAGTAGATCCAGGCAAATCTTACCAAAAAATGTTTCCAAATAGAAAACAAACTATTCTGAATAACTTTCAATTAAATTATCATTGCATTACATTTCTAACCTCATTTTCGAAATATAGCTGTTTGTTGAGTTCAGGAGAGTCATTAATATCTTTTCTCAACCTGAAATAGCATTTTGGATCAAATAAAACTTTCTGGTCTATTCAAACTTTCAAACTGCAGTCACAAATGTGTAATGAATGTTTATCACACTTGCAGACATGCTTATGAACACAGGCCCTAATTTTTAATCATTGTCCAACATACCAGAGAGGTTTTTTCATTTCTTTTTCCACAAGTTCTTGCCAAATCATATTGAAATTAAGAAAATGAAAGGGAGCTTAGGTGAATGTTGAAGTAATTATAAAAGTTATACAGCTGTAATATCACAGACTATGGGAAAGGTCTCAGTTAGTGATGTTCTTCATAAGGAGAAGGCAGAAATGTGCCATGGTAATGTCCAGTTTTTTTAAGATACAGTAACTTATTCAAGGTGGCTGAAAAACATTTTGGTTGGACAGTTCATGGTATACTATTTTCCCTTCCTTCTGGTGTGGTGAATCAATCAAGTGTTCAGCAAAGCCAAGGTGGTTTTGTATTCTCAGAGTGGAGACTGGTCCACTCTGGATATATGGCACCAGTGAATTCTGAATAAGAAGTTGTAGTTGAAAACGAGTGACAGAAAATGTAAGCTTACTTATCCCTAGGGAAGAAACAGGCTGTGTCCTAATGGTGAGAAAAGTTTGACATTATCCAAGATTAGATTGCACTAAGCACTGTCTGAGCTGGGAGGTCTCTGCCCTAAAGAGCTTGTACTTGCAGTATTATGCAGTGGGCCATAGTGTATGTCTTCCCAAAAGTTATGTTCTAGCTTGAGTGAGATTAATCAACTTTATATCTGAGGTGATAGCTGAAAATTTTTGACCTGTGTTATTACCTGACAGTGGGTCAGATTACCCTAATATATGTACAGGCTGTGGCCATAAGATAATTTTTTTTCATATGGTGAAATAGTCACCTTTTATTTTGTCTGTCCTCAGCTTCAATCTGTTTCAACATTTAAACAAGATGACCTTCAAACTTGTTGTGGAAAAAAAAAATTAGTCTTTTTCACATTGTTATTTATGATTTCAGAGGAGGGAAACGCACATTTTCACCTGGGGGAAATATGCCATTTTTAGAATGTCTATTTGTCAGATTGTAAAAGGTTTTAAAAGAGAAAGCAATTATTAAGGTTCTGCAAGAGGAATCAGGAAAAAAATAATTTATACGAAATTATTTGTCTGAGGTTGCTTTAAAAAAACATACAGATTTGCTAAAGCAAATCTATTAGTTATGTTCCCCATGTGAAAAGAGCAAGACAATCCTGGGCTAGCTATTTAAAAAGGCTATAAAAAGATGGTGTTTGATATATTGAAATTATATTTTAAAGAGGAAAAAATTCTTACAGACAAAGAAGAAAATTGCAAGGTTTAACAGGGTTTTATTGTAACGAGATTGATGGACATTTGTGGGCATATGTAAATAGGTTTAGTCAATGCTTCACTGAAAACAACATTGGAGATAAGGAAAATGCCATATTCCTGCCATACAGTGCAAGACACGTGAAGGCTGGTTGGATTTTCTGTCTCTTCACAAACCTGATAAAGTCAAGAAATTATTCCAAGCAGACAATAAGTGAATGCCAACCCTATATTGTAAGTGGATTATTATACTTCAAACTGATTGGGTAGTTTGAGAGGGAAAAAAAAAATAGTGCATAGCATACAGGGTTTATTTCAGATATGATGGAGAATGCTCTAGAGCTTGTGACCTGGCAGACTACTGGAAAAACAGCTCGAAGATGGGAAGGTGTGCTGATAACAGACTCATTCAGAAGTTGTGGAAGTGCTATAGGTATTTTCCCTGGTGTGTGTATCTGTGATCAGATGTTATGACTAATCAAGTGTGGATGCCAGCTTGACGAGGACCTGAGCAATGACCTGTTGGTTGGATGTCTGGTGACTGCAATGTGAGCCCTCCTATCCAGCTCACACTCTGCTGTAAACAGCTAGATAGGGAGGTCCACAGTTGCAGCTTTTCTAAGACACTGAGATCAAAAAAAACGCCCAGATGAAAAATTTCCAGGTAACCCTATGCACAGGGCAGCATGAACTGATAATTGCCAGAAGCTCTAAAAGACTCAGAAAAATTACTAGGAATGCTGTAGGACAAGCCAACCTTGGATTTTGCAATTGGGTTCTGCCCTAGTGAATGCTAGTGACTTGATAGGATGGAATTTCATATTCCACTTAGCAGGGAGTGACCATTATTCACTCAGGAGGTGGGCAATATGATGCTGAGATCTGTGCTGAGACAAGGAAAGAACCAGCTGAGGTTTCCAATACACATAGCTGGCCAGCAGTAGAGACAGAAATAGAACTGAAATCTCTTGCCTCCAAGACAGAGATTTCTTTACAAACAATTCCCTTGTTTCTATCCTTCCTGAACTTGTCCTTTCATTTTGTCCTCTATTTTGTTGCTTCCTTTTGGATTTTCTTCATTTACTTATTGCTATTTCTCAAGATGATTTATCGCATGCTTTAAAGCTATATATAAAATAAAAAAAATTTCCTTCTCTAATGCTAAAAAGATAGTATGTTTATATTTAAGGATGAAGTACATACTGAGACTCCCCAGCCTTCCCCTGTGAAAGAAATAGATGATCGTGTTTAATGAATCTGTTGACAATACAAGAAAGGATCTAGTCTGCCTCGAGCTTTATAAATATACTTTAGCTGGAAGGCTTAGTTATGTAGGATATGAAAAACTTAAGCTCTATGATCTTAGCTAAGAAGAAATCTCTGTGGAAGCTGGTTATCTGTCATGGGGCTAACACCAAAAGAGTTCAGAGATTATGGAAAAGCTTTGTGAAAACAATATGCATATGGGAGGGAGGAGTTCACTCACAGGATTTTTTATTTTTAATAGTTGAATGAGGTGATAAGACTAAGCTAGAGAGACAATAGGATATTTTACAGAATCAGGACTTCTCTAAATATTGCATCATGTCTTTCATCCTCTTAATGAAGCTTGGGAGAGCTGTAGAAAGATAGATATTGACCTAGAGGAATTAAGAATCCTATGTATTTTCAGTGATGTTGTCCTTGGCCTTCTTAATGCTTTCCTGAAGGTTAATTATCCATGGGTCTTTTATCTTATTTGTATCTTGGAGGTTTGAATAAGCTAAATGAGAAACAGCTTATGTAGTACTTTGTTATTTCAGCATTTTAGACTGGCTTTTTCTATATAAGTCACACAGAGAAAAGTGTTCTGAAGGAGGATTTGTATACAAATATGTGCTGATCTTTCAGAATGCCTGATAAGGAGAAATGTGAAGGAACAGCTCTTGGGAGAGACAGGATTTAGTCCATTTTTTGCCCAAAGCAGGGTCATTTATACCAAAAATATTCTTAATAGGCACTTGCATGTTTTTAAAAACTTATATGGCAGAAACTCTACAAATTCTTTTGGTAATCTTTTCTGGTGCCTCTCTACCACAAGGTAAGTTACAGATATCTTTCAATTTTCAAAAGAAAGATACATGCTGGAGTTTAATACTGGCAGTAGATGATAACTGTCATCTAAAGAACCATTCTCAAATCAAGAAAAGCCTTTAAAGCTTACTCCAGGTGATGGGTCACTGACGTACTTCTTCTTCCGGAAGGCTTGCTTATAATTGAGGGATCAGTGTGAAAGGTGATAAAGATTTGCCTCAGTCTTTTTCTTATACTGACTTCGCCAGAGAAAATAAAGACAAGTTGCTGTCATTTAAAAAGTTGGATTTATTAGGCTATAAACTAGAATGTAAAAAAAAACTGACAGCAAAAGGAAAAGACAAAATAAAGATTAAAAATTGGTTATAAAGCAACTTCCCTGACTGGCGTGTCCAAGGGGGTTTCTGTTTACCAGCTTTAGTTTCCCTCAAAGCAGTGGTTTCTGTGTTGCAGTCAATTCTAAGTGGTGCCTTCTGAGGATGAGACTTATTTTTCCTGAGACTTCTGAGACATATCCCTGAGCTTCTGGAAAGCTCCAGACTCAAGTTCTAGAGAAAAATTTCTACTTTTCTTTGTTTCCCTGCCGTAGTTTTATGTATGTAATTTTATTTCTCTATTTTATATTTTACAGATCTCAAGAACAATATTAATTTTTGAATAAAGACAAATCATTTTTGACCAAATGTCAACTCACTGAATCTTTATCAAAGCTTAATTCTGCCATGGACCTTCTTGGTGACCTTCAGAAGTTTGAAGGTAATCAGCTTCATGAGAATGAAGTTCATTTAAAATTGAGTTAGAAACTTACACAAATTTGTGGACTTAGCAGTTACCCTCCCTCTCTGGATGTTATTTTGAATTATTTTCTGTGAGAGAAAATTTATTTTTTACAAATTCAGTCCTGTACTCAAGACAGAAGAATAAGTATTAACTTTACTGGGAATGCATTCAGTAATATCTCTATTAATCACAGTCATTCTACTTCTCAGATCAAAGTGGAGCACACATGTAATAAATCCTTTTTATTTTTTGCTAACTCACATGCAGAGTAACATCCACAAACCTGATTAGTATCTCTTGTGTTGGATACTGAGCATTATCCCTGCACCATCTAAGGGTAGAATCCATCTAATCTAAGATGAACAGTAAAGTCATGGGGGAAAGAATGTGGCAATCAATTTATTCCATATAAACAAATAGAATCCAATTTATTCTATAAAAATAAATAGAGTCATAGAGTCAAAGATTATCCTGTGTTTGAATGGACACCCACAAGGATTATTGAAGTCCAACTTCTGGCACAGGACAGCCCCAAGAATCCCATCGTGTCTGATACACAGATCATCTCAGCTATGAATGTTTGAGCATTTTTATAAGTCGTGGTTTTGCCCTTGTGTTATTCAAATCATTAGTTTTGCCACTGTATTTATTAGGAGTATAATGTTTACCTCTAATAGGAATATTGGACAAGCTACATTGCTGAACTTTTTCTGAGTGCTTAACAGGAGGTAATCCTTATTATTTTCAATTTATCATAATCTTAAATTTGATTCTTTTTTCTAGATGACTTTTACAGATAATAGTGAGGGAAGTCCTTATAGTTTTCCTTTTAAAAAGTTATTTAAAACAGAAATATCAGAAATGTCTGCATTTTCCCCACTATTCTATTGCTGTAGATTAATACACCCAAATACACTTTTTATTTTAAGAGACATTTTAAAAATGCATTTCAAGCAGCCTGCAGAATAGTCATGTGAGATCATTTTATGCAAGGTCTCATTGCAGAAACCAAATTATAATTTAGCAATAAATTTGTGGCAGTGGGTATAATGAAAACACCATCACTATTTGGGATAGAACTATATGACTGGAGGTATTTATATTATTTACTGAAAAGTACATTTTTTTAGACTTCTTGAGATAAGTTATTATTGCCATCCTGGGGTTTGGAAATTAAATCAATTTTGGCCAGGCTGGTTCTAGATTAGGATTCGCATGTGTGAGGAATATATAAACCTGAAGTAAGCCAAAAAGAAAGTGGATTGTAATCCTACACCAACCACTGGAAAATGAAATCAGACATTCCCTACTTTAAAGATATCTGCATGAAAGATATGAGAAATTTGAAGGGGATAATGCCTAAGTGATAATTGCAGGGTGTTTTTTTTTCAGTTCAGTGTTCCTTAGGGTAGGATTTTGTTTAT
This sequence comes from Vireo altiloquus, assembly GCA_013396875.1. Classification (NCBI taxonomy): domain Eukaryota; kingdom Metazoa; phylum Chordata; class Aves; order Passeriformes; family Vireonidae; genus Vireo; species Vireo altiloquus. The sequence goes on from VZRF01012563.1 coordinate 919,542, forward strand.
ACTATGCTACTTAACTTTTTGTTTCTTGCCTCTTACCAACTAGGTCATTCTGCAAATTCTGTGCCAAGACTTTTGAGAAAATATTTTTCCCTCTGAGGATTTATAACATAATTCTGTCTCATTATGCCTGGTGTTTTTCTCCTCATGTTACGATATCCTCAAAGAGGAAGGAAATAAAACAGCTTGTCTTCTTGTCAGCGAGGCCCAAACAGGCTGGAAAAATTAGTTGCAGCAATTACACAATAGGATGATGCCAGCTCATGTGCACTTCTGAAATGATCCTAGAACAAAAGGGAACCACTTAAAGAGTGTGCGAAGTTCCCTGTGAGGGGAAAATGAAAAGAAAAATTATTGCAAATTCTAAGATATTTCAGCAATAATCATCTGTGACCTTTTATCTTAAAAACAGAGATTCTTTATATCTTATTCCTGTCTGGTAAGGGCTGGTGTTTGCTGACCTAACGTATAGTAACAAATGAAATATTTACCTATTTTTAAGAGAGTGGAAAAATACCCTGAAATCTCCGTTTAATTCTGCTCCTGGGTTCCCATAACAGCTGTTTGAATTTTAACTCAAAATGAACAGAGCCAAGTCTATTTCCTGGACATTAAACCAACTATATAGCAAATCTGAACTCAATGCATATGGATACTCTGCTCTTCTCACACAGCTGATGAAAGGAGTTTTGGGGGAAGCTGTTCCCATTGATGGCCTGCAGGACAACTGGACACTCACTCCAGTGCCCTGCTCAGAGGATGGTCAAGGACCAGTTCAGACACCTCATCACAGCCTGCTTGTGCTGTGTGCCCAGCAACAGGAGGGACAACAGGTCCCTAGGAAACCTCTGTTCCACCAGGATAGGACATATTTGGAAAAGCTGTGGTGACTTGTGGATGGGTATGGGTTACTGGAAAGGAGACCACACACCAGGTCTTTGTGAGGTAGAAGAAAATCTATAAGGACCCACAAGAAGAAGAAAATCTGTGACTCAGCGGGGATGTGCAAATGCAAGGCCTTCTTTCTTCCCTGCAGTGAGCTCTGATGTGCTGTACAGAGGCCTTAGATGAAGACATAAAGAAGTTTGTCAGTGTGCATGAGGCAGAGCAAACCCAGAGGGCAATGAACATGAAGAAAGAATGTACCTTGTTCTGTACATGCAAATGAGGAGAAAGAGCTGAATGACTCATCCAAGCCAAGGCTTCAAGAATGAATTGTCATTACACATCTGAAGGGCTCACAAAGCCAGAAAGCACATCACAGGCACGGACTGTATCATTGCATACATCAACCAGAGATCCTGGGTTTGAAGCAGATCCCTCTCTTTACACAATGGGATTCACTGATGTGGTACTGATACATACATGACCCCAACCCACCTTTTCTCAAATAGTGTTTACTAACAGATTCAAAAATATGTGCCATCCTTCTGTTTACCTTCCTTGTAGATAAGTTATGCCCTTACGTCCACCACAGTAAAAGAATAAAATTCTAAAGCAAGACAAAGTGGAAAAGACAACTCATCATTCACTTTACCTGCACAAATGAAGTGAGGCTTGCAAAACAGTTGCCTTTAAAGTTGAATATCTTCAAATGTACCTCAGCCTCCCTTTGTCTCCCAGCACTGGTAGTATGTAGCTTCTTCCCATAACAACTTTCTGGATTTCTTCCTTCTCCAATCCATTTCAGTCTGAATTCTTCCTAAAACTCATCCCTTCTGTATAAAAAGAAACCTAATAAATAACTGTTTTAATTTGTTCCGTTCCCTGATACACACAAGTGAAATATTCCTGTTTTTATTTCTCTGTGGTCTACATTTTAAACATTGCCCTACCACTGATCCTTATTTAAACAGGATACAGTTCCAAAGTTTAGTTTCTTTTGCTGTTCTCTTATGTCAGCATATGATTATATTGTTGTTCAGCGTCTTAGACTTGTTTCAAAATTGAATTAACTTTTGTTTCATATGTTCAAAATCCCAGTGTATTCATCAGAGACAGTAGGAAGACCCACACAGCTTTAGATAAAAGTTTTCTGCTGTCTATAGAGCAAAATAATTACAGTCCTTTAAATTATTCTGTTGAGTGGATAAATTTGGGAGTCCTTCTGTCACTTAAAGCTGGCTGGAGTCCCTGAACTAAGCCTCTGTGATCTCTATCAGTCAGCCCAAGAATCACCTTCAGTATCCCAATCTCTTATCTCCTAGCTGACTCTGAGCACAGCAAACAGATGCTGTTTTGTGCAGTGTTTCATGGTGAATTGGCATAAATTGACTTGGAGAGGTGACCTGGAGGTTCTTTGATATTGCTAAATATTTTGCTGGTGTCCTTTCAAGACCGTTTTGGAGGAATGACAGTGAAGATGCTCAAGTCAAATTTTTGCGTCAAATTAAAAATTTCTGGCTTACATTTATGAAAGAAAAACAAAGCGAAATGAGATTCCACAAAACCACTTATGAAACCAGGAGATGGTTTATATCGATTACATGAGTCCAAATATTTCAAACCCTGCACCTGAGAAGACCAGGGACTCATTTGTTGCGGAGTTGAACAATTCCAGTCATTTCATTCTTGTTTCTTCCCTTTTGGACTGGACATTTGAACTGTCTTTTGCTGTGAATTCCATATCAGCTCTTACTTAATCATCCTTTTACAATCATTGAATCCTTTTAAAAACATTTTTAAGTGATTTAAGTGATATTACTAAATGGCTACTATTTCAGTTTCAAAGAAGAGAGAATTGGATTTTCAACAGATTGCAGATTGCACCGCATTGTGGTGGCTGATGGGCCTATTAACCAAGGGACCATGATGGTCCTATGGAGAAAAAGATTTTAAGAGGCATTCCCCAGGTTAGGGTGACAAAAAGAGGCTGCCCCCAGGGACCTTTGTTGTATTATGCTCCTGTACCCCAGTTCTGCTTTCCCAGTTGTCCTGTTGGCGCTTGTCCCTCGGCCACTCTCTCCCTGTTCCCCTGTTGATCCCAATACCTTAACCCCGCCCGTGGGCCCAAATCATTGATCTCTGCTTCTCTCTCTGCCCCTATCCCCCCCCTACTCAAACCTGGACCCTCCAATGTCCTTTGTTCTTCATCACTGGCTCCCTTTGCGTGCATGGCTGCAATAAACCACCACATGGAATACCACACGAGAATTCTTCCTGGCTCTCTGCTATTGACTCATGTTTGGAGCTATCTGGTGTGAGAGTGTGTGTGTGTGGGGGGCATCACCGAGCGACTCTTTCCTGTGGAGATGCTCTCGGAAGATTGCTGCACCTACCACCCCCACCCACAGCTATAAAGGATCATCTAGTCCAGGTCTGCCCCCTGCAATAAGCAGGGAAATTTTCGACTACATCAGGTTGCCCAGAGCCCTGTACAATCTCACCTCGAATGTTTCAGGGATGTGATAATTACCATCTTGCTGGGCAACTCATTTCAGTGTCTCACCACCCCCACTGAAAAAAAATTTCTTCCTTGTATCTAGTTTAACTTCTCTCAATTTAAAACCTGCTTTGCCCTCTTTGCAACAGGTTCTGCTAAAGTTTCTCTGCATCTTTCTTACAAGCCCCCTTTAAGCATTAAAAGGCTGAAATAAGACCTCCACAGGGCCTTCTCTTCTCCAGGCTGAAAACTTCCAACTCTCTCAGCCTGTCCTCATAGAAGAGATGTTCCAGCCCACTGACTATGTTTGTCACTGAACCCATTCCAACAAATCTGTGTCTTTCCTCTGCTGAGGACCCCAGAATTGGATGCAATGATCCAGGTGAGGTGCCACAACAGCAGAATAGAGGGTCAGGATCACCTCCCTTGACATGCTGGTCACATTTTGCACACAGCTCAGGATAGGGTTGGCTTTCTGGGCTGTAAGCATGAGTTGTTGGCTCAGGGTCGATTTCTCATCTACAGGTGCAGCCAAGTCCTTCTCCTGCAGGGCTGCTCTCAATCCCATCGTCCCAACCCAGCTGCAGGATCTTGCACTTGAACACATTAAGATATTTGACAAATGAGAAATGCATAATGATATGACTGTGCCATTTGCTTTTTAGGAGAAGAAATATTGTGATAGATATCCATGAAATGCACATATCCTAATGTGTAAGAAGGAATACTCTAAGGCAGAGTATCAATTTCTTCATCATTGTTCCGAGAGGTGGCATAAAAGACAGGAGATAAAAGCAGCACTACTGCATGGTGTAAAAGTATCTCACTTTTAACTTCTGTGAGATACGGGGCTTGGCGAAATGCAAAGCAGGCTTAAAACTTTAAAGAAATACAAAGAAGTTTATTACTAACAGGATTAAAAGCAAAAAGGAATAAGAAATTAAAACAAAACCCCCTTTACTTCTAGCATCTCCCCCTTTTTTCCCAACTTGCACAAAGGATAACAAAACATGATTTTGGTCAGTATTTGAAGTTCTTAAAAGTATCTCCAATATTTGAGGAAAAAGAGGTTTCTTTTGCTTCCCATGGTTTCCAAACCGCCACTAGTAAACAGACCTGCCTGGATTTCTGGTGCTGTGGAAAGGTATCTCTCCCATGCCGAAAACTCACACTCTCTTTCACACTGCCAGCATATGGGGTGTCTTTTGTTTAAGGACAGGCAAATTCCAGCCTGGAAATTAACAGCTTTCTTCTTCACAAAAATTCTAAACAAAAGTCTCTTACAACTCCTCACAAGCTCCTAGGTGACCTGGCATGGTCACCTTTCTTTTTTTGCAGGCTGCAGACAGAATTCTCCTTCCCCCCATGTCTTTTTAAAGAGAAAAAAACCAGTTTGTGATATTGAAGTATTTACCATGACCTGCAGAAAGCAAGTTTAAGCTTTTCGTGCTGAGGCACGACTCCTCTCTTTTCCTGCCCTCTTTTCCTGCCGCCATCTTTGCTCCATCCCACATGACTTACTTTCTCTTTCTCTCTGACCTCGATGCTGCCATGTTGAAAAGACAGTTTCTTCGGGCTTTACGTTGAAGAAAAAGCCTCTTTTCCTTTATGCTGCTGGCTGCTTGGTGTCTTTCTTCAGCCTCGACATGGGCTAATTTAGTTGCAGAAAACTGTATCGGCCCCCGCCGGATCTGTGTGGGGCCACGTGGGAGTGGGAGGGGAAGCCAGTCCCAGAAGTCACTCTGGGTGGTCTTGGTGGCACAGCAGCTTATGCTTGTTTCTTAGTTGTCTGCAGCTCTGAGGAGGTTCTCCTGCAGCAAACTGGGGAGCCTGCGCCCGCCCGGCCACCCCTTGGCCAGGGGAGCAATAACAAAAGAGAACAGCAAAAGATGGCGCTGGCCATCCTTTAAATATGTGATTGCAGGGGCGTTACCAGACCTCTAATTGGGTTAGCAACTTATCCATCAACCAAGTTTTCAACCTACCGCACATGGGCAGTGAGGGTTGGAACAGGTTATTAAGGTTACTTTTGAGACTATTTAAAATTTGATATCAGAAAGTGCTTCATCTTTTAGTTTTGTCAGAAACCTCATGCTGGAAGGATAATGTGAATATTCAAGGAATACAAAATACTATGTTAATTATATCTATTAGAAAATGTAGACTTTGACATATTAAATAGTCTCCTTAATTATAGTAATGAATTGTTATGGTCGTTCAACTAATGGCCTTTGTCACTCACAAAGATAGGGCATGACTGTTAGAGAAATACAGTGAGAATTAAAGTGCGTAATGGAGGCCAATTCAGAAAATGCAAATATACCCAAGCCTTCTCTTTCATTAAAAATCGTTCAGATGGAAAGATAACCATCCTATTAGTCTGCTCCACAATAGAGAAAAATTACAAACAGTTCAACAGGCCCAAGAAAACATTCCCCAAACCACTGATTATTATTTCTCGGTAGGTTAATCTGACTCTAGGTTATGGAGTGAAGCAATAGAATGGAATGTGTATTCCAAATACCTTACCTTAATAATTTCCTTCCCCTCCATCTCAGAAATTTAACTTTTACTTCTTCATTGTTTTGAGTTGGAGCTATTTACCCAGAATCTCATAGGGATTAGGAGAGCATTTTAACTTGATCTTTCAGGCTTGGAGTTTTTTTAACTGATTTTCTAGGATTTATATGTTTTGAGAGAAGATAGATATTGAGACATCTGAAAATATAGTAATAGCAGTGCTCTCACGAGGTAAAAAACCCAGCAGCTTTATTGTATCACATTACGTGATGGGCACTTGCTTAACTGCTTCTTTAGGCTGTACATTCCAGAGGGATACACAAATGATTCTTCGGTTTGTCATTTTGCTGCTTCTCATTATACTAAAAGTAAGGGGAATACAACTCCTTATTTACCTGCTCTGTGCCAGTTATGATCCCCATTCATAGCATCGATGTAAGCTGGAAAAATGTCCCACAGTTTGTCTCCATTGTGTGTAAAATGAGGCTCCAACTTGGTTCAGCATCTTGGATCTCCAGGCAGCTCCAGGTGTAGAGAAAGAGGCAAATGAGTTACAGCACACAGGTAGACTTAGACAAAATAAACATACAGCATAGATATGGGGAGAGTTTTTAGATATTGGTACCCGGTTCATTAAGAAATAGGTAAAAAGTTTTTTGCTAAAGTCAATGGAAATGGCAGGTGTTGAATGGATGACTATGGGAGATGATGTAAAGAGAAAGAAAATACTCATGACCATTAAATTATGTATAACTTCCCTTGACTTTAAGGAACCATGGTTTGACCTTGGGACCTTTAATTGACTCTGGTAAGAGGTAAATAACTTTATTTCAGTCTGTAATATGTATTAACATGCTTGTTCATTATACAAACATGAGACTTGAATGCTTAAGATTTGTTTATTGCTCACATGGGAAGATGTGTTAATTTTTTACTTAGTTCTTGTTTTTCAGCTTTTATAAATACTTTGTTGCAAATCCCCAGGCTCCTGGAAGCTTTAGATAATTAAGTTAATTTACACCAGATTTGTTTTGGGAGTGTTTCTGATTCAGCATTTGCTAGCAACAGAAGTTTTCCAAGGGCACTGCTGCATGGAGTTTAGGTCACTAATAGACTGAGGCACTCTGTGATCTGTAGGAAGGCACCATCCATGTAACAGTTGCCAAGTCTGTCCTGTATTGTATAAACATGATAGTTTCTTTTCCAAGAACAGTTGGAGAAAGATGAATTCAAATGTTTTTGTATCTGTGGCAGATTCTTTCCCTGAGGCAATTAAAATGTGGAAACAAAACATGCACTGCTCATACTTTTCTCAGGAGGGAGAAAAGAGCATGAACATATGACAAATGCGAAAGTAAATAACACACTGGTGGGTGAAGGCTTTGAACTGTGGTGGATAGCCTTGTATGGGATCCTGGCTATGAAAGAATAGCTGTACACTTAATAGCTAGTCCCACTATTAGCTATTTCTCCTTCCTTTCATGTGTAGGTAACTTGTAACACCAGGCATGCTGTAAGTCTCCCTGCCATGTTTTGTTGCACTGATAACAGACTACTGCAGTCTCCAACCATGACTGTAGTTTTCATATATAAATATGGAGCAAAGAACTCAGACAATGAGCTATGAGTTTGGCATTTTGTTTGGTGATTATCTATAATACTTACAAATGAGCTATGATGAGAAAAGGAGAAACAAAACATGATTCTGTGCTCACCCACTGAAATCAAGGCCCAGATAAGTCTTTAACACGCTGGTGTTATAACAGCTGAAACTGTGTTAATACACCATGCTACCCTCAACGTTAAACTCTGTATTTTATGTTCCTACAGCACAGCCTGTTTCGTTTCATTAAAAAACAGTACAAGCATAGTGTTTCCCCCAGAGAGCTTAAAACACTCACCCTCCATTTTCACCCTGTCTTGTCCTGTACTGAGACAAATACAAGAAAATGTCCATCATTGTAGAAGCCAGGAAGAGCATTCACTGCAATAAGTCAGTCCCATAGTTCAAATATTTCTTGTAAAAGTCCTGTCTTGTTTTGAAGTCCTAGATGGCAACTTTTTCTCCTGATGTAGAGGGATTGTAGAATAATTTAACAGAATACTGTGTGATGTCCTTCAATGACTATGGAGACAATTCTCTTCTTTGTTTGGAACTGGGAAGCCAGGTCAAAACTGCAAGAACTATTTGATAACCTAACCCAGAGGTTTTGAAATCTCTGAGCACACTTGAATTAAATCCCAGAATTTTCTGCAGCATTTACATGTGTATGAGCATGTTGTGCCTCACTTTGCTGTCTGTGAAACCAAAAGTGGACTCCTTCCTTACAGTTCTTTTTTAAATATATACTTGGAGAAATGTTGGATTAACTATTCCAGGAGTGAACACTTTGCTGACTGCTGGTTTTTGTGGCATAAAACGAGAAATACATAAACATACTTTTAAGCAATCAGCATCATTATGGATTCCAATTTATGAAAAGATGGAGAAATTTGCAGAGGAGACTGGAACAAAAAGTTACATTTGTCACTGAAATTTTAAATTGTTGAAATATGTTTATTATAGATGGCTGAATTGCATCCACTGTTTGAAACATGCATTGTGAACATGCTATATCTCTTAAGGGTCCTGACTGTGGGCACTAAAAACTGGAACGGACCCTAGGGACACTACAGTTATTTCAATCATCAGGAAAAAGGATATTGCAGCCCAGCAACAAGGAGGAAGGACAGTGCTCCTCTTCCTCACACAGATGAGGTCCTCTGGTCAAACTCCCAGTAGGAAAGAGAAAAATAAATGTTGACAAGACTCTTTTCTGGAGATGTTCAACAAGACAATTAGCCTATTTCACCTCTACTCAAATAGACTTTTCTCTTTTCCTCCCTGGATTTCCATGATTTATTATTATGGGCTCAGATGGGAATCCCAGGACTTCCAACATCTAGCTGTCAGAGTAGTCCCCCTGAGTTAAAAATACTGCAGTCTGAGAAATTCAGGGGGCACAAGTAGTAAAATTCTCCATTGAGGGTTTCTGGCTCTCTTTGAATGCATCACAAATTATCAGAGTGGACTGATTTAAAAACTATATATTTTAATATAAGATTTTATTTTAACAGGAAAAAGGAAATCTATTTCAAGTTGGGAGGAAAACAAATTTCAAAACTTCTGAATCCACTGTAAAAGAGAAATTACAGTTCCCTGTTCAGCTTTAATAAAATGTCACCTTTTAAATTACCTAAATTCACAATAAAACTAATGAAAAAAACTGAGTTTCTAAAAGTTAATTTTGGCTATTCTTCAGTCTTATTTCGTAATTTTCTAATGTGTGTCAGTGACAGACAATGCACAGTAGTTTAATTATTATCTTCTGCTGTGTGAGCATGCTGTGAGAAAAAGATTCTGGGGAACAGAAGAAGGAGATAAAATATCCTGACACAAATTAGTATTTAACATACATTTTGAAATCTGTCTGCTGCTGCTGCCCCTGTTTCTTCAGCTCTTTAGATACAGCATGCCAGAGAGCCCATCAATTTTATTTCCTCACCAGAATACGGTGAGGAAACAACTGCTTTGTTTTGTTTTGGTGTGGGTATTTTTTTTCCCATTTAACATCTTTCCCAAAAAGGAACAGACATCTGAGGATGATTGCAAACATTCACTCCATCAGTTCTGGGCTCTGTAAGAATATGACTCTAAATGATTTAGGGAGAAACACTATTTGTCCACTTGTGACGAGCATATTTTTCAAGTTAGGATACCAGGGTTTTCTGTCTAGCAGACAGATGACAGCCACAGTTTAATCAAACTGACAAAGTAAATAAGAACGTATTCAATATTTAACACACAGTATGAAAATAGCCCATCTATATTCTTGTGTCTCTTCGATAAAATTACTGAGTGGATATGCTGTAAGAATATATTAAATCATGAATATAATTTAATAAACAAAAAGAACTATAGAGTTTAGTTTTAATTAAAGAAGTGATGGAAGCAGTTTTGGAATCATGGTTGTTCATTTCTGTCTCTGTAAAATTTGTGAACAGCATTATTCACTAAAGGGGTCCCTATGAGTGTGGCAGAAATCACTGTAGTTGGAAATGGCCAACCATAATTTTCCGTGAGAGCTTTGGAGAAGCTGATATAAGGAAAATCTAATCTCCCTTGTGTGCTTTGTACAGAAGACTAGTAAGAGGGACTTGGATAAAGACATACAAAATAATCAATAGCATAGATCATAAAGGGTTGGGAATTGCGTGATATTTTCTTATAATAATAAAAAAAGAACATGCATTGAAATAGAAATATGAGAGCTGCAAGCTAATGAAACATAAATTCTATTTCACTCTGCATTAATTTTTTCTTGTGCAACCCTTGGGCTGAGAGATTTATGCGAGCCAGGACCTTACAAGGGTTCAGTCAAAGCTGGACATTTAAAAAGCAAAAACAAAGCAAGAGAAGAAACAACTGACCACATGGGAAAAGATACACTGTTTTTCAGATGCAATCTAAGTTGTAAGAAGAACCTTAATTTTTCACTCTGTTTTTCTTCTGAATGATTGCCTGCTTTTAGTCTCATTCGGATCACAGTTGAGGTGAAAATGTGTACATACTACTGTAGTGCAGTGCAGCGCAGTTTTCATGTTACAATTCTGTTAGTATAAAAGCAGGATCACCTTTCTGCAAAACTCTTCTTTTGACAATAGCATGCCAGCAAGGAACCAGTGGTTCTGATAGAGCTCAAGCAAAAGTTAGGAAAAATACCAGTTTCTTCTGCCAGTGCAAACAGATCATCTGCCAAGCTTGCTGGAAAGTAGATCAACTGAGAAATCCAAGCTTGCCTTTGGAAAAGGGACCTTTAAATGTTAGCACTTTTGATTCAGACTTTTTCTTTCTCTTAGTCTGAAGAATGTGCTTTCAATATAAGAATATAGTAAAAAGAACTTTTATTAGAATTATATTTAATTATGGGATGCAGTTCAGTATTTTTTGGTTTATTTTTTCAGGATTTTTGGTTGTGCTCACCGTGCCCTGGCTAATTTACCAAAGCAGTAAGTGTTTTCAGTTGCTATTAAAAGATAGTAACAATGAAGAGCATCTAACTTCCCACTGAATCAATATTTCAGCTCTGCTTGAAGCCATTTTCAGTAATCATTGGGTTCGATTGTTCTCATTTAAATATTATTAACAAATAGTTTCATTATATTGTTTAGGAGAAGTGATGTAAAGTTACCAACACCTTTCTTTGGAATATATGCTTTTCCCTCATTAATATTTTAAGACAAAATCTTACCCCTGGTAAGACATTGAAGAGTTGCCTTTGAATACAAATGCAGAAGAATTATGAAACAGGAAAACAAAATACAAGCCGTTTAGCCTGTTTACAAATTATATGTTAGACATTGAGGAATTACTTTCTGTTTTCTCCTTTCATCCCACTAAAAAGCAGGAAATATGTCTAGCAGCAGCAGCAACAGAGCTCTTCCAAATAGGTGTAATTTGAAGGTGAGTTCAATTCATTTTGCAAAATTTACACATTATCATTATTATTTTTCAGCCAAGAGAGAAAGTATAGATTTTCCCCTCATTTGGATGACATGACTGTCAAAATGGTGAGTTTACAGGAGGTGTTCTTTTGCCTTTAAAAACTTTAAAGTCAACATGAAATTAAGGATTACTACAAACATGTATGGTTCAAATGAAACCCACTACATTGAGTGTCACAAATCAGGGTTCTACTCATGCCTGGAAGAACGTCGCAGGAAAATAAACTGAGACTGTGAACCAGTCTGGGCTGTATGGACACAAAGCCACTATGATGGGCAGATTTCTTTGGACTATCTCTCTCTAAAGTTCCTTTTTTCCCCATCTCATCACTGCTTGATACCTTAAAGGGTTCCCCTCTCTGCCATATTTCCTTCAGGCTGCTGCCTCACTCTCTCGTTTTGTGGAGGATATCGAGTGGTGCAGGCTGTCTGGCATCATTTTTTTAAAGCAGTGCATTTTTAAAATGTAGTGATGTCCCTAGAATTTAAGTAAAATGCTGGAAAAAAAGGGCACTTCCTAAATGACTGCATGAGCTTTCCAACTTTGGGCTTACATTGACTTTGAGTAGCTAAAGATCTGCTCATTTGCTTTATAACTTTCCTCATGATATAGGCCAGTTCACTCCCTACTTTCCAAGTGTGTTTGCTTGTTTAGCTATTAATTTTCTTCACTTACATTTCCTTCAGCAAATATTTTGGGACTAAGCCTCTCATGGAGAAACATTTCCCTATGAAATGTTTACTTCCACTCGAGTCTTTTGTTGTTTTGCCTTTGAGCTCTTGCTCTAACTCCTAGAGTCCCACAAGAACAAGAAATGCAGATGGATGCAAGGAATGAAAAAAGCACACTATTCTCCCTCCTGTATAATGACACTTCAAACACCAAATAAAATATTCCTGACAAAGAGGTGTTTCACTTTTGGTTTATTCGGGACTAGATTCTTCTCCACTGAAATCCAATTCTCAAAGTCACAGAGATTTTGATATAAATAGAATGTTATCGCCTAATCAAAGAATGTATAGTTTCTGCTTTTATTGATGTGGCAATATAAAAACAGATATGTTCCTTTCCTTATACTTCCAGCATAAATTGAAACCTAAGCTGAAATCTTTGGGTTTTAAAGCAAGACAAAACAAAGATGATCAAACATCTTCTCTAGTTCTAAGAGATAGGATCTCTATCAGAGTACATTATTTTGAAATGGCTCCTCCTTTGATCAAAAAGACATTAGCTAAAGCAAATCTGTTGGGGATGTTTTAGGACATTCCCAGTGAGACCTTATCACCTTATATAAATTCAAGACAATGTTCCTGCTCCTATTTTCATGGACAACAGTCCTATCTCCTTCTCATTTTGTTTGTTATGGCAAAGAACCCTTTTAGTCATGCATAACCTGCGTGGTCAACCTGGACAATAGACAATAAAGCTTGAGAAAATCCAGTGGTTCTGGGCAAAAAGAAGAATGCCTTGTGCCCTCTTATTCTCACATTCCTTTCCCAGATGGCACTGGAGCCCATGCTGGAGAAGGGCAGAAAGGCACTCAGGGTGTCAGTGGTGGAGGTTGTTGTTTTTGTTTTTGGAGGGGTTTTGTTGTGGTTGGTTGTTTTTTGTTTGTTGTGGGTTTTTTCTTTTTTTCAAAAAAAAGTAGCTTCTTTTCTCATGCCATCCTGTAATAAGCTTGAATTATGAGACATGCCTTGCAATAATTAGAGTTGTACAATTTCAGTACAGTACAGTACATAGAAGCTCTCATTTCAACAATGAAATTGCAAAATGTGCATACATGCATTCATCATAATGTAAACTGCACAACATAATACTAAGGCCCAAAACCAAACCTATTCCAAAATATATATTTTAGAAAATATCAATTTGAATGTTTTAAGATTTAAAATTTTTAAAGGTTAAAGAAAAATAAAATACTTTAAATAATATTCTAGAAATGCCTTATCACTCATTGCAGGAGAAAATATTTCACAGAAATGCTTTCATTTCTGTCCTCATCTAAATTTTCCATTTTCTTTTCTATGGCAAGCCTCAGGAAACAGTAAGAAAAAGGAGAAATATTTTTCATTTATCATATAATTGCCTTTTTCATAATGCCAGAATTAATTCTCAAAATCCTTGTGATTGATTCATACAACTTTCTCCCATTCTTCCATTTTCAGAAAATGTCCTTCCTGGTAAGAGGAGAAATTCCTGTGCCAGTTTGTAATGCACAACTTTGTAAAATTATAAAAGTAAATGTGTTCCTTGCAGTGAACAGTCCCTCAGTATGTCTCCATGAGTCCTCTCTCCGTTATTGAGCTTGACAAACATTTCAGTTTTCTGCAACAAGTGGAAACACTAACAGCATCCATTCACCCTTTCACATTCTTTTAAAGTTTCGGAAGGTGTTCACAAGTATCTGAGATCATTTGCTAAAAGGAGGAATGTTCTTATTTCTTATTCTTTGTTTATTTGTTTAAATAATCTAATTATTGAATTATTAATTAATATAATCTAATATGACTGAAACACAAGCTAAATTCTTATAACTTTTTAAAGATATGACCTTTTAATGTTGGAACTTAAGAACAGATGTCTGGAAACAACTATGTTGGGTTTGTTAAAGCCTGTAATACAATATAATGATATTGCAGTAATGGTCTAGTAACTGAGTCTTGATTCAGCAAAGCACTTACGCATGGCTTTAAATTCTCATTTATTTTATATGGCCTGAAGGCTTGCTTTTCATATCAGGATGGTGTAAAATAGGTCTAGCCAAATGAGAAAACAAACAGGTTAAATTAGAATTGATTTTTAAGCACAAATTGAGGTCTCAAAACCACATTATTTCTATGTAAAAGCATTCATGCTTCTTTCATGTAGAGAAAGAATTTTGAAAATACATGTCATCAGAGACTCATACATGTGCACAGTTGTAAGGAAGATGAAACAAAATTAAGAACAACATGCTGTGATCAGCAAAAGAAAAGCTATTAGAATGGATATAGCTCATTTTTAACAGAATTAAATGTTTCTTATAAGTGCAAAACCTATCTTCTCTTTCTGGAAAGACGGTTAGCATCGGTAGTGAGTCATGTATATTGCCTATTTTATGGATTAAAATTCCCCTACCACATCAGTTAAATCATAAATGAGTAAGAAAGGAGAATTCTTTTATAGATGGAGGACGAGACTCTAAATGGTTCCTGTCTTTGTCATAATAGATAGTGCAGTTAAAATCTCCCCCCAAAATCAGCACATTATGAGGCAGACAATTCGATAAAAGGCTACTTACACAGTAATTCAAAAGAGCTCCTTTTTTTCCCTCAGTAGTGGAACAAATGTTAATGAAGCAAGAACAAATTTGATCAAAGTTGTCCTGAACTTTTAATGACATTTTAATATCCCTAAATCAAAATAGGAATACCATAATTTATATCTGAATCAGATTAAGATTTTTTTAATATAAACACTGTCCAGTTTTTGGCAACCACACATATTTGTGCTATGTGATATGAAGAGTTTATCATGAATTAATGTATTTTAGAATTGTCCTGTGAAGTATTACTTTGGTAAAGTTCTACCTTTGCTAGAAGTTTATAGAGTGTTTTACTCCAGGTTGAGCTGTTGCTCCCAGAAATGTGCTTTCAGATGTAAGGAAAAGCCTAAGGAGCATTGGTGAAGTCAGCAGGCAGAGCAGGGTGTCCAAGGCAGAAATGGGATGGTGATTGCCCTGAGCTCCCCAAGAGGCAGCTGGCACAGCACTGGCTCTCAGGGTATGTGGGCTGATGGGGAAGGAAATCATAACTTATTGGAAGGAACTAAAAGATCTATTCCATGTTTATCCTCATATGGTGAGGATGTGCTGCCTACAGCTGCATAGAGGGATTAAACTCTACATGAAGGGATTAAACTCCTGCAAGGAATAATTGATAGAATTTTTTTTTTCAACAGTGCTGACAATACTTCTATGGACTAGTTTCAATGAATTCAAACTGGAAGCTGGAAAAAAAATTCCGTTCAATAGAAATAGTGAGCAAAATAAGGTAACTGCTTTCAAAAATACTTCCTTATATCTCGAAATTCAAGAGTGTGTTCTTCAGCAGAGCAGGTGAACTGAACAGAATGGTGAAATGGTGAAAGATGTCCTATGCTCACATGCCAGTTCTGGCTGGGTAGCAGTTGCTGACTAAATCACCGTGAATGGAGACATGGTACAGGACTGCACCATCTGGTGGGTGGTTAGGGAAAGCTTTCCTTCAAGATGTTCCTATAATTGGGAAAAAAAACCCCTTTAGTCCAGGATGTGGATGACATAATGCATCCCATGAAAGACGTGTGCATGTACCAGTTGAGCTACAGCAGTTGCTGGTGCACTGTGCACCATATATGTGCTATGTGTATATATATATATGCTTTGTCCACAGCACATGCCAGATAACGAACCGTGACTTAAATTGTAGTTCTAAGACTGAACTAAGTAAAATAATTCAACCCTGCCATAAGTTGAGAATACAAGAAAACATAGTTACTGCAGGCCAGGCAATGTATAATAATTTCTTATTCTTTAGTATTATGAAAATGTGCCAGAGCCCAGACCTATCATCAAAATTATCTGTGAAAAAAGTGTGGAGGAATGCAAACCCCTTCTGTCTTTTCTTTCTCCACAGATATATGAGTAACTTATAAATAACTAAGAGACCTTTCAAAGTATCTATAAAATGCATATATTTGTGTATATGAGTATCATAGAGCTAAACTCTTCCATCTGCTAAATTACTAAAGAAAACCAGGCAGATGATAAAACATCTTGGGGTTGGCATGCCTTTCTTCATGGATAGTAACAAGAAAGATAATAATATAGAGGAAAGAAGCAGCATGTGGTATTCCCACATTTTTCAAAAACATAATGAAACAGTGCACTGCTGATGCGCAACACTTTGTTACTGAGAAACTCTTTCTAGAAGTGTTCAGAGAGAATTCCCTCACACATTCTTACCTTCTTCAGCTCAATAAAATAAAAAAAGTTACTTTTCCATCAGCCTCCAGAACATATTTGTAATATCAGCCACGGAGGAGGGAAATGTATATTCTTCTGTAGCAGTGCACCCCCTAAAAGCAGAGGTTTCTATTACATCTAAGGCTCCAAATATAGGCACGTAGCCAGAATTTCCCATCTTTCCCAGGTCGTGAGTGGCTTAGCCTGCTCACGAGACCCCTACCTCTGACCCATTGGACTCCTGATCTGTATCCTCACTGGACAATGCCTCATGTAATCCCACCCATCTAACCTGATAAAAGGTCACTGCTTCCAAGGTCACATTCTCTTTGGCTTCTCCCGCTCTGAGCAGAGTGTGCTCACCTCAGGTGCTTTTTATTTTGTTATTTTCATGTTATTAAACCTTTTATTTTGGAAGAACGCAATCGTTGCCCATCTCTCCTTTTAAGCCACTGCCTCAAGCTCGCTGGATGAGGACACTACCTCCAAGGTAGTAACTAGCTCCTTCTGGGGGTTTTTGTTCCTGGGAAAAACCAGCAGGACAGCAAAGTAACATTCTTCTGCTAGCTGTTGCACTGTGTGCAGTGCTCAGGCCTTGTGTAATCTCTACCTGGTAACCTGTGGCACAGTGCAGTCTTAGTCTGCACTTTTGGAAAAATCAAGATACTTTGAATTCTCTAAAACTTATTAGGAATAGCAGGAAATCAATGAGCTTTTGTATTATTCCTCAAAGTTGTGGCAGTGTTTAATATCATTGGTCTCTAGGTAAGATTATGTAATGGAGTGTGGCAGACAGAAGTCATTGATTTATGCTATGTAAACTCTATCAAATTCCACCTTACATTTTATTCCAGCAGGTTTTGGTATAATTAGAGCAAATGCTTGATATCAGGTAATTACTTAGATTCAGAATTTATGTAATGAAGTTAACCACTGTATAAATCTGATCTAAAACCCCCCTAATTAGACAACTGAGTGTTGCCTTTTTGAAATGAGAACAAACAATCAAATAATAACAGCAAAACCACCCCAAAAACAGGCATAGAAGGAAACCAACAACCTTGGTTGGCAGCAGGGTTGACTCAATACAGAAGTTCTCTTTAAGGAAAAAAGGTTATCAATTTTTTAAATTTATATCATGTATTTAACAAATCATGAGGCTTCCTTAGGTTTGTCCTTTGCAGTGAGCCCGAAATGCATCTTGGAATGAAGCAGTTCCTTATATCTCACCCTAATGCCTCTGTAAGCACATACTGAAGTTATGCTGAACCTGCATCTGCAGCCATTGGAAAGGAATAAATATCAACATATGAACATAAGCTGCCAAATAATTTTTCAGCACCTATAAAGTTACAATATTTTTTAGAGTAAGATTTGAAAAAGGCAACTAATACTTTAAGGAATTACTTATACAGCTCTAGTTGTCCCAGACTACCTGAGTTCTGTGCAAATTTGCTGCATGGCATTTTTTTTTTCCAGGAACAGAATTGCAAGGGTTGAAGCACTTTAAAAAAATAGGAGCAGCTAAAAGATCATTCCAGCTGAAGATAACCAGTTTCAGCCTTCCTTCTGTGGTTGAACACTTCCCTCCTCCTCATTCTCTCATCTCTGGAACAGAAAGTAATAGAAGGAAGGCCTCTGCATCCTTTATAATATGTTCAGGAAAATGCACTTTTTTTGATGATGGCCTAGGCTCAAAAATTAATTGTGACAGAATGAATGACCAAAGACAGTGGGAACTAATTTTGATTAAAAAATGTAGGAAGTACATTTCCTTATAGTGAAATTTTTGTGACTCATCTTCACCTTAGTGATTCTAGTTTTGGCAAGCTCCTAGTACTGCATAATGAACTGCTGAAATTTTTAACTATGGATTGCTTAATTAGTCTCACTGACTCCCCTTTCATAAGTAGAAATCTTTTCAAGATTGAGACATATACTTTTCTATAGAAAAAACCCCGAAACAATTGTCTCACTGACCACAGTAAGCAAGTTCATCCCTGGAATAGATTGATTCACTGAGACTGAGCTGCAGGAGCAATGACTTTGGCTCCTGCAGTCTGACTTGTTTAACATATGTAAAAACCCCAAGCTAAATGGGACAAACATGAAAGCAGTCTAGACCCTCCATATTAAAATTGTCTGCAGAGACAGATTGTGTAATGTAGGGTTTATTGAATCCCTGCAGCTTTCCAGCAAAGCTCACTGTGTGAGGTGCATGTACAATACTCTGGCATAATTTAAATGAAAATGTTGTCTAGCCCTAAAAGCTCCATTAGGTGGTCTAAACTGAATAGACAGCCATTTGCCATGTCCTCAACACCTGCTACTTAAAACAAGGAGTACTGTTACCATGGGTTACCAGAAGGTGTTATGTAGCAATGATGTAATGATGAAATGATAGGAATTCATGTTTCTTGGGGGTGAAAATTAAAAAACACACAAACCGTCTTTTATTAGACAGTTAAAGTGCAAAAGTCCAGCAGCACAAAGTATCATTTTTCAGCATAAAAGGACTGTGAAAATATAAATAAACATCAGCTTGAATGACCACTTTGTTCCTGAGTTATGGTTTGTGCATTTCTTATTGCTGTGCAGGAAACCATCCCACATCCATGAGCTGTATTCAGGCTGGGCTGTGGTACCTAGACATGGCTGTCAAGCACACCTTTCTTTCCAAGAGAAATGTGCTTCATGGACCTGAACTGCCACTCTGTTGAGTACCTTGATCTGCCCCTGAAACATGGAAGCGCTCATCACCTCACAGGAGCTCACTTACACGTGGTCTTTAAAGTTTTTTTGGACAGCTGTCATCCAATGTCAACAGCTCATCCATAGTCAGGAAGGCATTTTTCTGACATGTGCTGATGTCCCCTTGACAATTTAACATATGCTGCTGTGTTTTGTCGAACACGGTTGGACTTGAGCATGTTGGACTTTTCCTTATGCTCTACTGAATAGGGAGTACTTATTGAAACTGATTGCTTTGCTAGGCTGGATCCCGAAAAGTAAGAGATGAGTGCTTTAACATTTGCAATATTGAGGAATAGAGTCTAACTCTGTGGTCATCAAATGCCAGACATACTACAGCAATTATGCTCCTGTAGCTTAATTTTGATGAAGTTATTTTTTAAAATTATATGATTTTAAGTCCAATGCATCATGCTGTTATTGTCTTTCAGTCTAATGAAGTAGATATAAAAAGTCAGTTTTAGCCTATGCCTAGATTTTATTCATCAGTGGGTTTTTCTGTAAATGTGTAAATGTGTAAGTGATCTGAAAATTAATCTTAAAAAGAGTAACAGTGATTGTGTGTTTCCTGGAATCTGCATAACAAACCTGCAGAACTTTTGGGAAGACACTAGAAAAAAGCTTCCCAAACTTCGGCTGAATTAACTCTAAAGGATTTTTGAAAACCAGAACTTTTTTTAAGGCTCACTGCCTTGCACAATAATCCACTCACATAAAAAACAATTGAGGGGTAGGAGAGGACAGAGACATTGTAGCTGAAACTTAGATAATGTTAAATTAATGTGTTTAGCACTATCACATCATATCATAAATCAGTGCAATCACTGGGACAATAACAACTTACCTTATAGTCTTTTAATTTTGTAACTTGAAATGTGAGGGAAACAGCCATTTGAACAGGCTTGCACCAGAGAAGGCTGGTGGTGTCTTGGCCTGCATTAGAAGAAGCATTGCCATCAGGTGAGAGGTGATCCTTTCCCCCTTCTCAGCACTGGTGAGGCCACACCTGGGGTGCTGTGCTCCATTCTGGGCTCCCCAGCACAAGAGAGAGACACAGATGTACTGGAAAGAGTCCAGCAAAGGTGATCAATGAACTGGAGAGAGTCCAGCAAAGGGAATGCCACTGAGGTGGTCAATGTAAGTGTAGCATGTCTCCTACAGGGAAAGGCTATGGGAGCTGGGACTGTTTAGCCTGGAGAAGAGAAGGCCCTAGGGTGGATTATTAGTGTATGTAAATACCTGAAGGAGCAGTGCAAAGAGGATGGAGCCAGGCTCTGTTCAGCAGTGCCCGGTGACAGGACAGAGGCCATGAGCACAAACTGAAACATGGGATGATTCCTCTGAACAAGAGAAACACTTTTTCACTGCAAGGGTGACTGAGCACTGGCACACAGTGCTCAGAGAGGTTGTGGAGTGTCCATCCTCACAGACATTCAAAAGTTGTCTGAACACGATTCTGAGCAGCTGACTGTAGGTGTACCTGCTGGAGCCCAGACTGAGCAATCTCCAGCAGTCCCTTCCAACCTCAAACTTTCTTTTATAGCAAGATTTTGAGCATAGGAGTGTGGTGAGTGGTAAATATTCAAGGATGCTCTGTGTCAAAGGAGTATTCACTGGGCCTTGTCATGCCAGAACTGCAGCATGCCAGATCTGGCATGTTTTTAATGGCTGGATTCTTAGAAAAACATTTGTCCTGTAGCAGCACTCTCTCTGAAAGCCCTAACTTTTTTCTCCCCTCAAGGTGTTACGTGTTACTTTATTAAAAGAGGAAATTAATTTTCAAATTATCAAACTAATACATCTTCAGAGCCTCAAAAAGATCCTATGTGTGTAAAGGCATATGAAAAAGATGTATGAATGAATAAGAGCTGCTAGGTTTAGGGGAAAAACATCTCACATGATGGAAATTCTCATACACCCTAGCTAAGTGGAGGCATTGTACTTACTTACTAAGCTAACTTTGAAATACTTTAGAATATCCTTTCTGAAAATTCGATAAAAGGGATAAAAAGCAATGAAAAAGGGACATATGTCTTTTAATCAAAAAAGATTTTCACAGCCAAAGGGTACTAAAATACTTAGACTGAATAAGTAATTGCAACCATCGCTTAGTGAAACGAAACTTCAGAAGTCTATCATGACAGGTTTGATGCTGCTGTAGAAATACACTCAAGCTGATTAAATGTTAAACATATGCTATAAATGCTTAGTCTTTTAAAAAGTCATTTCTTTATTTAATAAGTTTCAATCATGGGTATGCACTGCAAATTTTCCCAAAAAAATCAAAGTATATTCAAATATTGTCATTATTATTTTTTCCTCTATTTTATTTAGGTAGACTTTAAATTCAGATATCCATCTCTGTGAATCTAAACGTGTTTCATGGACTTGGAAAACACTCTAAGCCAAGCAGAAGCTGCTGAACTAAGTCTACAATTTTGTCATTACAACTTTTTTTTTTTCAAATGACTTTTGTGACATTTTTAGTGTGGTGATTGACAAAGTTATTAGTTGATGATAATAAAACTTTTTTTTCTTACTGATGTAAACTCCTCTGTTGATCTTAAACACAGAAATCAAATGCTTTCGTTTCATTTGCTTTCATGACTTATCTCAGTGAGTCAAATTAGAATCGAGCATTTCAAACTTACTGATTTAGGACATTCATGTTGATAGGCCCCCTTGTGATTTTATTTTAAATATGATGTAATAGTTTTGGATAGCAATCTACAAATTAGAATGAAAACTAAGAGCAGTGCATTTCAACTCTATGCCAGATACAGCATTATTTCTGATCTTTGATTTGATTAGTGAAACTCCTTGATGAGCAAGTGATTAAAAGAAACATACTTACAGCTAGTGAGTATCTGTGACTATGAGATTTGCAGAAATGTTACCAGCCAGCAGCCTTCAGCACTGCACTGCTCACGGGGAGGAGCTGGCCCCCTCCCTGCTCCTGGGTTCTGCCTGGTGGAGGATGGAGGGGAAGCAAATATGGCTTTCAGCAGGACTGGGATGGGAGGGACAGAGACTCGTGACATATTCATTGTCACGACCAAATCCCAAGGTATTTTGGCTAACTGATGCAAAAGTAATATTTCACTATTTGGTTTCCCTTAGATGTAAACTAAGACTTTGTTTCCCCTTATCTTTATTTGACATAGCTAACAATACTTAATTGCTCATCAAATTGATATTTTTGTTTCCAAAAGAGGCACCATGGCCATAGGATTCCCAGGAAGATTTAAAACTCAGGAGACACTGGCACTTGCAGAATCATCAAGTTGTATTAACCTAGTTTTACTTTAAACTTATTTTTTTATTATTACTATTTTGCAGCCGGACAAACTACAAGGCTGAATTCAAGGAATGCTTTGATTTGTCCTTGGGGTACTTTTTAGCGGATGGCACAACTGTCTTTGAAAGCATCAGTATTCATACAGTTCAAACTTATGTTTGATGGTCTCGGTGTTTGTTATGAAGAAAAGTTGAACATCATTTTGGTAAAGAAGACAAGCGTAAAGGTATCTTTCTAACTGTTAGGCTAATGAGATGATAAAAAAAAAAGTTAATAGACCTTAGTAGAGTGTTTTCCAGAGCAGGATAGGTAAATCTCCATCAGAGGTGGTCATGGAAAGATCAGAGTAAGGAAATGAAATGGATTTTCTCCTGACATATCTTCCACTTTTATAGTCTAGGTTCATGTTTGGGTTGACCATCTGCAACAAAAAAACTTGTACATGCAATGTGTAAAAAATAATCATAAAATCACAGAATTAAGTTGGAGAAGACCTTTAAGATCGTTTAGTCCCATCACTAATTGAGAACTGAACCAAGTCCCTGAGTGCCACATTTACACGTCTTTTCAAAAGAGAAATATATAAAGATATCAAACAGGACTGGCCCCAGTACAGACCCCTGGGAACACGCTTGTGACCAACCACCAAGGGGGTTTAACTCCTTTCACCATCACTCTCTGGGCTTGACCATCCAGGCAGTTTTCTATCCAGGAAAAACACACCCAGCCAAGCAGCAGTTTCTGCAGGAGAATGCTTTGGGAAATAGCATCAAACGCTTTACTCGAGTCCAGGCAGACACATCCACAGCCTTTCCACTAGGTGGATGACACTGTCATGGGAGCAGATGAGGTTGGTCTCGAGCAGGACCTGCCTTTCCTAAGCTGGTGCTCACCGGGCCTGATTCCCTTGCTGTCCTGTGCATGGCATGTGATGGCACTCAGGATGATCAGCTCCATGATCTTCTCTGCACCAAGGTCACACTGACAGGCCTGTAGTTCCCTGGATCCTTCTTCTGGCCTTACTTGCTGAAGGGGATCACATGTTTCTACTTCAGTCACCTAGCTAGCCAAGACTGCTGGTAAGGGAGAGAAAGTGGCTCACTTCTGCCAGCCTCCTCAGTATCATAGATGAAGAAGAATTTCCAAATTTAGGGCTCTCTAACAAACCTCAAACTTCAGTCTTCCACAGAAAGTAACTTGAAGAACTTTTTTTACTACATAAACGACTAAGGTGTTCCCAGCTACTGTGCAGCAACGTCTCATAGACAAGCACAGTCAGTAAAGTTTATTTGACAGGCTATCATAAAAAATTCATTAAATTTAAGCCTCATAACAACTTGGTGCCCATTCAAACAACATCATAGTACTGAATAGAACCTATCTAAATAGAGTAGGAAAATACATTTAAAGAAGCCACAGAAAGATATCTAGATAACAAAGCAAAAACTGAAATTAATTTTTGAAAGTGTTCACTAGTAGATAGTTTCCCCATGACGAGATACATATTATTGATCCAACAAAAATAGCATGGTTTTGAGAAAGTGTGTTTTATCTCATGTACATAAAAATTTAATTCTCTAAAATTACTTTACACTTTGCCACAGCAAAATCATCACCTTATTTCTCTTACCATTTATGCACTAGTGTATGAAGTGTGCACATGTACAGAGTCATTCAAATAAGCTGTTTTCCTTTGCTTTTCTTGGTTTCTCTTAGTGAGAAATTTCCCCATTCAAACCAAACCAAACCCAACCAGAACAAAAACCACAAAATACCCCAACCAAAGAAAAAACCCCAAACTCTGCCTCTTGTATAAAACCTTGTAATCATGGAGTCCTCATCACTGTGCCTAATCCAAAAATTTGGAATTATTAGTTCTCCAAATGATTTTGAGAGATTGCTTCCAAGCCAAAACTCAGGTCCAAAATTGCCAAAATCCAGTTTCATACATGAAAGACCTTCCCAGCCCTTTTCTTTATATATTAATGGTAAAGAAAACATCTGTATAATTTCAGAAATGGGCTCTACTGATGCACTTAAGCAGGCATGAGAGGAGTGATGATGACTGTGAGACTGACATGAATTAACAAGAATCAGCTGCTATATGATGATTTTTTTTTTCTTGCTCAGCTAATCATTGAGAACACAGGCACTGAGGGAATGAGAGTGCTCTGGATATGCTTGGCTGTAATCATCAGTGAAGACTAGAAGTGACTGAGATGGTCAGGAAAACAGGAGTTTTGAACCAGGAGATGGGCAGGGTACAAGAGGGATGCTGGCTGTTAGCTAAAAAGAGGAAAGAGAATAAAAAGGAAAAAAAAAAAAAAAAGAAGAAGAATTTGCATGGGTAGTGGTATATAGTCCAAGCTATGAAATTAGGAGTATTGACAAAGTTCCCAGAAGTGTATTTGATTATATGTATTATCCTGCTACTCAGGACTGAAGAAATGTCTCTGAATTTTGTATTTACTTTTCATTGTCATATTTCCATCTTGTGGAGTGAACCTTTAGTTTTGACTGGCTTCAGTTTTTCAGTTGGCCCTAGTGATGCTGTAAGGATAAGGAATGAGAAACAAAGATTGAATTCCTAGGAGTTTTTCTATTAAATACATCAACTTGTGTGAAGAGTGATTAATTAATATGAAAATATACTTTTCTGATTAATTCTTTTGAAAAAAAAATTAGATAGGCACAATGTCCCATTCTTTGCTATGGCTGTGAGCCACCAGTCTTTGGGATCTGGATTTCTAGTGTAGTTATATGGTTAACTGTTACTTTCTGTGCAAGTTGGAGCCTCTTAAAACAACTTTTTCATTTCCCTTTTTCTCTGGTGAGAATATATTCCCTTTGACTACTCTCAAAGAAGTTGACTCCAATTTACTGAAGGCTTTGGCATCACACCCTGAAAGCTATGAACAAATCAATGTGTAGAATATTAACCTGTCACAATGCAGAAATGTGTTTTCTTGCACTGTCTTCTAAAGAGAGTTTTTATCAGGAGTCTCTCTCCATCTGTGAACTATAAGTCAAATTCAACTGAAAAATGGCACACTCAGAGGTGTGAAAATTTCCTGTGAAACGGAGAAAAAAGGCCCAACTGGCAGCCATTAGGATGTCAGAACTCAGAGAGAACTATTGTCCCTTTATGAGAGAGCAAGGCAACTCTGCTGAGATAAATCTGTGCTGGGAACACTGGCAAGTCTGGTGGGTGGCAGAAAGTGTTCATGGGAAAGAGAAGGTATTTTGAGCTCTAGTAGGTTTCATAGAAGCAACTGTGCTCTGATAAAGTGTGTCTTCCCACAGAATAGATAAAACATTTGATAAGGAATGTTGGGAAGGTTGTGAATGTTGTATGAGAAACAGCAAGGCTGGAGACGGTTTGTTACAGTTTATATCAAAAAAATTTAGTCTGTTTCCCTCAACAAAGCTGCTCTTTTTTTCTGCCCTCCAGCATGAGAAATCATTATGTCCCTTGTGATAAACAAGGAAATAAAGGAGTCAGGGCAGTGGGGGAAGGGAGAGGAGTAATACTTCTTCAACACTTACACTTGCCACTTGGAAAATCCACAGAACAAAAAAACCAAAACCAACCAGTGATACTAAAGTTGGTAATGCTCTCTCTAAAATTCAAGGGAACATTATGTTATGGAGACTCTAACTGTACCCCACTTCTCCCAAAGCACATATATGTGCTTTGATGGTGGCTGGTACTGAATAGATCCAATAAACTTCTTTCACCTCCAAGTGCCCTGAGGTGGTGAGTGAAAAGCAGGGTGGATGCTTGCTGGCAAGTTGTTTACACTGCCTAGATCTCTAGGGGAAGATTTTGTGTTGACTTTTGTTTATGTTACTGAACACAGCTGAAAATCATTATTTCCCTTGAAGGATAATGCAACAACAACAAACTTCTATTTTCCCAGTCATCTAATACATGACACTGGTAAATGTAGTTACTGTCAACATTGTTACAGAAATGTTATAATTCTACAATGATTAATTTGCTTTTCGAGCTGCATGCACATATATCAGGTATATCAATTAGCAGCTAGAGATCTCATAAGAATGACATAATTTTGCTAGGAAAATGTTGTGGAGAGTGTAGATGAGAAGTGTCCCATAGCTTACTGTTCCATTGCATTTCAGGGTGCTTTTTGGCAGAATGAAATCAAAGAATCTTGTTAAAATCTTTCCAGCTATGCTCTTGTGGAAAACACGTATATATGTAAAGATCAGACCTAAATGAGGGCCTAGGAATTAGTTCTGGAAAAATCTTTGAATAAAAGTGGTAAATGAAAATATGATTTATATTTTCCATGTGGACATATATGGTGAAGATACCAAATGTGCAAGCATTCCTACCACTGAGTACCTTTAAAAGACACACTGACAAGGTGAGTAAAATGTGTGTGACTGCTTGGAAGTACTTCTCTGCCCTATCAGCTCATTTTAATGTGGATTTAGCGATAGGAATGTGTTCAAATGACCCTTATTTGCCTTAAGAATGTATGAGCTGTGTGGTGCTTGTGAAGCTATATTAAACACAAAGAGTTGTGCTTTGTAAGGTGCTATAAAACAAGCCATTTATTTTATTGGTGCCTATTTCAATAATACTAATGTATACACCAAGTAGTAAAGTAAATCCATAGCTACAAAAGACAGCAAAATTTCTTAGTTTCAGTAACTCAATTTATTATTTCATAATTTAGCAAAAAGTCTTACGTTTATCAGAAATAATTAAAGTATCAGTTTAATTAGTGAAAGAATACAGTGGGGCTAATATTAAGCCTTGCCAATAGCTAACAATCTCACTTACATAAGCGTTGTGAAAATTATCACTTTCAGTTGAAAATGTGAATAAAACACAGTGATGCTAATAAGCCTCTTCCCACTTCATTGGGATGAATTGCACCTATCTATTTGCCTTTGAGCACATAATAAACTGTCATGTAAGGGTTTTACCCTTAGCCTTGTCCAATCACTTCGATGAACACAGAGTGGCTACATCATTGCTCTACTTCAATCTCTGATAATCTGTTTTACATTGGTGAAAACAAATTCTTGCCACAGAGGGAAGTTATGAGTAATTCTTTTAAAAGTTTTCAGGAAATAACTGATTAAGTGGAGAAAATATACTTTCCCTTATAGCTAGAAGTGGTGCCAATAACTTATTCTATAAAATTATGTCCAGTATATAGCATCTAACCTGGTTGGTTGAATTCTATTATAATAAGAGAAATATGTTAGAAATGGCACATAAAAATCTCTGGACTGTGTAACTATTCTGTCAAGGCAACAGAATATCTTTTGAAATCTAAGGTGACAGAGTTTGATACAATGAAGATTCATATCCATGAAAGATTTTTAGGGAAAATAGACAATGGGAATGGATCAGCATATTCTGTCAGGGTAAGGCAGACCAAGCAGATGTTGGTTTGACTTTTCCAGTGATTCTTAAAATTAGCAAGTTAGTTACTTAACTTTTGCTGTCATTTCAGATAATAGCTGAGTCATGTACAGTGCAACACTACTGTCAAAGATTGGTTGCACCATCTACTTGTTCTAAAGCAAGTGAAAATCTGTTTGAAAATACATGGACAAAAGGAAAGAGTGAAACAGAAGGACTGCATTTCTATTGAAACACTACAGCATATGGCAAAAATAAAACATTTCATTTTTGCATCAGATGTAGATGGAACATCTGTCTTGGTTGGAAATATAAAGATATTTTATTTAAAGGCTATTATAAGGAAAAATCAGTGGTTAAGTATAAGTGCTTTTCTACTTCTTATAACTGGAAAATATTATACTTTGTAGCTGAAAGAGTTATGATATACAAATATGTAAGAAGACCACATTTCCATGTATGTAAAGTTAGAAATAGAAATACAGTTACAGAAGATATAAAATATAAAGCCAGACATAGAAAACATGTGGAAAAATGTCTTTTATCCAACCTTCAAGATCAAAAGCATCTGGGACAGGACAGCCCTGGATGTACAGACAGACTGAGGAATGAGACAATGGAGAGCAACACCGTGGAAAGGGACCTGGGGGTCCTGGTCGATGGCAAGTTGAACATGAGCCAGCAGTGCCCTGGCAGCCAGGAGAGCCCACCTTGTCCTGAGGGGCATCAGGCACAGCATCACCAGCTGGGAAAGGGAGGGGATTGTCCTGCTCTGCTCTGGGCTGGGGCAGCCTCACCTCGAGTGCTGGGGCAGTTTGGGTGCCAGAATTTTAGAAAGACATTAGACTAGGAGAGAGCATCTAAAGGAGGGCAACAAGGATGGTGAAGGGCCCTGAGGAGAAGCTGCGTAAGGAGCAGCTGAGGTGACTTGGTCTGCTCAGCCTGGGGAAGAGGAGAATGAGGGGAGACCTCTTTGCAGCTGCAATTCCTCGTGAGGGGAAGAGGAGGGGCAGACACTGATCTCTTCTCTCTGGTGCCCAGTGACAGGACTTGAGGGAATGGCCTGAAGCTGTGTCAGGGGAGGTTTAGGTTGGGTATCAGAAAAAAGATTCTTCACCCAGAAAGTGGCTGGACACTGGAATAGGCTCCCCACGGAAGTGGTCACAGTGCCTGACAGGCTTCAAGAAGTCTTTGGTCAGTGGTCTTGAGCATTTGATGTGATATTTTTGGGCTGCCCTATGCAGGGCCAGGGGTTGCTCTTAATGAACCTTGTGGGTCCTTCCTATGATTCTCTGGTTTATTTCTCATTCATTAATGCCTTTTTCTGTAAGTGTTCTTCCTCACACGGCATTTCCCAGGTTGAGACAATGTATTTGCACAGGCAAACCTCATATATAAATTTCAGCTTGCAAATTGCATTTTGAGTTTTGTGATTTTTTTATTAAAATACTAGATTTCTTCAGGCAGAGTTATAGGCTTTAAACAGGCTTTGATTAATGGTAACTATGCTTAATTTCCTCTCAATGGATTCAGAGGATCAGCATGCCTTTACTCATGAAAGAAAAGACAGTGTCTTAAAATGAAGGAGTTTTGTCACTGTAATTATACCAATTTTATTCTATTCAGAAGTTATACAAATTGCAACAACTAAAGAATTTCAGCAGATAGTAAAATCAGATTCTTAATTTTAGTGTGAATCATGAAGACTTAACATTTTACAGCTTTCGACATGAAATAAGACATCTTAATTATCTTAGCAGTTTCACACATAAAGTGATTTACCTCCCACCTCCTACCCATCAACCTGGGGTTTCCTTTCACTTAATTAAATTTCCAGAAACACACATCTTATATGCTGCACTCTATCACCTTCATAAAGTGTATTCTTCTTCTATATATAATATCCCATTTTGTATATCTAAATGTTGTAAATGAAGGGATTTTTGTCTCTCTTTGAAGTTTTAGAGAATATCATTATCTTGTCTTTATTGTGTTTGGATTTGGTTTTTTGTTGTCTGTTTGATTGGGTTTTTTTACAGTATTTCTTGTTATAAAAGCAGTTTCTCTCTTAAATTAAAAAATGAACTTTAAGATTGTGGGGGCAGGGAATTAAATGAAAACCAGATGTTCTTAGAAAGGTTGTCCTAATACCTCAGGGAGTGAGAAGGTAGGCGATCTTCAGCTGGAAACTCAGACCTGAGTAGAACAGGAAAGCCAAAATAAATTTCCCACAAAATGCTGTAGCAACATTCCTGAACACAAAGCCATATTCTACCTTCAATGAAAACCAAAATATTTTCCACAGAAAATAAAAACTGGGATTTTTTTACTTAAAATATTAAAATATACACACATATGGACTCTCAAAGATCAGGACTGAAAAATAATTCTGAAAGGGAATTTGAAAGTGCCATGCATGGTAAAGTGGGAAATCCTGCAGCACCTACTGCAGGATTATGGATCTGATGGGTCCTCAGTAGCCTCCTGTGTTTTCACTTATAGGAAATTTCAAGAGGCACTAAGATGTTCAAAACATCCTGAAAGGCAATTTTGCAGAGAGCCCCACAGGGCTGAATAATGCAGTTCAGTCCAGAGAAGTTATATGATTATACTGGGACTTTCAAATGTCCAGTCATGAGGAGAACTCAAAAGATAATGGCAGATTTTACCCTTGGCTTTTTGGAAAAGAGAAGATTAGTGACTGTAAGATGCTATTTGAAGGTGAAGCTTTTATTTTTAGACTATTTGTAGACTCACAAATGCCAGCAGATATAGGAATACAGAAAATGTAAGTACTTTTATGTTAGGGTGATAATATCAAAGGTATTAGCACCCTGTAGAAATTTCTCTTATAAAAGAAGTGTAATATCTGTAATTTTGTAAATAATAAGAATCAGCCTAAGAAATTCTTTGGTTTTACCTGTATGATTTCAATCTGGCATATTTTACCAGGTTCTGAAGGGGCACAATCTGTCATTTTCCTGAAACAAGACTCAGCTCTTGCCTGCAAAATGTTCTAGTTGTACATTCTGCCTAAATACTAATGGTTATGCACACCAAAATAATGAATGAGCTCCTGGTCCCACTGATGTAATTCACCTTTTCTTTGTAAGAACTTAAATTCATTATAAATAATTATTCATACAGAAACTGTAATCACTGACTATACCTAAATGACTCAGAAAGCAGGACCTGCTGGTATCCCTTCCCTGAAAGCACCTGGCAGTGAAAAAATATAGTACAAGACATGGCAATTGCATGACAAGTCACTGAGATTCTTACTGGAAAGAGTTGTCATAATCAGGAAGTCCCTTAAAAAATTTGTTTTTCATTTAAACCCTACTTGAGACTATCTGTTCAAGTAATATTTTATACTGAGATCTAGAAACTGTTCATAATATGAATAATACTTCCTCCTGATACAAAAATTGCTGACATAGAGAGTTGTACAAAAAAATTGTATAATGTTGTTACGAGCTGAAAATGATCAGGAAATTCCTGCTGACAAACACTAGGGAATATGTTTTTAAGCTATAGTTACTTAATAGTAGCTACCTTACAAGATTTAAGCAGGTGTTTAGTAAGGGATTCTGATGTTTACTCTACTCTTACTGTTTTTAACTGTTTCCTCAGACTTTTGAATGTGAACTAAAATACTAATAAAGTGTGATTCTATGTATCTCTCCAATTAGGGAAATGAAGGTACATCAAAGGCAGGACCGGAACTTCATCAACTGAGTCACCAGCTCTGTCATCTTTGTCGGCAGGTGGAATCCTGACATCAGCCAAGTTTTCAATTATACAGTTTTTAGCACACATTCCTTGCTTGTGACTTTAAAAGGTGAAATATTTATCTGATTTTTTTCTATTGCACATGAAAAAATAAGGAATAGATATTATAGCGCACTGAATTTTTGAGCACTAAATTTATTATAATCCATCCATTTGCATTTGCAGTTACAGATAGAGAGAGGTTGTAGACAAACAAAAATGTCTCAAAGTACTTGCTGCATCTTTTGATGACCACCAGCAGTTTTGGAAATATTCTCTTACACATTTTAATGTATTTTGGTGGCATATTTGGTGTGGGAAGGTCCACACTGAAGAAGTTCATGAAGGACCATCTCCTGTGGGTGGGACCCCACACTGAAGCAGGAGAACAGCGTGAGGAGGAAGGAGCATCAGAGACAATGTGTGTTGAACAGGCTGCAATCCCCATTCCCCATCCCCCTGTTCTCCACTTGGGGGAGGAGAGAGAAGAATTGGGAGTGGAGTGTAGCCTGAGAAGAAGAGGGATAGGCTGATTTTGTTTGGGATGGAGATGATTTCCTTCACAGAAGCTCATATGGTGCTGTGATTTGGATTTGGAGCAAAACAGTGTTGATAATGCACCGGTGTTTTACCTGCTGAGCATCAAGGTCTTTGCCTCTCACACTGCCACACTGGTGAGGAGGCTGGGGGTGCACAAGAGGTTTGGAGGTGACACAGTGGGGACAGCTGACCCCAGCAGCCCCAAAGGGTATCCCACACCATGTGGTGTCATGCTCAGTGCATAAACCTGGGAGGAAGGAACATTCAGTGTGATGTTGTTGTCTTGCCATGTCAGTTACACATGATGCAGTCCTGCTTTCCTGGCTGGAAAGCTGCTGGAACACAGAAGCAGTGAATGAATTCCTTCTTTTAGCTTTGTTTGTGTGCGTGGCTTTTGCTTTACCTATTAAACTGTCTTTATCTGAACACATGAATGTGTGGAGTTGAGCTGCTGGCTGGGGTTAAACCACAGAAAATGGAATGATGGAGGGTGATATTAGATCTGTTATTATGTTTTATTAGCCTACACTGTTTAATTGACAATAAATTTAATTAATTTCTCCAACTTGAGTGTGTTTTGCCCATGATGGTAATTCATAAGTGATCTCCCGGTCTCTATCTCAACTCACAAGGAACTTTTTGTCTTATTTTTCTCCCCTTTTCCTGCTGAGATGGATAAGTGATTACAGTGTTTCTCCCCATTACACAAGTTTAACTCAAAGAGAACTGGGCTCACTTTTTTTTTTAATTAAATTTTAAAATTCAGGATATCATTTTTAAGTAATCTCTACTCCACAGACACGTATTTCTGTTAAACTATTCTTCCTTGAACTTCATAAAATAATGATTCAGTCATCTAGGTTAATTTAACTAGAATAACAGAAAATTAAAAATGCAAAGTAAAAAAGTGATAGAAATTGCCTAGGTAGGTTTATCTTAGGAGAACAGAAACTTAAATGAAAGGTCCATTTTAAGGTGACATCAAAGAAAGTGTCTCCTCTTTTAACAGGTGACTCTGTTATCAACCCCCTTTATTGATAATATCAGGATTGCTTTAGTTCCAGACTTTAGAGTTATCAGATAATTTCACAGCCTTCACATTCCCTAGGCTGTATTCAGGTTGACTTTTTGTACCTTTCATCTCTCGAAGTCACATTTTATCATAACTCTTTTTGCTATCTAAATGTGAGAGAAAGAAATTTTGAAGAATACTGTTTGGGGCTGAAATAATGAAAAAAAAAAAAAGATGTTTTCTTATAGCCCTGGTGATTTAACTGACAATTCAGTTTGTTACTAAATAAATAAGAAAAAATGTAACATACAACTAGACAAAATCTAACATTTCAAGTTTTCAAAGTGAGATGTCACTGACATATCCATCTATACAGCTGGTTTTCTGAAAACTTTCTAAGATGAATTATCTGTAAAATATTCTTTGGGAAAACTGTGGCATTTCTTTTCCTCACTTCAGGCTGCTCTGAAGCGTAAGCTGAACTGTTCACTAGAAAATGCAAACATTGCATAAAAATATTCCTGGATACACACTTGCACTCGAAGTGATCTCAGGCATCTGACCAAATGGAAGGAAATATCCCCTTTTTAATACTCAGAATGAGTATATAGCAATATGAGTGTGCACAGCTTTATGTAGCCTTTTAATTAATGTGATTTTTTTAAAGAAATAAGACATTACAGTGCAGATAAAACCCAAATTACTTGATTCCTAACAAGATGTAAAAAATATTGTAAATTAGGATTTCTTGTGACAATGTTAGGAACTTGCAAGACACAGTGAATGTTGGGTTTGCTTGTGAACATGGCATCTTTAGAGAAGTAAACAGTGCTAGAAATTGTATTATTATGAAAGACTTGAACATTTTACAGAAAGAATATGCAATATCATTACTGATACTGATATAAAAGCTTCTAGATTTCTCTACCAATAAATGAAAAAGGGTTTAAAAATTGTTCTCATAAGTATTAGAAAGGTAAGAGAGAAGCCTAAATAAAAAATAACCCTGGAGAAGAAGATAACAGAGATTTCACTACAATAAAATAAGAAGCTGAACAAGAGCAAAACAAAACTAGCAACTACAGGTTTACAAAAGGTAGAATATGAGAAGTTGAGGGCAACCATCAGGGAAGCCAACAGATCAGACTGCCAGATGAAACTGTGAATGAAGCTGACTGGATTTGTCCTTGCACAGAAGGTGAAAACACTTGTAAAGAACACCTTTCAGACCAGGTTAATTTGATACTAATCTCTACATTGTAATAGAGAATCTCTTGCTACTAGGAGTAAGTAAAGACTGTTAAGTAGATAAGACAAAGAACAGAACTGCATATATAGAAGTTATATAGATATGGATATATAGAAGTTTACAGAAATGACATGAGAAATGTCAAATTATAAAAAATTAAGAACTATAAAAAATTAGAACATATATAAATGTAGGGAGATTAATATAGAGATGAAATAGAATTTCAAGATAATCTAAGTAGGGCCCCCAAACTTCCATTTAGTTTTAAGTAATAAAATCAGGGACAAGACAAACAGTTGGGAATGAGTACACAGAAAATAATATGCTCGAACTGGAGGTCAAATATATGAAAATATATGAAATTTTGTACACTTTAACTGGGGAGCGTGAATACTGTGGGTTCTAGATTTTGATACTTCAGTACAAAAAAAATACATGACTGGTGGAAAGATGTGTATGGAAAGTCTGAGTTATTAGATCTCTTTGACTTCAAACTCAACTAGAAAGAAAAATCAGGAGCTGTTGGAGAGTGAATTTACTTCATGAACACATTGATTATTCCTCTCCAAGGGAATAACTATTATTTCTTTTGACATAAATGACTTCAACCTGATTTCCTTTATACTAACACAAAGAAAGGAGAGAGGGAAGGGAAGGGAAGGTTTCGGGAAGGGAAGGTTTCGGGAAGGGAAGGGAAGGTTTCGGGAAGGGAAGGTTTCGGGAAGGTTTCGGGAAGG
>VZRF01012563.1:955501-1027512 GCA_013396875.1 Vireo altiloquus
AGGGAAGGGAAGGGAAGGGAAGGGAAGGGAAGGGAAGGAAAGGAAAGGAAAGGGAAGGAAAGGGAAGGGAAGGGAATTACTACTGTTAATTAAAGAGATCAGACTCAAAACTCACATGACTGTGCATTATCCTGTCAGCTTTCCCATCTTTTATGATAACCCATTTAGAGCAAATACCTGTGGGAGCTATTGCTTGTCAGTGTGATGCTCAGCACTTCAAGCCGTATGTGCATTGCTCTTTATCCTTTTCCCTACTCTTTTATTTTTTTTTTTCTTTTAACTCTAGTGTGCCTCTCATTAGGATTTCTGTTTAACGCCCTAGGAATGGTTTCTGCATTTATAAGAAGCAGATAATAGATGCATACACTTCAGTGTTTGCCATCTTGGCTTCCCTTTAAAGTAATTCATTATTCCACAAATATATGGTACATAGTGCTGCCAAGTTAATTTGTATAATAATAATGAGCTATTAATTAACATCCAAGAACACATGTTTCTTCCAACAATTTGTGGTAATAAAGTAATTAATGAAATTCAAAATTTCATTCTAGACAGGAAGTCTGACGGCTGTTTAGAACATTGCAACCCTTTTCTCTGTGAATACAATCAATAAATTCGAATGTTAATCTACCAAAAAGGGTGGAAAAACAATATATACATAAAGACAGAATTGTGTGTGGTGCTGTTCTTCTCAGAACAGTTATCTTACTTTGCCATTTTACATAAAAAGAAATATTCAGAAGATGTTCCCATCAATAAACATTAACCTGAGAATAGCTTGCTGTTCCCTACTGATTGTAAAAAAATTCCATTTTCTCTCATCTAAACAAAAACCTTCTATTTTCTTACTCCTCGCACTGGTATATCATGATCTTCAAGGTCTTTGAAATCACAGAGACATAAGTTGTGGAGAAAGTGCAGTGCCTGAGAGCTGTACACTTTACTCTGGGAAAACTGTGGATCATGGTGTTGGCATGAATCTGAAAGTAAAAGTAACAGCATCTTCATTGCTCAATCTGACCCGAACATCAAGTGCATCGATAGCATCACTTGCTTGTCTAGTGATGAGAGTCTCAATGAAGAGGAGTGTAGTTCAAAGAAAGTATAATAACAAATTCTCCTCCAAATCTTTTGAGTGTGTGAAGCTTATATAAAATTTGGGTCTAATTTCACAGAGAATTCCATTAAGTTCAGTGGATATAGGGACTGAACCTTCTGGAAAAAAGCTCTGTAATATTTGCACTTTGCAGAATGTTTAGCACATTATTTTAAAAGCTGAATAAATTCAGTTTCTAGTACTCAACAAACTACCAGAACACAACTGCTTGTTGTTTATTATATATTTGGCAACTAATCCTCCTCAAATGAATCACAGTATATGAAATGAGTTGTACTTATAAAACAAATCAATCTCCACTGAAATTTACATTAAATCAGTTTTTAATCATTCACTGAGGATTTTTTCCAACAGGAAAAATTATGAGAAAAGTTGAGAAACACATCTTCATGACACTTGTAAAAATTTTTCATTTTGTCAGATTCTCAGCACAATTGTAGTACACAAATTATTTACCAACTCCTTAGTTGTGTTTTACAGCTTATCATGAACCATCAGACTAGAACTGTACAACCATAGAATGGTTTGTGTTGGAAGGCACCTTATAGCAGATTGTTGCAACGCCCCTGCCATGGGCAGGGACACCTCCCACCAGACCAGGTTGCTCAAAGCCCCATCCAATCCGGCCTTGAACATCTCCAGGGATGGGACATCCATGGCTTCTCTGGGTAACCTGTGCCAGTGCCTCACCACCCTCACCATAAAGAATAGCTTCTCCTTCAATTATTTATACAGTTTTCATTTCTGTATAAAGACATTTGTATAAAAAATATGTCTTGCAAAAGCTTGAGTGAAGTTATGTTGAAAAGTATAGATTCAGATTCCTTTGCCAACCACCCTACTTAGGAATTTTTTTCAAAATCAAGACTCATATCTTTCTGAAAAGTACATCATGTGACTTTTTATGAGATAGGATAATAAACACCTCTAAACAAGCAAACAATAAAATATTCTAGGTTAAGCACAAACTGGAGATGCAACAAGCACACAACAACATTGAGCATCTTTGACATCATCAAAGACCATTTGCTGAGAGATGTTCAACCACTCTACTGTTAGTGTCTGCTGAAAACAGGTGGTGTGTGCCTAGCTCAGAGCTCTTCCGAATGATAATGAGAGGAACATTATGTATTAAATGACATATAAAACACACATATCATTCATATCTTGTCTGGTGGTGAACTCTGCCTTGTAGGTAGCCATGTTCATGAAGCCCTTTCCAGCATGCAGATTGTTGGTACAGGTGTTACCGGATGTGGCTGTAGAGATAAGCCAAGACTTACACATGGAGAGCAGTGAGCAGACACAGCAGCAGTGACAGCCAGCACAGCACAGCAGTGACCACCAGCCTCCTCTGTAATACTGAGAGGCTCTGGTGGTTCATCTCACTGGTGACTATTCTATAGCATCACAATATTTAGGAGTGCTGTTCCTGTATAAGCTGATGTAAAATATGAAAAGAAACCCCTGAAGCAGCTGATGAAACACAATAAATCAGTGTTTGAGAGCATGTCAGAGAGAGGGATTCAGAACAGCTCTGTAGTTGTATCCTCTAAAACAAGTCACTGCACAACTTGAACATACAAATGTCTTGGCACAAATTATCTGAGGGACCTTAAACTGGAAAGTATCATGACCACTGAGATAATTTGTGAAAGCAGACAAAACGTCCTACATCCGCTCTCAAATTCAATGAAAAATGAAATTCATTGCTAATTCCTTTTTAACCACTGGTCTAACCTATTTTGTCCTAAGTCCCCATGTGAACTGTGTTTGAATGATGTCATAATGCATGATATGTTAATCCTGCATTTATTTTTAATTTAACAAATGATGGTTGATTGTAATTAAAATGAGAAATATTAGTTTGTAGGTGGTATTATTTGTGATTGTTATTAAAATGAGAAATTTTAGTTTGTAGGTGGTATTATTTGTTATCTTGTGAATCCAGGTCAGAGGTTTTTAACAATTTTATTTTTTTTTTCTATTTATGAACTTCCTTTTCTTTCTGTTTGATATATCATATATTATGAACTTACCCGTGGCCTGTGCTGGGCAGCAGGCGGAGCTGTGGGGTGTGGAGTCTGTGGGGCTGCCCCAGGCCTGCAGTGCAGCAGGAGCGGCAGGGATCTCAGCCGAGCTGCGCCAGGGCCGACCCGGCCAGGCCGCACAGGGCCCCAGGGACCTGCCCAGAAGCTGGAAGCCAGAGAGCTTTCCTGGGTGTGCTCCTTCTTAAATGAGGTTTTCACAGAGGCATGTTTAGTTTCTTAAGTGGCTTAACCGAGTTGCCAATATCCAAACTAGCCAGCTGATTGGTTTTGTCAGGTCTGGAGGAAGCTGTCAGTAGCCCCTTGCGAAAGAATCTCTTCCATGACTGCTGAATTCCTGCTTACCTTAAAACCGAGCTATGCTAAACCACGACACTCATCTAACACATTTTCTGCTCTGAAATCAGTGAGTTTAGGGTGAAAAAACTTTCTGAAAAGCTCAAAAAATGAAACTTTTAGGCATTAACTAAGGTAAAATTTCTTTGCAACCAAACTATCATAAATTCTCAGCTTTTGTTCTTAAGTTTGAATAAAGTTAAAACTTTTTTTCTGGGAAAACTTTCTGCTCAAAGGTTCAAATAATGATAACAACCTCTTTCAGTAGATGTTTTTTGAAAAAAATTGCTCTTCCCATTTTTAAAATATAGTCTATGAAAATGACAAACTGTTAAACCTAGGTTTTATTAAAATGTGAGATGTAAAACTAGAACATAACATCTTAAATTCAGAAAGCAAGAAAGGTAACATTAAGAGTAGGGAGAAACAAATGCTCCCCATGATTATGTCTTGGTGCTTTCCTGCATTGCAGAATGCCCTCATCTCTCCTCAAGGTTTCCTGGCACCTCTGAAGGTGGCTGCATTCTGGGTCACTTCCTTGTCACTTCAGATTAAATGTTGGCGTCTGTAATGAAGACATAAACATTTCTGCAGCCACCACTCTCTGCTCTCTTTTTTTGCAAGTTCAGTTCTAACCAGTGGCACTGAAGACAGAATCACAGAATCATGGAGTCACAGAATCATAGCATCATTAAGGTGGAAAAAGACCTCTCAGATTGTCAAGTCTAACATCAACCTAGTACCACCATCATCATGTTTTGCCATTAAACCATGGTTTCAAATGCTGCATCCAGATTTTTTTTAACTCTTCCAGGAGAAAAACAAATCTTACTATTCATTTGAACTGATCTGATTCTTTCAAAAATACTGAAGTCTTCTCTAACTACAGTCCTGATAATTCTTAATAGGAAGCCAAGCTCTGTGAAAAATGAAATGACTATAACTTTGTTATTACTTGTGAAGACCACACTTTCTACTTTGAAAAATGCTGTTTTGTCATATTACAGATGTTAAAAGCCTAAACATGGATAGAAGGAGTTGAGCAGTAAATAAATGTGCTGAAAAATCAGAAGTTGTAGAGATGATATTGCGCTAATGACCATATACACACACAATGTAGGCAGACACAAAGCTTGTGTCTGCAAAATATTTATTACTCTGGGACAGTTGTTTTCCATAGGAAAACTAATGCATACTATTTTAAAATTAACCTCTTAGCTGCGTGGTTGAAAAGACAATGAAGATATGACCATATGATATTATGTTGTAAAATCTTCTGGTTTTCCACTTTATAAGAATTTTCATTCATTTTCATGGAATCACTTTGCTTCTCAAAAAGTGGCTTTTATAACATTCTTTTTTGCTTTTAGGAAATTCGGGGATATCTAACAAGTTTCTTCTCAACAGCATGTGATTAGTTTACTTTTGTCCTTTTTTTTCTGTTTGTTCCTGTCACCTCATCTTATTTCCTCGCTCTGCTGTTCTGAGGAGAGAGGAGGCAGGGGATCTAATGAGTGCATGAAGGTAACTCCTCACATGAACCAGAAATATGCCATAATTCTAAAAGGAAAACAGCTGAGAAAGAATAAATCTTGTTTTAATGTGCCTGAGCTTGTATTAAAAAATACAGATGTACTGTATGCATATGAAATTTTTGATTAAAATGTCTCTCACCAGTCTGTCTCTTTAATTAAATAAAACCTGCTTGGTATTAATCAAAGCATAAAGAATTTATGCCCCAAATCCAGATTAATTAAAAGCCCAGAAGCTTGAAGAACAGACTGTGTATAAATACTAAAATAAATCAATCTAAACATAATATTTATGTATTGGGGCTGTGTATTCCAAAAATATAAATAATTCCAGAAAGTGATTTATGGCAGATTCACTGTGGAAATACATTGCTTATTAGGATATATTTAAACTTGAAGTTAAGCAAACAGTTTGATTTACACATTTTCTTTTTAAAACAGTTAGTTTTTAATTATAGCTCCATTGGAACACTTTCAGATGAACAAATAATTAGAAATGTGTTCTTTAGTCTTCCACTTTAGTAAAACAAAGGCTGAAAAGCATCTCCTGTGGCCCTGTGGGTTTGAAAAAGTCATATTAAAAAACCCAATATTTATCTTTCTGAGAACAATGAAGCAGAAGTATCTTCAGTACTTCCAGTTCTGTTAATAACAAAATAGTTTTGGAAAAAAAATATTTTGATTTTTGCCTAGAATTGAAGTCTAGGTCAGAAAAGGTGCATGAAAATGAGAGCTTTTTGAAAGAAGGGAGGTGATACTGGGGGCCAAAAGTAGCCTTTTGTAATGCACGGGAAGCCACTAATGTAAAAATGAATGAGAAAGCAGAAAACATTCAAGAGAGTTCCTAATCCCTGCCAGTTCGTAATCTGTTCCAGAATTAGCTACAACCATCTAAATAGGGAAAGTTTGCCTTGGCCTTTTACTTCACAACTGCGGGTCTGATTTTCAGGATCTATCGTGTATCAGAGTGGAGACAAGGAAATTCTCAGTTCCGCGTAAACATTCCCCTTTGAGCTTTATACCCAAAAGCGGCAATCAGGAGACTGTGCTCTTCCCAGGTTGGAGAGAAAGGTCACAGAGGATGTTCCAGTCTCATTCCATCATCAACTATAATAGCCTGAAGAGCTCATAACTCATGAAGCTGCAGAGATTATGTTCACACATTTACCTAATCCACTAAGTAACAAGTTGATGCAAAGTGCCAGTTTACAAGATAAATGGACTACTGCCTCAGCTGATACAAAAGATATTGAATACTCTGCCCAAAGGGTTGACTGATGGCTGCAGTGACTGCACAATTGTAATTTTAATGCAATTGCAAAATAATGCAAATTGTTCTTTCAATTGCCAGCGCTTCTTATGGCAACAATGGGTGCCAGATACCACAGCTGTTAAGACAATGCTTGTCATTGCTATAGCTGTCAAATACCAAATTTAACACCTGTTTGCTAATTTTGAAAATGAACAACATGGACCACAAGATAATGGCCTTACTTTGAGTGGGATAGGAGAGCAAACCTTTGAAACAGAAAGTTATCTGTCTTGAAGACATGCATTTTCCTGCTGAGATAATATCTTTTTTTCAGTGCCTCTTCCCTCCCTTTATCCACAGTAGTCATACTGCAGGTTTTTAAAATTATATTTTTGTTCCAAACAAACAGGTCTTCTTTTCAATGTGTTTTATATGAGGAGATTAAAAAACCTGACCCAAGCTTTTGCAGGTGGTTTGTGGTCCAGGTAACCCACCTGAAAGTCCTAATTTTTGACATCTGCACAAAACAGCTGCTAATGAGTGTTTGGATTCTGCAAGTCTCTAGTTTTTAATCTTTTGCATTACACTCATTAATAAGGATAGATGGAAAGCAGGTGTGGCAGTGGCTGAGAGGGTTATTGGAAGACATAATTGCTTCAACTATAGTTTTAAGCTTTTCTTTTTTTTTTTTTTCTTTTTTTTTCTTCCTGAAGTTTGTCCTTGCAACACTCTGTCGTGGCTAAGTGGAGAATCTTTAGCTTTTACATTTTCTTCACTATTTGCAAGTCTAAACGAATGCATAGAGAAACTGGAGAAACTCCAGGATTAGATTTTTTTTTTTTTTTAATGAAAAATCTGAGCATTCAAATTGAAGTAGCTGAGCTGAAATGTATTAGCATGCACAGTTTAATCTTCAGAACCGTGATCTAATGGCATCTGGAAGCCAGGGCTGCTTGTGTTTTGGTTCTGGCTCTAACATAGAATCAGAGAATCAGAGAATGGTTTGAGTTGGAAGGAACCTTAAAGATCATCTTATTCTAACCTGCCTGCCATGGACAAGGACACTTTCCACTAGAACAGGATAATTCTAACTTGGTATGAAACACACATATGCTGCTGTCTACACTGCACACTGCAGCACAGAGCAGAGGTCCCCAGACACAGCTGAGTACTAGATGTCACAGAGGAGTGGTGTGCTAGTTCACTCTGCAGAGAGAATGTGTATTCTGCATCAACCCATTTTTAAACGTTGCAGGGCAGATAGAGTCGTGTCTGACCTCCTGAGAACAGACTAACAACTGCATGATTGTTAATGTTGGTACATAAAAGGGGATACAGTATAAAATGATATTTGTTTCATTTTACATGTTTTGACATCTCAAACTTTCACAAAACCCATCCAGGACTAGCAATGAGTTAGCGAATCTGGGTTTGGTTATTAATGCATAGATTAGAGACTGCTTTGCAATGAAAAATATTAAATTTTTTAAAAGAAAAGAATCATACCAAAGGTTTCTACAGTAATGGAAACTGAAAAAGTCTGAGGCACTTAACTTAGTGTTTTGTTTTTTCTGTAGTGGAGGGTTGGGACCTCCTAAGACCAAATAAATATTAAACACATTAGGAAAAAAAGCATTTCTTATTAATAAATTAAGGAAGCACTACATTAAATAGTGAATGTATGGGTAAGTTTGAAATCCCAAGCTAAATATCAGGATACAATAACATTATAAATATTAATAAGTCAGTAAGTGTTTTTCACCCAAATTTCTCCGTTCATTCTACATGTATTGTTTACATAAAGTATATTGAACCATTTTAGCAACATATTTAGAAAAAACTCTTACATTTCTTGCAAGATATTACTGAACAACATTCAGCCAAAGATATTTTAACCCAGTATTTTTCAAAATGATTTGGAAGTTCTGAAGTGGACGACAAACCCTGTTTTTTTCCAAATGTTCTTATACTACACAACAACTGTTACTCAGGAACTTCATGGTACAGCCTTTCTGTTTGATAACCCACAATGGACACTATTGTGGATTTTTCCATTAATTTTTAATACTCATCCTCCACGAGCAACTTCAAAGCTCAGCTAAACTCTCTTTAGTTTAGTCTCAGCCTACCTAGTTCCACATTCTAGTTCCACTTGACATATCCTGTATATTGAATTGGGAGAGGCAATACTATTCTTCTTTTTTTGCTCCAGCCATGACCCTTCTGCTCTTATAAAGCTTCTCCAGATTGAAGAATTCCAGTTTGCTTCACAAACTATGTCATCTCATACCTCTGATTGTCCTTTCTACCTTTTCCTGTTTTACTACATTCTGAGAGAGAAAAACCGTAACTGTATGCAGAATTAATTAAAGGAACATATAAAATCATGGCATTTACATTGATTAGGAATAAAATAATAATATTTAAGAAGCATCTTCCCTGAGATCATATGTTTGTCCTCTATTCCTCGTCCTGTTTAAATACAGAGAAAACTAACTTTTAAAATCTTGATATTAGGATCATATAAACTTGTATTGGGTGTGTGTCAACATGCATGTATCATGTATCATGATCATGGTTCCTTTTAGAAATGGAGCTCTTTATTTTGATTCCATGAACAGTTAGATTCAACAGAGAAATTAGAATTGTAACTTTAGCAGTGTGCAAAAGGAACTGCAGTGGTCCTAAGCTTGGCTTTCATTGCTAAAACAAGTCCTCCAGATGAGTTAAATCTGAAGCATGGGGAAAGGACAGACCTTCAAAAGTTCACTCCAGCATTTGCAGTGGATGGTAACACTATTTTCATGACTGTTCTTTGGAACATAGAGATTGTCCATGTTCATACTGACATGTTTGCTGTTCTC
This sequence comes from Vireo altiloquus, assembly GCA_013396875.1. Taxonomy (NCBI): domain Eukaryota; kingdom Metazoa; phylum Chordata; class Aves; order Passeriformes; family Vireonidae; genus Vireo; species Vireo altiloquus. The sequence goes on from VZRF01012563.1 coordinate 964,651, forward strand.
AATTTCTCACTGAAAATTTCCTCAAAACTGTGAGTCTTTCCATCACATGCTATGTTGTGGGAGTTTGTTTTTAAGTTAAAATTTGTATCAGGCAGGGTCCTGGTTAATGTGATGGAAAAGAGTTGTTTTCGTCATTGGTGTGCTAACCAAATTATTTTCGTTAAACCCATAAAATCCCAGTGATTTTAAAAGGACTGCTTAGGCAGCAGTAAGCAGAGTTTAGCTCAATATTTAGAGGAGCTGATACAGGAATGCCACATGTGCTGAAATCTGAAATATGAGTGATAGGGTATAGATAGCACTTCAAATACTGCCTCACTGTCACAAGTGGAGTTGAGATCTCCTCTTTGTCATTCTCCGAGGCATTCTTAGCAAGGTTATTTACTATTGCAGGTATCACAAGATGTTTCTGTTTATTCATTTTGAGTATTTCTCTGCCAGAGGCCAAATTATGAATTGTCCTTTTGTACCTACACTCTGGGATAAAGACAAAAGGTTTCCAAAGTGAAATTAGAACCATAATTAGACCATAATTTTTCTTTTCATTATATATTCTTATTTCTGGTTATACAATGAGAGAATACTTATCCTTTTTGCAAGGTAAAAAAAATTAGAAAAGTGATGACAACCACATTCTTGATAGCGTTCCAAGTTATTATTTTACCTGAAAAACAATTTTTATCATTATTTTATTCTCTGTATTACTTCTTTCATTTTCTTCACTGTGATCATTACAAAGCCAAGAACAGATTGCTATTCCTTGTCCATTAACAACATTATCTAGTAATTGTTTCATTTTTGTGAAACTGTTCTTTCTTGATATTTATACTTGATACTCTTCTTCATTACAGCCAACATTATCTCCCTGTATATATTTTCATGTCTCACTCATCATTGTGGGATCATAATCCTATAGACTTGGCAACATGTTATTCAAACATTACTCCAGAATCTTATTTTGAGTTTGATGTGTGGGAATGCGAAGACAACACCCTGAAGTTATCATAGTCCTTTGAAAATGTCCATCACTTTGATGGGAGCCAACAATTGAGTCTCAGACGAAGGGAATCTTTTTGGCAGGTTGCTTTTGCAATAGCTCATCTGTTTTACAGTTTTGCTGTCTAGAAAACTGTAACTTGCCTCCAGTCTGGAACATAACCACAACTAGGGGATCATTCTGATTATAAATGTCTATATGTCTGTGGTCTGATTTTCAGAGGAATAGAGCACTGACAGTTCCAGTTGGGAACTCATCACTAAACCAAGCACAAAATCACCAAGGATGGATGCCACTCCTTCCTCCCACCTTCTTATTTGCCTACTTGCTTCCTGTTTCTGAGCCCTTTCAGGAAAGGGATGCTGGTCCTGCACTTCTTTTGGCCAAGCTAAATGCTCAAGCTAATCCTGATCCAGTCACAGCAGTGTTCAAGAAGCTTTATTAACTTTGCCTACCTATTAAAGTGGTAATAACAGTCCCAGCAGGATGAAGTGGTGACAAGGGTCCTAGCAGGTAGTGCAGCAAGGTCCCTGCATCTCTGGGTGCCAGGAGAGGGAGCACATCCTTATAGTGCAGAGCTGATTGTGGTAGTATTGTTACAATAGATGCATCCAGCTGACTTTAAAGAGAATATTTTATGGAATGTAACATTTTTCTAGAAATCATTTGAACTGTTTAGGCTCCTAATTGTTCCTGAAGATAAGAAGTGAGAAACTGAATATTTCGGTAGCTTGGTTAACAATATGCTATGGCTGCAATCCCCATTTTATGGTTTAAAAAATCGGGTTGATCAGTGCTCCAGAACATGTCTCTGTATCTCACCACATGTCTGGCATTCCAGAAATAGCTCCCTAAGCATAATATGTAGAATTCCAATGAGTTGATACTTCCTGATTAATGTGATATTTTGTCAAGTCATTGACTCTGTAACATTAACTTTTTAACCTTAATTGGAAAGAGTATTTCTGTACAGCATAGATAATCAAAGGTAAAATCAACCTTGCTTCTTATGAAGAGAATTATTCACCATGTGTTTGGTATTTTGCATTATTTAGAAGATACTTGTTTTTCCACAGCTATTTGATTCAATAAATGGTCTTTTAGAAGCCTGGAAAGGATATAGAACTTGAAAGTAGGGATTTAAATGGTGCACATCTAAACTCTTGCGAGTGGATTCAAAGCATCCACTTTGTAAATTATTTATTGGTATTCCCTCTCTGAAACAAAAGTAATTTATTTAATTTGATTACATAATGTAAGTATCACAGTGCAAGTGATTGTTTAAATGTTGGGGGATTTTCTCAAGTTAGTCTAGCAAGAGTCTCCAGACCCCACATGAGAGACTGAAAATCTCTTAAACTCATTGTTGTAGGTGGATGTTTTTCTGAATGCATATACCAGAGAGAAAGAGCAAATCAGTGCTGTAAAGACTTTAAGTGCCCATTGCAGACAAGCAAATGTCATCCTGTTGGCTCTTCTATGGTCCTGATTTTAACAACTTTTCTTAGCTCTGAGCCTAGTATATCACAAAGGCTTTCTGCAGAACCCCCTGTTAATGTCTGTGTTAAAATATATCAGTATTAATTAATTTTTCCATTGAAAATTTATATGAAAAAATTTCTAATTTTGAACAGAAGTGTCGAAATGTGGCACAGAAACTAGAAACTGTGAAATTTCATGTTTTGCCAAAAACCGTTTTAAGAAGGTTTAAGCAAGGTCTCTTGCACAGTCATTTCGTTTAGCACACAAAATGACACATACATGTGTTTTTTCTCAATTATTTATAGGAAGATCCACGTGCAGCCAGTGGAGGAGCCCATGTGGGAGCAGAGGGATGCCCAAATGAGGCTGTGATCCCATGGAAAGCCTGCACTGGGGCAGGTTCCCAGCAAGACCTGTGGCCTTGTGGAGCCCACGATGGAGCAGGTTTGCTGGTAGAAGTGGCAGCCCCATGGAAGGGACCCACACTGGAGCAATTAATGCAGAACTGCAGGCTGTGGGAAGGACTCATGCTGGAGAAGTTCATGGAGAACTCTCTGTCCTGGGAGGGATCCCACTCCCCATCTCGCAGTGCTGCTGATGGGGAGGAGGTACAGAGCTCAGGAGTGGAAATAAGGCAGAAAGGAAGGAGTGGGGGGAAGGTTTTTAAAGCTTTGGGGTTGTTTCTCTTTACCCCATCTTGATTTGCAGCTACATTCAACCGACCGCACACAGTGCCAATAACAAAACCTGGAACCTTTGATAAAAATACATTTGATATTTCTGCATGTAATGGACTTCTGAACAGCATTTAGAGGCTTGCAGTGGCTGAGAACAGACATCCCTAGGTCTTCTCAGGGTTTTTGTAACTTTCTGCAGAGGATCTGTAGTGATAAATAGTGCTATGCAAAACAGGTTTCCCTATTTCACTCCAAAAAAAATACACTAACCCTATAAAAAGCACCTCTGAAAGGAGAGAAAAAGCAAAGTTCAAGGGATTGTACTGTACCCCTCCAGTGTTCTCGGACTATGCATCTTTATTCTTAATGCTCCTCTTAACCCACCCCTTTGTTGGCACCCTTGAGTTTTGCCTTCCCTGAGATGGGTGGGCAGGGTTTGCCCAGCCCAGCCTGGTGTGGGCTAAGCAGAGCTGGCACCAGGCTCCTGTTGGCTCCAAGGATGTGGCTGTGGCTCTCCACAGGGCTTTGCTGCTCTGTGAGACACACAGCAGGGCTGGGGACAGGTTGTCATCATGGACTTAAATCATTGCTGTACTCTGGGCCTATATAGGTGCCTGATAATTAAGTATATGCCTAACTTTAATTTTCAATGGGATTTAACCATCTGCTCCCCTTGCATGTATTCTTTATTTTTAACACTGTAAGAGACATATTGAAAAAAGAGTACCAATATGCTTATTTCCCAAATCCTTGTGCAATTTGTATGTTTCAGTCCCTTTTGGAATTAGCATGAAATTTTATAATTATAAAATTGATATGAAACAGTGCTGACAGGAGCCTTGTGAGCTTTCTGCTTTTCAGAACTTCTTTTCTTCCTTAACTCCTAGAAAGCAACTATCTGCTTCACTAATATTCCATGCACCTTTCAATACCTGGTTCTTTTGCCCTCAAAGGTGTTTAGACACCTAAATCACATTTAGATGCTCCCCTAAATAACTTCCTCAAGATCAGATTAAAAGCATTTGAAGGGCAGAACTAGTCTTTTCTCATGCTATGATGGCAAGTCGATTAATTCTTTGTCTGTTAAATGGTAACTAGATCCAAAGATGTGGATCTGGAGCGATGGTTCAAGATAAGTCCTTCTTCAACTCAAATGCATTACACAGTCTTTTCAAAGTACTGCTGAGCACTTTGAAAAATTTTCTTTTTTTTTCCTCTCCCTCAACAAAAGAGTTCAAAGCTTTTCTAATTGCAAACGACCTTGAAAGGTTCTCCCTAGACAAAAGAGGGACAAATTAAAATGCAGCTTTGATGGCATTTTCTTCTGACTATTTCTGTGCCCAGAATTCCAATATTTTCATTTATTTATGGAATTTTGCATTGTTTCTTATATTGAGGAAGAATAATAACCTTGTAGCTTCAGGTTTTTTTAAAAATTATTTTACTTGTTAGAATTTAGCAGTGAATAAGAACACCTACTTCAAGACCAGGGCAATTAGTTGATAAAGGATGGGAACTGTCATTGAAATGTGTTTAAATTCAAATTTCAAAATGTTCTTCAATTTTTTTTTTTTTCTTTCCAAACTCCTTTTCTTCTTAAGGTCACTTAAGACCTCTCTCTTTTTTATTTTTTTTTAAATTCTACCTGGAGTTATTATACATTTAAGATGTCAAATAAGAAGGCCCCAAATTGCCCTTATTATGCCTTGGTTTAGGTTCTTATAATTATTACCCTTTAATGCATTTTTTCAGGATACTTCAATGCTAGATGTCTTCAGGTTTTGTCTGAAAAATTCATATTAATTTTAGCAAAAATAATACAGTCACTTCAAAGAATGGGTGACAGAACTACTCAGTCATTTGCCTGAGAAGATGGATACAAAAAACCAGAGGAATTATCTATGAGTTTTTTCATGTTCTATTTTATATTGCAATTTTTTTGTACTTGATGCTAAAAAGCTCAATATTTTGAGGGAGACTGTGTGTTTTTTTAATTCAGTGACATCTGATATTTTGGGACAGGAAGGAAAGAATGAAGTTTACTTACAATTAAAGAACTCTGGAGACATATGTGCTCTGGAAAACAGGATACAGGTACCTGGAAAACAATTACTGACAGATCAGTGAATTGCACATATTTCTTCCTTCTGGTAGAGACTAAACTTATCACATTAAGGTTATATTTGGCCAACAAGATCACCTATAATGTTCTGATGGCTACACCTGCTAAGTAATAGTATTTTTTCAATAATAGTATTTTTATTGCAGTATATCAAGATTCTGTTACTGGAACAACAGTTTCAGTTCTTTCATTTAATGCTATTTTCTCCAAAGTGAAGAACATTGTGCAGAATGGACAGCTGAGAAATGAGAACACATGTTGTCATTGTAATTCATGAAAGTTTCATTTATTTTCCTCTCCTTGTTAACAAGTTTTCTTATCCTTTCAGTTGCCTTTTTAAGGAAGACAACAGGCGATATCAGATTTGTTTGCAGACAAACATCACGTAATTCTGGTTAGCTTTCTCTAGAAGTAAGTCAAAATCTGTTGGATAAGTATTCAGTATGACTTTAGTGGAGAGCCATAATTTTTGAACTTTGTCCTGTTCATGCATAATGTAAGCTCTGCTGTTGGAAAATCACCTCCTACAATATCTGGGTGTGTGCTGCTGAATGTAATGGGTCCTAGTTCTACTGAGGACATCCAGGTGATCTAATAAGATGATTTACCAGTACTTCCTTTTCCTTATGTAAATTCTTTTGGAGAGATAAGTGTAGACCACATATGATTTTACTGTAAATTATGTATGTAATTTTAATTATTTCTCTGATTCTGGGAAAAAAAAAAAAAGTAGGTTGTGAGGTTATAATTCAAAAGACATTTATGGAGTAAAAAACCTGTTTTCATAATAAACAATGGCTTTCAGCATGAAAACTCATGTTATAGGAAAGAAACACATCACCTACTATTAAAATCAATTTTGGCCAAAGATGTGTGATCTATACATTTCTTTTTACAACTGCCAGAAAGGGAAACTGCAAACAAGGGATTCTCATGTGAGAGCATTCCTGAGCCTTGCAGCATGGTAGAGGGAGGGCAGGGGCATTTTTTTGTGGTTAAAACACCAGTCAACAGAAGGAGTGTAAAGATATTACACACCTTGCAGTAAATAAAATGATCTTTAACTTTCAACGTAGAATTAACAATTCTAACCCCAGCTCAGGTCTGCTCCCTGTTCTCTGTTTATTCCACTGACAGAAACAGTTTATTGGGGATTTTGTACTGTATTCTGAATTTTCATGTGACAGCAGGTCAGGAGTGATGCCTCTTGTTAATTAGGGGGACTGATAGCAATGCCTGAAGTTAAGAATGCAATTGATTGTTACTGTTTTCCAATCGTTTTCCAAATGGAAAATCTGGGTTGCATTTTTGTCTGGTTGCTTCAGGGTGAAGGTGCTTGGAGAGCCTTGTTAGGAGATGTAGTGAATGACTTAGAAATTCTTCACAATGAGTTGCTGAAAACTTCTTTTGTTTATACTTCCTTAAATTTTTTGCTAAAATAAAGACCTAGAGAGCACTAAAAACATGTAATGGGTTTTGTATTAGTGATGCCTTCTCCAAAGCTGTGTCCTACAAAGTGGTCAGTCCAGAAAATTTCAAGCAGGACTTGTAAGATTTTGGCAACTAAACCTTCAGCTGATGCCCTCTGTGCTGGCTCTGCTACAAGCAAGCTGGGAATTAGCATTCAGGGTTTTCCTGCTGTTCCACCTCCTCAGAGGGGAATGATTGCAGCTGCAGCTCTTCTGTATTTAACTAGAGTGGCACATGCAGCAGAGCTCGATGCACGTCTCAGAACCTGATCTCATGTCAAATGGCTCTGGATACTACACTCAGGGAGCTACATTTTACTTAAGGATCAGATAGCTTGGTAAAACTTCTGTTTTATGTAAAAGTATTCAAATGAGGTAGTAAGAAATGAGCCATATAGCAGCACAAATAAGTCCTCAAAAGTAAAAGTAACTTAAATATACAGGTCAGATTTAGCCAGATCACACATGTTAGGAACTGAACCAAACAGCCTGGTTTGGCTGATTTTATCAGTAAACCTGTGAAGTAAATCTCAGGCATTGTAGGAAACAGATGATATAAATTGCTGGGACTTTACAGTTATTGATTCTCTGTAGTTTAAGGGTTTTCCTTAATTTCTATGTAAAAAATTAGACAATCAATTTAAAATTATTTCTAGTATTTTATAAAACTGTTTGTTCTGGTAGTTTTATCTACACAGTCAATGAAGCAGGCTTGTTCTTCCTGGAAAATTGATAAATTTTAAACAGAGTTGATTTAGCCAAAACCAGCTTCACAGCCCCCTCACACCCCCAAAAATGACCCAAATACAAAATGGGAAGAAGAGGAAGAAGAGGAAGAAGAGGAAGAGGAAGAAAGAGGAAAGAAAGAGGAAAGATAGACTTTTCATATTTAAAATAAAGTGAAAAATTTAAAATAATTTTAATTTGCAATCTCCATAAATTATGTAAATCAAAAATCAAGCTCTCTGAAAGACCAAGCCTTATGGGTAAAAATCCTAGATTTTATGCCATTTCATATGAAAATAGCATATTAAAAATTCCTTTTATTTGATTTTTACTGTCTAATCATTATTATGGGTGGAAATCAACAGAATCCACAAAAATTTCTAGACAAGTATTACACATAGCAAGAGATTGTTATTTCAGTCTCTCTTAGAAGCATTTTTAAATCTCCCTTATATTCCTGTATTCTCTATTTCTAGCAATTAAAATAATATTTTCTTTAATTTTTTTTCCTCCCTGATCCTGTATTTTGAACATTTATTCTATAGTTTTTGTTAAAGTGTTCTTCCCAAAAGCAGGCATAATGTTTCAGTGGCTAAGTAGAACACAACAGTTACTATGCCTTCTGCTCCTGAGAGTGGGTTTTATCTTTCCTTGAGCCACTTATGCTATTCATTTTTAAATAGTGTGTTGTCAGTTGAAACTCCCAGACTCTGCTGCTTTACTGCTGCTTAATCATTATCCAAGAAGTAAGAAAGATATCCAGGCCTCTGTTTCTGCATAGAACAGTGGCAGAACATCCACTCACGTGGCTACCAAGACCACTGGCTTTGCAAGGACCTCCTCTAGCTGGAACCTACAAATCAGCCTGATTTTTGCTGCCACCCCTGCAATGAGGTGACTCCCTGACTCCTTTTATCAGGTCTCACCAATGTAGGTTTTTACAGGGCTGTCAATCTCCTCTCTATGGACATTCCTTAGATGTGAACATTAACACCCCATCAAGATGCTGAGCTATGAGCTGCCTTGCTGAAGAAGGACTAAGAGGACAAGACGATTCTAAACAATGCTCCAGGGGTGCTCCCATGCCTGTTTTCCACACCCATTGTGGGGCAGGGCTGAGGTCAGCTGGGGTAAGGTCCTTTTTCCTCAGGGGCCACATCTCCAAGCAGCTCCCTGACACTCACCTTTACCCACAGCCACTACACCTGCTCCAGGCTTATACTGGAATAGTCACCTGCTCCGAGGCTAAGCTTGCATCTGGAACTTTTGGATGCTTATCTGAAATGGCATTTCCAGTTCATCATCCAGCTTACCAGAGGAGTGCTCAGTATGCTCTGCTGCATGGGCAGTGACACAGGGTGACACTTAACTCTGCGGGAGAGTGGCTGCCAGCCACAGCCACTGTGCTTATTTGGTAGTGGAAACATCCAGAAAGTCTGATAAGAGACTTCAGAATGATTTTTGGAGGCATAAAAGTTTAATGCGTGAAGTTCATATGTGTGTGTTTATGCAGAATGTGGTATTGCCTGCTTGGTTTGCAATATTTATAGTTTTGCTTCAAGACCTGGCTTAAAATAGATTAAAATAAACACAGTGTGGGTCACCAGTGGACAGAAAGACACACACAGCTTTGCTAGAGTTGTGTCAGTTTACAGCAAAGGCCTAGCTCAAGCATTGCAGAAACTAAAAAGTAGAAGTTTACAAATAAATACCTCTAAAATGTATTTGGGACTCCCCTGGCCAGCGAGAAAGGGAACATGTGTAATGTTACACAACAGTCATAATTATTGCTAACTGAAAAAAAAAAAATTAACCGATCTTCTCAAAGTAAAATACATAAAATTTTCCAAAATATTAGCTATTTTATAAGAAAATTTCAGTGACTCAAACTCTTCTACAACCAAAGCAGAGTACCTAAAAATGATTCTTGGTTATTCAAATAAATTCAAACACTTGTAATATTAGCTTTTTGTTCCTTCTCAAAAGTACTTTTGTGATATATTAAGAGAAATCCATTTTTCAATAAATAGCATAGGGAAAACTTTCCTGCACCATTTTACAGCTAAGAACCTGCTAAAATTCACTGTTGGAAGATCTATTAGGAATCATGGACACATCATATGCTGCAATTAATTTTCATATATGTTAAAAGCAGGTGTGCATGTCTTGATTTTGAATTCTGGAGGTTTTTCACCACATAAATCATCATGGCCATTATGAAATAGCTTTTTCTCAATTCCACATGGCATTTTACAAAAACAAAAAGACTGAAACTACAGGCTGTAGTTTTGAAGCTGTCTCTAATGGTGAAAAGCATCTTAGATTTAGTAGTTAGTGTTTAGAAAATATCAGTCACCATAAGGAAAATTTGACTTTATAACCAGTCACTAAAAATGTCAAAGATGTGAAGGATCTCAGCAGGGACTTCCTGTAAACACTGATGCAAACTGTAAAGGGGTTGGGCAAAATCAACAGTTACTGGTGCCTATTGCACTGAATAATTGCACTTATACAAGTATTTAGAAGGAACAAGAACAGCAACCTAGTTTTGAGGACTAAAACCATCTTTTCTCAGAAAACACCAGGCTGACACTATTCTCAAGTCATTATTAAAAAAATGTAAATAATTTGTGCATGTAATTGATGCTACCTCAGTGGGACACAAGATACACTAGCCCATAATTCATCCCTTTCTTTGGATTGACAATATTTGGCAGTATATCACAATACCATATCCCACCCCACAACAGAAAACATATTTTACATGGCAGAACATAAATAAATACTGAAGACAGAGGCTGATGGATATTGGAAATGTCCCCCACCTGACTACAAGGAAAACATGGTCAGGGTGGTGCAATTAGTTTGCTCACCCACTAAAGGCTACATCTTCATGAGATCACAATCATTACACTTTTCTTAATTTGTTTTTTGGGAAATAGTTTCCTGTCTGAAGAAGTATTTTTCAATAGGCAGAATTGGAATACTGAATAAAGGGATCCTGACAAGGTTTATTACTTTAGCTTAAATTAAACACAAAGACAAAAAAGACAGTATAACCTCTCTAGCATCTGAGACAAAGCAATGACACCTCTCCACACCCTCTCACAGTGTTTGAGAAAATAACTGAGAAGTTGCAGCTGAATTAGGATTTAGGTGACTGTTTAAGGGCAGCAAGTGGACCAGTTCAGCTGAGCATCTTAACACAAGCAAACAGGTTAGCAACTTCTCAAATTTGTGTTATCATGGGATATATAATAAATGAGTTATATTTGATGTCTTCAGGAGAGCAGAGAGATGATAACCTGGTATGTCCTGCTAATATCATCTCTACTCTCATGATGATGTTAAATCTAGCTTTGTTATTTTAAAACACCATATTTTGCAAGATGTTTAGAATTCCCTGATTTTCTAATATTTTTGTGTTCTGGGTAGATCTTGGCAGGATCTACATAAAATTATGCTTTTTCATTCCATTTAGTTTATAGATTTCAGAAAGCTAATTTCTTTGCTTCCATTTGAAAAGTAAGTTAAAGTGATTGTATTAGTTTACAAATTTCTGCAACACTGTACAAGTAAAATTGCTTAGTTAATTTTCAAATAGCATGAAAACTGATTTTGATTTGTATTTGCAATGAAATGAAAGTGTGCCTCTTGAGTATCTGCTATTGTTTCAGATCCTAGCCTGCAAAAAATGCTAATTAAAGCAGTGGGTCATATCTTGCAGTGTCAAACAGATTTGATTTTTCTTTTACTTAAAACAATAACACTCTGTTGACTGTTAGCGAAGTACAAATCTAACAGTTCCAGGAAAGGGCAAGGCAACCACATACTGACAGGAATTTCACTTGTTCAGTATTATGTGGAAGGCCTAAGGAAAATGAGCATCCCAGGGAACAAAGCTGTTGTGTTGTGATGAAACTGAGACAAGTTTACAGCTCCTCCTATATGAACTGGGCTTTACGTAAATGCACACTGAGTTTCTAAATTGATTTACACTACTGAAAATGTACTCATATGGGTAGTTTGTTTGCACAAGTGACATTATGAACACGGTGGGTAATATTCTGGGAGCTGCAGGATATCCATAAATGTCGGCAGCATTGCCTTAAAGCCATTTATGCCTAGTTTTCTCCAGAAGGAGAAGAAATATTCTTCAGTCCACAAAGAAAGGTTCTGCTTACAGAAAACAAAAAACAACAACACCAAAACCACCAAAAACCCCACCCCCAACAACACCAAAAAACCCCACTAAAAACACCCTCCCCAAAATTTAAAATCCTAGAGAAAGCCAGTTTTTGTGTCATTTCTTAAGTTCGACTGTGATCTTGATGACATGGCTTGGCGTACAGATAAACAGTGGAGGGGGGCTTTGATTCCCTTCCAATTCATCACCCTCCCCTGAACACAGCCACAGACACCAGGACATCAGTCCTGCAGCCAAGGTACATGGCTCTGCTCAGAAAAAGCTTGCCTAGAGGGTCAGACAGCACAGCCAGCCCTCAGGAGCCCCATTTTCCTCCAAGAGATCAGCAGAAAAGTACTTTCATTACTTGTCAGGAACATTTTCCTCTTAAAAGTAGTGGTGCTGGATTCCTGTCAGTGTTTGATGCTATGAGCCTTTATTTTCCCTTCAAGCTTTACTCCCTTACAAGGCAAGAAAAGCTCTGGGTCTCATCAAACCACAGACAAGGACTATGACTGTGGATTTTGGAAATAATTTTAAGGCAAACAAATAACAACACACTTCTGTAAGTTCAGTTTTGCATATGGCAACACACATGGCTAGTGTTGTAAAGAGCAACTTTAAATCTTGCACTGACTAATGAAATAATACAGGTAGTCCTTCAAACTCTGATATAGCTGTGTCCACTGTGCACTCAAAGAATCTGCTTTGAGAGAAGGCTAAGAAGGATACTGCTGAAGCGTTTTCTTTTACCCCAAAATTTTTTAAATTGTTTTTATTTGTAATATTTACCTTAGAAAGTTGAGAGTGGAAGGTACTGAATTTTATATATTTTTTGTCTTGTTTGTATGTGAATGTGGTTGATTGTCATGAAACCTGGGCCATCACCAACCTTTCCATTCTTCCTTGAAAGAGAAAAAATAAGCAAAAGAGGAATAAAAATTAAGGGAAATTTATTTTGAAGAAAAATCTGAATTTAGAATGTTTAAACAATGGGAAGAAAGATTGTGCTTGGAGGTTATCTATCTTCACAGTGTCCTTTATTTATCAGACAAATGAGATGTAAGTTTGGTTTTTTACTATTAGGTCTGGGGTGAAGTTAAAGCATATATGAGTAGCAGCATGATCTCATATTGAATGGTACTGTTGTACTCTTCTTCCTCTTCCTATAGAGCATTTCATTGATTTAAATAACACCTCTGCAGTCATCTAATTATGGGATGAAACACTAAATGATGTGAAAATCTAGAATCCACTCTATGATTTCCCTAAGAATTTAGTGTTCTGCAATTTTGTACCTTCAGGTACCTTCCAAATCATGTGCTAATTCTGAGCTGAGGTTATTCTGAAATCATCCCAAATATATGCAGAATCCAAGGAGCTGTCAGTCCCTTTCTGATCAATTTCTTATGTTCTTACCCAAGTGGTACAGGAAAGATTACAACATGATCTTAAAAGGAGAAATGTAAATACATGGTATACTTGGAATAAGGTGAGAAATGTCTTTATAATTTACTACTGCTTTTCAAAGATATTGCCTTCCTGGCAGCTAAGGACTTGATTACAAAGTACACAGAAGTCAGGGAAAAAAGGGTATTATGTACTTAGTTCTTCTTTCTATCAGGTCATTTTATTTCATGCACAATACTTACACTATTTATGAAATATTTTGAAATTAGTAGATTGTGTCCCCCAGTTTTTATCTTAATCCCTTATCCCAATATTCATAAGAAAGTGATGTTAGCAGTTTTATCAATCCTTCTGATAAATTCAAATTTGTTTTCTATTCATCTCAAAGTTTCTTTTTTCTTCCAGGGGGAAAGCAAGCCAAATTCCTTAACCTTTGCACATGATTTATAGTAAATCTGCTGCATTGAATCTATTGTTCAGACTCAGTTTCATTTGTCTTGCCCTATGCTGCACTTTCTGTAAGGCAATAACACAGTTTTCTTTAGCTGATTTATGCTAGGAACATAATTATGAAATTCCAAGTCTGGGTCCTGCACTCCTGTCTCAAGTTGTTGAACAGCAAAACTAAAGGTGCTTTTGAAATAGAAAGAAAAGGAGCTAAGTCTACACCAAGGCCATTTCCTCAGTGTTTAGAAAATCTTTTACGCCAGGTCATGCTGTGAAGTCCTGCAAATACTTTTTTATGTGGCCAACCAGGAGTCATGGAGAAAAAAGGGTAGGAAGATACAGAGCAGCTGTGGGAATGGGTCTCACCTCTGAGCTATGTGGAAAGGCAAATTCATCCTGGTCCCTATGAGCACGGTAGACCTGCTTTTTGTTGGGGGTGGTCAAAAGACTCATGGATTTTTCCAGGAAATACATCCTCAGCTCTGATGGCCTGAAGGCACTTTTTGCTCCAAAGGTTTAGTAGCTGTCAGAGACATTAAGTCCCAACAGCCCCATTGCAACACCCTTAGAAATGAAGATTGCTCTTCTTCCAAGGCAATCAAATGTAATAAACCATTTTTTGGTTTTTTGCTGTTAAGTCTTTCTCTCCTGAAGTCAAGGGGTATCTGAATATCAACATGAGCTTTTATACAACTCTGTTCTTTTTTTTTTTCAGGTCTCTCCACGACACAAATTAATGACAGCTAAAAATATAACAAGGAGTTGAACAAGGAAAATGTAAGCAATATATTAATTAGAGAAAAACCCCCTCATTTCATACCTATTATATGAAACACGATAAAGTGGAAAAAATAGAAACATAATAGCGATTTTGATCTTGAAAATGCAGAGAAAAGAAAGAAATAGCCTGACTAATTATGAAAAAATTAGATATTTAAAAGGCAGAACTGACAAATATGTGGGGCAGACTACAGTTTTCAAAAGCAGCTTGCAGAAACTGAGTAAGATTGCATCGTTAACCTCTCGTGTGCTGAGACAAAGCTCAAGTCAGTGAAAGAGAAGTTTATTTCCATTACTAATATCCAGGAAACAATTGTGTCAGATGAAAAGAGGTTAGATAAAAAGCCAAGGATGACTAAAAGAGAGTTCTGGGGAATTGCTGCTTGAGGTCATCTATGCAAAAAGTACAAATCTGAATACAAAGTGAAAAATGAGATACAGATATTCACAACCATTATATTTGTGTACTGCTCAAAATTACAAGCCAAAGTACTTTCAAATGCTTCTCCTCATTTGAGCCATGTTTTAGAAATATACATGGCATGAAATAGTCATGGAATATGACCCCATTAAGGTATAAACATGCATCTACAACTTTAGTTTTTATTTGTGTCTTGCACTGAGGGACTATGAAGTAAAAGAGGTGTCAAAAACTGTTTTGAATAATTGAAAAAAAATTTAGGCTGCTATAATAGGGTTGGTGATTGTAGACCTTTTAATTCCTAAATGAACTTCCTTTGCCAAAATATATAAAATATAGGAGTAAAAAAGAGCTCTGAAAATAATTATTTAAAGGGATAATAATTCACGTCCAGAAACTAGTAGTGAGAATAGTAAATACTGTTATAAGAAAATGTCACCTTTCACACCTCAGCATGGAAACCGTTTTAAACATAACACTGCTTTGTAAACTCAGGGAATCAAGGCTGTAGCTATGGGATTATTCTCTAAATTAATAATTGTGGGTATGAATGTGTTTGAAAAAGTTATAAAACCTTAACATTATAATGCTACAAAGATTAAACAGGGGAATCCAAATGCTCATTTTCATTCCAAGATGTTATACTCCACATAGAGTATCACTGTTAATGTGAAAGTCTTGGTTAATCAAAGTCTTTCCTTGCACAGAGTACAAGAGATGCAGTGAAGTGATTTAACCTTCAGAGCATCAGCTCCTGTAATTGAACCACACATTTTTATTCACTGGCAAACAAGGCAGACTATGGGTGCTTTATTGAAAAAGACAAAATAAAGAAGACAAGGTTTTAAGTTCAAAAAGAAAGAGTATAATATTTTAGCATAGGTTTATGGAACTATCAGGCAGCTATTTAATATATCTACCTACAAGAACATGAATGCAAACAATGTCTTTTCAAGTGCAGAGAAGTAAAATATAGTTATTGTAATCAAAACAGAAATAATCAGGTGCAGGAGGACATCCTTTTATTGATCTGTCATCAGGACATTCAATGTATCAGGGAACTGTAAATAAACCCTGTCAGAGTGAAAAACATATGTTCTATAATAATAGCACCTGAAGACAAGTACATTATTTTCCTTTGGATGCAGTTCAGGCTAGAAGAAAGCCTTCTTCTCAGGCAAAAATTAACTCTAATTGAATAAAAAAATATGCAATTAGCTGTGGATGTACCAATGGGGACAACTCATTGCAGAAAGACCATGAAACATAGGAGTGATCAGGAAGAGACTAGAGGAATCATCTTCACAAACAAAAAAAAGGAAGCAGGAAATATTTTAAAAATGAAATAAGCAAAGGAAAATAACTGTATGGGAACTTGGGAACTTAGTGAGGGGTCACTTGCTGTTACTTGGGTCATTTAAAACTGGCTTCTGAGATGCTTTAAATCTTACAGATCATGAATCCGTGGTCTCAAATCATGAATGGCTCTTTAATTTTGTTTAAAAAATGTGATTCTTTTCTAAAGACATTGACAAATTCATCATTTGAATATGTCCTTTGAATGGATGAAGTAATTTGCCTTACTTAAATACACGGGCTCGTGTAGCTGGTTCCAGCCAGGTACCTCAGCCAGGCTGCCAGCTGTTGAGGTGCTTGCCACGGCCCTCCAGTGACCAGTCACTGGACACGACTTTTCCTGGGCTCCAGCTCCTGTCACAAGGGTCCTAGCTTAGCCAGGTGGGTGGGGATTCCCAGCAGGAGCTTATCAAGCACCCACACCCATGGATGCACAGAAACAACTTAAGAAAGGAAGACTTTTCTCTGACTGAAACACAAATTAGTTCTCTGATAATTTGTGTAACGCTTTAGAGGGCTTTGAAATTTACACAGTTCTTTAAAATCTGAGAGCACTGGGTTGATATCTATAGCCTTTCAGGAGAATACCTAAACTATAAGGTAGCTAAGCTGTGAGTTTATGTAGGGGGACTTGCCCTCCACCCACCCTAAGCAGGGCAAATGTGCAACCAGAAGACAGCAGGAAAAAACCCAAACATGTCTCTAATCTGAGACTCTGAACTCTGCTTCATTTTATAAGTAACATAAAAATGCAAAAAGTAGGGCAATAAGAAAGAAATGTATAGATGTTGCTCAATGGAAGCAGAGAAAATATACAGTAAAATCAAAGCTGAAGTGGTATAACTTATTTTCTTAAACCTTTTAACATGTTTCTTTATCTTTGTTAACACGTGTTCCTTTGTGAAGTATAATGCTACCAGAACACTCAGAGTGATCATTGCTAACAAGGAAATGTTAAGTTCAAAGTAAGACAAGGAATTACAGGCTCAGCAATATATATGCAGCTTTCCAGACACAGAGAGGGGACTGGATCTGGGAAAGAGTATAGACTGTACTGGATGTGGACTGAAGGGCTGTTTGATTGCCCCATACCTTGCCTGGATGCAAGATATGCATATTGATGGTTTCTATCAGTAAGATGCTCTAGGCCTACAAATGTGTTCATGGGAATGTTGAGAAGTGGCAAAGCTCTCTACAGGTATCTTTTAGTAATTAATTCCAAAGCCTTCTTAAAGGATATACAGTAGAAAATACTATTATCTTTATTTCTGTGCTTATGGATAGATGTGTAGATAGTGAGAGTTTGTTAAAATACGTGCTTTCCCTCTTTTCTTTGATCAATAACCCTTGAGGGTGACTGATAAAATACAAATTCACTGATTATTTGCATTTGAAATTTTACATAGAGCTCACCTCACTGTCTGTATTGGTATAGTTGTTCAAAACTTGTGTTACCCAATGTGACTTCACCTGCCGTGAGTAACAGGGAAACATCTTTTGCAATTTTAACTGGAGGCTGAGAAAGATCAGGAAGGCACAGAAGCCAGAAAGGATTTCCATCTGTCCTAATAGGTGTAAGAATACTACAGACATACCTTCATGCTTTTTACAGGGTAGGAAGTTGGTGAGGTTTCAGAGGTGAAAAGATAAAAACCCCACATCTTTTAGTTCTCCTAGAGCCAAACCCTTACACATTTGTGAATAAATCTGCTCCAGTACCACCCCCCAAGTAAATATCCCAAGGAAAAAGAGCAAGAAAGAAAAACAACAGAACAATGAGTGTCAGAAACCTTGATAAAAGACTTTTTTCACAGAATTTGTACTCTGATTTTGCTAACACAAGAAATGTGGGTAGCACAGATAAGCCTTTTACACTCTGGGTGCTGAACCATAACCACTTTCCTTAAACTTTTGAAGCATCCAATAGTTCTTGTAGTTATAAGTGCAGCTTTAATATCAAATTTATAGAGCAGAGCTTTTAAGGAATTATTCAGACACTTAAATATTTCTTTAAAAGTGCTGTTTCAGCAAAATGTAAAGCTGATTTCAAAAAAGTTTCAGCTCTAAGTATTTCTCTGAGCCAAAGAATTTACCTAAAAAAATAAAAATTATGTTTAACCTTTCATGTCAGAATAGCCAATATTTTGTCCTAAGGATACAAATCTCTCAGATTGGGAAATTTCTTTCAATTCAAGTTCTGTTTGGCAGAGAGAAAAATCTGATACCGAGCCCAGAAAAAGTCTCCTTACTCTTCTGACATTGGTCTCCAGTTAATTCTTCTTTGTTTTTGTGTATACACTGAGTTCCAACTGAACCACATTAAGGACAAAAAGGTCAGGATTTGCTTTTACAGGAAAAATTATAAGGTGTAATTCCTCAGTATTCAGAAAAGGCCCTGTTCCCCCTTCCCCATCCCATCCTGATTCAGGTTTCTGAGCAGTGAAAAGGGACAGTGCAGCTCCTGCTCCTGGGATGGCACCAGTGTAGCACTAATGGGATCACAGCAGGTTGCACAGGTTGCTCTTGCTTAGCTCTGGAACACTGGATCCAACACTGGATCCAACACTGGAATACAGACGTGTTCCCACACAGGGGACTCCAGAGCTCTCTCCAGTGGCTCACCTCAAGTGCTATTCTGTGATAATTAGAGTTGCCCTCAGAAGGCAACTGCTCTCTCTTCATTGACCATTAAGAGACTTTAAAGACTTAAACTATGGTTCTACTTGACAAGTAGACATGGATCACATCTCCTTTTGTTGTTTGTTTCTGTTTTCAAAACAAAAGGTGGGAATAGTAACACATTCCTACATCCCCAAAGCCTTGTAAAGACGAATAAAATAAAAGGATGGAAGAAATGGTAT
The DNA here is from genome assembly GCA_013396875.1 of Vireo altiloquus. Taxonomy (NCBI): domain Eukaryota; kingdom Metazoa; phylum Chordata; class Aves; order Passeriformes; family Vireonidae; genus Vireo; species Vireo altiloquus. The sequence continues at coordinate 983,585 of VZRF01012563.1, forward strand.
GATAATTATTGCCATCAAATAAATGTTATGGAAAGAGAGGGCTTAAGACTCTAGAAAGGTTTGATAAGACCTTTGACAAATACTGACCCTGTTACAGCATGGCAGCTTCAGTTCTGGAAAGACACTGGTGATTATAAAACCACCAAATACAAAAGAAATTAGGGATATTGACTTCAGTTTAATCTTTAAAAATATTGTATCTACATCTGTCTTATGTATTTTCTTCTTTAAGTGGATTGTGTACTTCATAGTGTCATCCTTCAAGTCTCAAAAAGTGAAGACAAAGGAGTAGGAGAATTTTTTTTTGCTGATCAGTGAGGAGTCAAAAATTTTACCAGTTGCAATACTGATGGGAGTCTCCAAGACCATCAGAAATGTTTGATTCTGTACAAAAAGGAATTTGAAATATTGAAGTGTCTCATATCATTTGTTTAAGGTTGGTTTGTGACAACAAAAATCTAGGCACAAGAAAAAAATCTCTACCTTTTCAGAACTGACTTAAGATAATATGCAACACTTTTAATTTCTCACTTTTAGATATCCTAAGTGAGAATGACTAAACACTTCCTTTCTGGGTCAGAGTTCTTTAGCCTGTATCCTTTAAACTATAACCCTTGTCATTCTTCTGGACTTTCTGTTTCAGATTCATTGCCTACACTAAATTGTCCTCAATGTCCTGGTTTATCCAAGATCCATTCACTCCTAAGATAGCCCCAAGACACTAAAACTGGTCAGCACATTTCTTGGAAAATAAATCCTTTGCTACTTTCTCAAACACATTTGTCTCTTTAGCCCTGAAACAGTTCTTATCCAAATCAATACCAGTATCAGGATAATTAAAATCCGCCATGTTTAAAGTTTTGGCATTCTTGCAGGTCTCTCTTATCTATGAAACCATTTCCTGAAGACTTTGCTTACTGCCCTTGAAATCCAGGGCTGTATTTTCAAACCATCTCAACACCATAGTGTGCTCTTTTATTTAAAACTTGCCTACCTTTAGCTGAAATATTTTGATAATTGATTAATCTTTTTCTCCATTACTGATGCTGACAATTGTCTTCTCTTTTGCTGCCCATAGACGTCCAGCCATGTTAAATTTTTGATCATTTTCCCAATTTACCCATGATTGCATTACTCCATTATTAAAGTTTCAGAGAAATACATTTCTAGCTCAGAAATGTGGATATGCTGTCTTGTTACATTTGCGTAGACGACAATTTAACTCTCTTATTGAAATCCTCATTTGCAGAGTACAACAGACAAAACAGAATTCTGCATGGACAAGGAACTGAATCAGTCAGGGGCTCCTGCAAAAAAAGTACTTTGATATTTACTAACTTTAAACATGTTAAGAGTTTTATTGTCTTGATAATAATAATATGCCAAAAAAGATTGTGTTATTAAGGTTTTTGATGAATTGGCATCTTGGTTCTTGAGAGAGATTTAGCTTTAACTAGTACAGTGTCTGCTGTCAACAACTGACATGTCAAGAGCTCCAAGTTTAAGAAGTAAAACGGTTTACATGTTGGGATCTAGGCAGTTTTCCTATAAAATTGTCTTTTCTTGCTTTGCTAATCTAAAAACTGGCCCAGGTAATTTTCCATATTAGCAGGAAAAAAAGAAAAATCAATACATGATTATAAAATTGTATTTCTTATCTTCTAGTGCTTGCACTATCAGTAAAAAATCTAGTTATCACAAGCCATCCAACCTTCACAAGGTTAGTGTGAATTTGTAGTACAGTTGTTGTATCTGTGCTTTTTTTTTATTGTAGAACTGCTGCATGTACCTTTTAATTTGGTTGTCAGGGGAGACAGGAAGCAATAATTAAGGCTAAAGGATGGGGTATGGAAGCTTTATTAAAGGGTATATTGAAGATGGGAATTTGATCTGAGAATTAGATTATGATTAGAGTTGTTAATGCAGCTGTGCCACTCTTGAGTGACAGAGCAGCAGATGAACTGAACAGGCAATTATAACTACAGGAGTCTCCCTAATCTTTACAATCCCAACCTCACAGTCACATCCATTTAAATTAATTTTTATGAAGGCTGCAAATTTACAGCTTCACCAGATTGGAAATTTGTTTGTTTATTATCCACAGGAAATATTTTTAGGGAAGTAAATAGCACTGAGAGCCATCTTGTCTTTCTGCTTGTCTTTTTAACTCGCAGAATTAATAATACGAGATTAATCTGAAGGCTGCTGCCTTTATGAAAACTGATTGATTCTCGGCAGCCCAGTGTTATTATGATTATCTGTGGGAAGGTCAGAGGGAAGGCATGTAAAAGTCACAGCTGATTCATGAGTTCCCTATATTAAGCAGAAGATAAAAAAGGAGGCTTGTGTTGATCAGCGTTATAAGTGAGGAATCAGTCTTCCTTGCATTACTGAAACTGAAATTCTAGGAAAAGGATTTTAAACAACTTTGGACATAGTTATTTAAAGATGTCTGTTGCAGAGAGATAGCAATAGTTCATTACTATGCATGCTGAAAACCTTTTTAAGGAGTTCTTTTCTGCACAAAGATTAATTTACCACTACGTTTTCCCTCCTTCACTACTAATATAAATAATGGTTGTGGCTTAAATTGGCATTATATTTTGATAGCCTAGTTTTGAACATACAAAAGAATATGCTACAGAACTGCTCAGAAACTTGGAAATGGAAACCACGAAACAGTACTCTTCAGTTCCAGAATTTTATTTTGGAATGTCTGTAATAAATGGAATAAAGTATGAACATTTAGAAACTAGGCATTGTTTTCACAAAATGTTCAGCAGATAACTGTGGCAAAGAAAAAAGAAAACCTTCACTAGCAAAAACCAGTGACAGAAAAAATATTTCTCTACTGGTTGTCACTCACGAAACTTGGAAGATAATTCCAGAAAATTATTATCTGCTGTTTCCAGATCAACAAAATATTTGAACACCTGCCTTTAAGCATGCAAAACACTCCACTGAAGAACAGGCAATAGGTATGCCCAGTCTTCCCAAAGAGTGAAGTTTTTGCTGCAGCCTTTCCCTGACAGACTAAGACTCAATTGCACATCATTGTCATTGCTGATGATTTCTGTCAGAGGGAAACGTGGGTTAGTACTGTGACAGGAAGCTGTGGAACATCCTTACTGTGCCTCTGGTCTGATCATCTAGGTGACTAGGTCATATTAAATACCATAATTTATTGGTAAACAAAGTGAGTTGAAATTCAAAGATCAGGGACTGCCCAGTCAACCTACTTCTCACAGAATATATTCACAGTATGTTCACAATTAGCTGAGGTGGGAATCTCACGTTTGGTTTAACATGGTTCTAGTTATTTCACAGGAAAGTGATGTACTAGAAAGTACATCTCTGACTTCAGATTTTTCTTTTAAACAGAGGAACATTAATTTTCCTCTGAACTTGAAAATGTCAGTCAGGTGACATTTTATGTTCAGGTAGATTATTTACATTTTTCCGAGGAAAATTACTGAAACCAGCTATAAGAAAAACATTGATAGTACATGCCAATATCTTTGTTCATTGTCAATATTTTAAGTTACTCATACTCTCAATTGATCTGAGATGTGAGAGTAGGTGTCAGTGAAACAGAGTACTTCATAAAAGCAGCTGACATTGGAACTCTCCTTGCAAAGAAGCCATGGTGAAATATATAATAAAAAATATGAAAAATTGTACTGGAATTATATGAGCAAAATATATTAAGAATTGGAATCATTGGAATTCCTTTTGTTATGACATATATTCATTTTTTTTGCAGAAGATTAATATATTTGAGACTTGTTCTTTTTCAGTACTTGGATTTATTTAAGAAATGTTGAATAATTGCTGTCATATTTTGCTTATTTATTCAACAAGACAATCTGCCTTCATTGACCCTTGCTTTTCTGGATCAAGGCTTCAAGGACAACATCTAGCATATTTTTCAGATCCTCTGCTTTAGTAGGTGCCTCCAAAGTTCATCTTTTAACTCAGAATTTGTGTCAGATAACAGTAATATTTCAAAATGGATAGGAAAAAAATAATGGAGAGACTTTTTTAAAAAAAATTAAATCTTTGCCAACTCCTAAATACAAAAACTGATTTCCTCTTATAGAAACAAAAAGATATTCTTTGATCTAAAATATGATGGTGAATATCAGAGATTTAATGTAACCTGAGTTGAGAGAGCATGTTTGTCCATTTTTTTTTTTTTTTGTGGAAAAGTCATTCAAAGGCAATTTTTTGAGTTTTATTTTAAGAAATTGGTAATTTTTTGACATTATTGTTGATTTATAATTTGAAAGCATTCCTCTCATGCTTAGTCAGGTCACATAGGTAAACCAAATTTGATATGCACAAATGTCTGGCAAAAAAAACCTGACAAAACTCTGCTCCCTTTATTTTATTTTCTCATCACTCTTCCTGTCTCTGATTAACATTGTGCAATTATGACTCCTCAGTATTTCCTCATATCCGAATATTAGTTGATTAATCTTGATGATAATGGATTGAGAACTGGTTTTAAAAACTGAATATGTGAAGTCTTTTATTCAGGAAGTTGTGACTGATCTTTTTAAACATCCTTGACTTATTTGGTAATTATACTATTTATAGGAGGTGAGTATTTATCAGCTGTTGTTATTAAAAAGTGTGCAGTAGATGACTAAGATTTTCTTCCTCCAGAAAGTATTGAATATTTTAAGTTGGAAGGTGATAGATTTTGTGCTGAAACCTATCTCCCTTGTTTAGGGCTAAGAAGAAATGCCATTTGATTGGACGTATTTCTGGCTGCATCAGAGCCCTGTGCCAAACAGGAAAGAGATGCAGCATCACTTCCCCGATCCAGAGGAATTTTCTGGGAGGAATTGTCATTAGCTGCTGCATTTTTGGTGTCTCTGTGAATCTGCCACCACCAAAGAGTAAAGTATTTCTCTTTCTGCTCTTTCTCCCTGGGCTTCTGTGAGCAGGAATCATAAGAAACTGAGTTGTTCTTTGAGCATTTTCACCTGAATTATGGCTCCTCTGTAAGAAGGGAGAAAAGAACTTTTAAGTGCCTAAGAAATTTGATCCACACTGCGTACGCATTTCTGTGTTAAACCAAATTTGTAGGCTGAGATCATTCAGGCCCTTTTAGTTGTCTTTTTAAAAATTAGAGTTTCTCAGATAGGAAGTTAGCAAGGCCTGATTCAAAGCTCATGATTATCAGTGGGAAATCCACACTATTACATTGGTAGCTCAGTTCATGACGTTAAAATGCATCTCTGTCAGCAACTTCATCAGTTTTCATTTTGTGCATTATATTTTTAAAGTTTGTGTGTTTCTAATGCATAGAAATAATACTGAAATAATGACATAGTTATAAAACCACAGGCATATGAGTAGTTCTATTCTGTGGTATTGTGATGGCTTTTCACTTTCAGTGATAAAAATTCATTGCCCATCTACTTGAAGATTTCTGGACATCAGCCATGAGATGGAATGGCCAGGTCAAAACACTCCTCAATGTACAAATCCATGATGATGAATTATAATAATAGTTTGGACTAATACTGACATCATCATCAACAACAACAACAACAAAAAAGTAGATTATTATCCAACAACTTTTGGGCTTGTAATCAGTAAAGTACATAGAGACTCTCCCATTTCCCCAAACTCCAGAAGATTTTGGATTTAAATCTGGAGGCAGAGCTACACCCATTATCAGATGGACAAGTTCTCTAAATAAAGGAAGGCGAAACCATTGTTGGCATTTTCTAAAAGCTTTTCCTTTTGAGGATACATGTAGGTTACTGCTTAGTTTAGGCACCTCCACGTGTTAATGTGCCTTGCCACTCAATCCATGGGATGTACGTGTCTCTTCAACGTAAATTTTTTAAGTTACTAGGCATTTAGGTGCTTTTGAAAGTGAAACTAGGTAAATATCTCTTTTATCTGGCCCCAAAGTTTTTTGAAAGCAGGGAATAAGTTTATTGATTAATGCAGATGAAATAGCCAGGGTAAAATCCAACTTATCATATCAGGTGTTCTTTAACTTATCAAGTGTTCCTTGATCCTTCAGACAGCTGTTTCTCTTTGCATATATCAAACCATCCAAGGATCCAGATCTTCAAAGCTCACAGTTTAGTCTCTGCATTGAATTTGAGAGGAAGAAACTGCATCATAAACTAGTAGTATTATAACTGTGCAAAAACCCCAGGACAAACTTCTAAAACAAACTTTCATTAAGTTCACAAAATGCTGTTCAACAACAAACTTCCTTCTGATGGCATGATTAATTTATTGGTTATGATAGATCTTCAGGAAAAGAAGAATATGTTTTGATATTTTGACAACCTCAACAACAATGAGAGAACCTGATCTGAACCAGGGATCTGCAGATAATACTGAAACAAGGATATGAACAGAAATGAAGTAGCAATAGCAACTCTGACATTCTCTGACCCATTTAAGAGAAAGAAAAAGTAATATATTATACTTTAAAGAGTTTGTGAGCCAATGATGTTTTGACTATGTTCAGTATTCAAAAGAAACCAGAAACTGGATACAGCATGAGATTTATAGATGCATGTATATTTCTGTATTTACAGTAAAACATAGCTCATAGGAACCTAGTTATGCCACATTTTTTTGGTTGAACTTGGAAAATATTAATTTTTTTTGTTTTCTATGGTAATTAAATTTTGCTACCTCACAGCAAAAGATGTTATGATCATATCATTATTCCCATTCCTGATAAGTGTAGAGGGATAATTTAGAGTTGAAATAATACCCTCCCACATAGCATCACCGAGGCATGACATGCATTTCTAGAAAGTAAATAGTTTTTTATCTATTTTTTTCTTTTTTCAGAAATGAAGAGACTTGGTTTGAGTGATGTAAATCAGGGCATATATATTTAAAAGTTGCAGAATAATGATAATAGAATATAATAATAATAATGGAATATAATAATTTTTAATAATTAAGTCAATTATCTATTCAGTAGCAGGGAGTGAATCACGAATCTCAGTATTTTCAGGGTTAAAGTGCTCATTTCACACATATTATGAAATATCTGCAATAAATTCAAGTAATTATGCTATTAAGCAGTTCTTCATCTATTGAATTAATTAAACTTTGTGTTCATTTCATAACCACTTTAGACACCCTCAGTTACTGCAGATTTAATCCTCTTTGAACCTTTCTATATTTAGTTTTCCGAAGATTGACTAAGACCAATCACTCAGTGCTGTAAGAATGAGATTGTTCTTTCACTTCATTACTCTATTCTTTTCCCCCGCATGCCACCTCTTTTTTTGTACCCAGGGTTGTTAAATCAGGGCACCTGTGTCAAAATCTCATAAAGGTCTATAAATGTGAAATGCTGTTCCATATGCATAGGAGCTTTTGTCCCATTGCCCTGTACTGTCATGAATTTGGTTTTTTCTCTGGTTTTTTTAAAGGTTTTTGTCATCTTCTTGCCTAACATGTTCTGAGATTAATCTCAATAGTACAGCCAATTGAAATGAAAGAAAAGAGCTATGCCATCTCTCCTAAAATGCAACAAAGTGTGCATTCTCCCAGTGTCTTGCTGTAGTACAGCTTGCTAAGTCTGTTCAGTACATAAAGATGTGTATGTACTCATAGCACATGGAACTAACTTATTTACATACCTGACTTTCAGCATTGAGATTTCCACTTGACTTCATCAGTAATGGTAGGAAATATATTCTTGTCCCTAGTATTGAAAAAGAGATTGTTATGCCTTATTCAAAGCAAGTAACTGAGCTCTGTTACTCTGCTGCCTTGATTTGTTATGGCATTAGTCATTCCCTTCACTTGTTGCTCTACCTGAGGAGAAGAACTGGTGCTACTTACCTTGGGATGAAGGGGATTGTGACAGAAAAACTGCAAAATCTAGCTCTTTTTCCAAATGAGGCAGAATCAAGTCTAGGCCTTCAGCGCAATTTCACACCTCACATGATTAATTTTATTTGGAAGGAAAGATCATAACTATAAAGAAGCAAAAGTAATAGTACTGGAAATAAACAAATGAAAAACTGAATCTGATACTGTTTCTTAATGCAAATAATAGAGTTATACTATCTTGTTCTAAAAAAGGAAATTAAAACTTAACTGAACAAAACAGTGATGAGTTAAAACAATGCACATACTTTAGGTATTGCTGAATAATATTAGAAAACTAGAAGTCTTGGTAAATCAGGTTTGCATCAATTCTGAACTTTTGAATTACATAGGAGCAAGGAAAATACTTTCAAATTTACTAAAATGGGAAGGACTTTTTGTTTGCCTTTCCATAATTCAGAAATGAGTGCTGGAAAAAAATTCAAAAGCTTTCAAAAAGTCACAGATAATAAAAAAAAAATAAAATAAATCCATTAAATAATTCTAAAAAAATTCCTTTGAAGATGACATAGAATTTTAACTATTTTGGGAAATATTTTAATATTCTCATTATTCCAAAGAAAATAAAACCCAAAAGCATAATATTTTGATAACCAGCCAGATTGCAAACATCTAAGTTCTTCACATCAAACTGAAAGTAAGCACTTATTAAGTCTATTTTTATTTCAGTTCCTGGAGACCAAATATTTTCTCAATAATTAAATAATTCTGCCAAATTTTGGATCAGGAAACATTTACTGGATATGAGATAAAAATTTCCATTAAACACAACATTTAGAATAAACTCTGCAATAATTTTTTTGAAAAAAATTCTGTCCCTCATGCATTGTCTTGGATTTCCTTTTCTAAAAACATTCCCCCCCATCCTCCACTCTCCTCGCCCAATATCGAGGAAAATTTCTTATGTTGTGGAAAACTCTTTCCTGACAAATTTTAAATCCCCTGTTATCATGTTTCATCTTATTTGCATGGAAATTTTATTTATTTCATTTATGTGATGATAATTTCCTGCAGGGTTTAAATTTCTGAAATGCTATTAATTTATTGATTCCAGTTCTGGTCTGCTAAATATGTCATTATTCTAGAAAAAGCAAAGCAGCCTACAAAAATGGACCAAGAAAGGAAATTTAGAAGTTTCTGAACTCTGCATGTGGAAAGACACAAATCCAAATTCTCTGGCTAGAATTTGATGTGCTTATTGTGGCTCCTTTCTTAGCATTCTACCAAATGAGGAAGTTGTGACAGCCCTGAGAAAACAGGCTCAGAACATGCTGGTTAGCCTCTGTGGTTCTCACATTGGGAAAGGAATTCATCTGCTGCTGGAAGCAGCCATCAGCTTGTATATTATAGTATAGCACTACATCATGCCCAAAATTGTTCTGCTTTGCACAATGACATGAAGTCACTGAACCTCATTGCATGTTTAGGAGGTTTATAAGGGAAAAAGTCTGTAACGAGCTTCCTCGTGGTCAACTGTGTCAAAGTAACTTGGATAAAGCAGGCTTTTGAAATATCACTTTTTCTTTGCTAAGGATTTCTGTATCTAGATGACAGATCAGAGTCTTCAAATCACCAAATTGCAGCCACACTTTAATCAGCCACATCCTCGATGAGACGAGTATCCAGGCAACCCTGCATAAAAGCAGCTGCAGAAGAAATTGCTCAGCTCTGTAGTCAGACAGAGGAGACCTTTGCAAAGTTGGAATTAGTGTAGATTAAAAATCCAGCTGTGCCTTTTCAGCTCTGTCTGTCTGTAGTAGGGTTGAGTCCAGGAACAGTTTTTTCTGCACAACCTGCATGGGCCTCTTCTGGGTGGAGCAAAGCCCTCCCTTTCTGCTCATGCCATCTTTCAGAACATGAAAGGTGCACTTCCCCTCAGTGTTACTCACACCTGCCAGACCCAGACCTCTTTATCCATGGTCAGTGGTAGAGCTGAGGCCTGTGACATAACACAGGTCTGTGACCTCCCACCAAGTTCTGTATTTTCAAACAAAAATGAGGTAATTCCCTGACATCTTAATGGGAATTAGGAAATTTCCAGCCATGTGTGCTTTTAGTAATGTCTCTTCATGATACCATAGTGAAAAGTATTTCACACATCTACCCACCAAGCATTTAGAAATACCTAATTCCACAGTTGCCATAGCTTTTTCTAATGTTTACTCCATGGAAAAGAAAAACTGTCCAGTTCTTGTGGTTACTGTTACACTTCTAATGGTGACGACAGATAAAATATTTCATATTTACTTGAACATAGTTTAAAGAAAGATTTCATCCTCAACACCTGAGAAATTGTCTCAGAATTTGCACTGATAGATTAAACCCTGAAAGTCGAATATAACTCCACTATATCACAGGAAAGTATCCCTTAGCTAAATGGTATTCTTTTAAGCTTTGTTGGGAAGCAGGACACACTGTCAAAATATTTGCTGCTGTTCTAAGTCCCTTGTCAGTGTAAGATAATATCCTTTCCTCTCTCAGCCAACCCTCTGATCTAATGAATTGTCTTATGATAGTGTCAGTAATGCAAGATACAAGAACTGATATAATAAATGGAATTAAGCTTATTTTAAAAATCACTAACAATTTAGAGCATTTGTTCTGTGTTCACAAGGAAAATATTGATTTGACATAACACAAGCTTTAGTCTTGTAAGTTTTGTAAGGGGTAACAGTAAAAATATGCAGTGCAGAAGGCTGACTTCTCTTGCTTGGTGACATTTGCAGCTTTTTGGGAAGCAAGATACTGAGATTGCCTTTCCAGCTGACAAGAAATTGCTTCAGTGGCAGACACCTCCAGAGGATCATCTTATCTCCGACCTCAGGTGGGGACCATCCATGTCAATCTGTACCTCAGCTTGGAATATTTGTAGTGTCTATGTTAATCAGCCCAGGAGTTCTCAACCAGCTCTCTTGTTGGCTCTTGAAATAAGCAAAGAGGAGCAGAAGCAGCTGAGGAGCAGTCAAGTGTGGCAAGAATGTGCTTGGAAAGCAGGATTGAATCTGTGGTGTGACAGGACTGCTTAGACAGGTTTGGGACTGTGAAATAGGAAGGACTCATGGCAGAGAGGCTCCTGTGCTGTAAGGAGTGAAGTTGAAGGTTGTAGTTTGCAATGCCTTTAGTGAGGGAAGGAAGCTCATGGGTGGATGAACAGAGAGGGAGAGGTAGGAAGCACTGTGGAGAAAAGGCTGTCGTGGAGGGGGCCAAGGACCCATGCTCTGTGCCAGCCATGCTCAGAGGAACACACACGGAATTATTGACATTTCAACACTGCACATTCTCCTCCTGCCCCTTCTGCATTCTCCGTGTTCCAGCTCTCAGTTTAGCAAGCTCAGGTAAGCCAGTGGGTTCATGTAGTTCAATCACACCTACAAGCCTAGATATATTTAGTTAGTGCCTTCTACTTCCACTTGCAATAGGCACCACCCACGAGTCTGCCTCATCTATAAACAGTCTGTAAACAATATGATGATAGAAATAACAATAACAGAGCTTCAATCCCTATGGCAAGTGCAGGGGGTGCTTATGAGATCTTGGAGAATAATTCTACCCTCTATGGGAAGAAATGAGCTTTTGGCTATTAACTTTCATCATCAAAGTTGTGTCAACATGAAAGAGTTCTCATTTCATTGTTTTTAAGGCCTAAAGGGATCCTAATGACAGTCTATGAGATGTTAGGGATGAAACTCCTTTCCTTAGGGGTGTGCTGGTAGGAAATTGAACTCTCATGTGGGAAATGTCTGGGCTTTTGCTTTGCTATCTAATGGAAAGACAAATTGTAGACTGCTACAGTTGTCTCTTCTTGGATTCTTTCAGAAGGAGCACATCTACTGTATAACTCTCATATTCTACAACTAGAAAATTTTCTTGTGATGTACAGTATTTTTTATTACAATAAAACACACGAGAACTCTGATAGCTGAATGTGAGATGCAGTAGCAGCTACTATTCTGAGTCTCAGCAAAAGAAGAGATTAGTAAAATGTATAAATACATGGAGTATTTCTCTAAGATGATAAAAAAGTGATAGCAGTTGAAAGAAACAAGCTGCAAGACTACAATCTACAATCTAATCCTATAAATATCTTGATATAGTAGAACAATTCTCATCTGTCTTCATTTAAAAAAACCCAAACATTCTGAAGTAGCAACATTAATAAGAAGATAAAGTCTTTCTTAAAAGAATTGGAGTTATTTTCTTCTATGCAATAAAGAAAGAAGAGGTCATCAGGTTTGTTTACATATTTGCAAAAATTAAAAAATGTGTATGTTCAGACAGTCTAACAAATTTATACTTTCATATTTGTTAGCATTAGAAAGATTTCTAGAAACGATTGTTCTTCCTCATATTTCAGAATGTGCTAAGTAACAAATATCTTGTATTCCTTTTACAAAGTGCTCATTTACTTTCTATAATAAGAAATACTTGTGTATAAAGGCTGGAGAATGTGGATGTCTGATGCTGCAGTTGGTCCCTTTCTGATTTCAGCTCATACTTCACTATACCTGGAGTTCACTCTCTGAGGCATCCATTTTCTCTTTTCTAATAGTCCTATCAAACATATTTTACAACAATTGAGGCATTACCTCACAATTTCTTTGCACTATTTAGCAAATTTCATCCCCCCTCCCCTCCCTCCTGCCCCTATATAATCACCTGGAAAAAAAAACCTCCCTATTTTCAATTTTTGCACTGAAGTCCTTTATAGTCTCAAAACAGTGATGTCACTTAGCCCAGGGCTGATTATTGACAGATCTCTGGTAAATCAGATCAGTCAGGCACGAGGGTCTCCAGGAACGAAAGGTGTCGTCTTTGTGTGTGAGAGGTGTCAGTGCTAAAACATTAAATCTGCGCATTAGTACTAAAGAATAAAAGAGTTGATTTTGTCCTTCTTACCTTACAGCACTTCAGCAGCTTTTAATGGCAGAAATATGCCATGTTATTTATTAGCTCCAGTAACCCAGGGGTTCTTTTTCATTTTAGTCAGCAAGCTGTGAATCACCCACTGGGCATCTGACATGTACTGCAGGACTTCAGGGAGTTAAGACAAATTAGACTCAGTTATTAGAGTCTCATCTTAGATTGTGTGTTTGTTTATAGGCTACTTAGCAGCTATGAGTACAGATTTACTAACTGAAAGTTATTTTCCACATACATAAACCACAAATTTGCTAAAATAGACTGGTAAATGAAGTTAACTCCTGGAATTACTCTAACTACTGAAAGGTAAAATCTGCTTAATTGTGGTAATGAGATACTAGATGCGAGTCAGGGTACTTCTTGAGGCATGAGTGTTTTAATATCATGAGTATGTCAGCTGGAATGCCATGCTCTTGAAGCATAAAGAGTATCTCAAGACATCTTCTGTTTTCTTTTGCTTTGCATTGCATAGAATTTCTTCCTTGTGACAATGACTAGGAGCACAAAAGGAATAGACTCTGCTAGAAATTTCATCAATGAGCTTGAACATACTAACAAACACGTTTTTTGTGTCACTATTTTATAGTTAAGGACTGCTAAGACGCAAAAAATTTTGGTTTTACAAGCTTAAACTGTAATTTTTAAACTGTAATTTATTATTAAAATGATAATTCTGTAAATGAACAAATAAAAATTAGTGTGAATGTTATGTTTGACTCTGTTAAACTTTCCTTCGTATGGCTTTTGTAGATCAGTGGATTCAGAGAGGTATCTTCTCAGGATCTATGAATTTCCTAAGCAGCTGATCACTCCATGGTGTATGCAGAGTAGATGCTGCTAGACATAGCAATAACAGCTTTGTGGCAACTGGAATTCCTACAGATACCCAAAACAAACTTTGTATTAAAATCATTCCCTACAACTTACAAATGGCAATTGCCTAATTACAGCATTTCTTGTACAGAGGTATGGAAAATAAGATAAACACTGAGGATTTTAACTATACTAAGCACAAAAAAAGGAAAATTATTTTCTGGATATAATTACTATTATGTATATTAAGACTGTACCTACAAACCAGCATGAAAGGTGGCTTTCTCCTGCTAGTAACAGGTAACAGGGGACCCTTGCAACTTCACATGCCTTCAAAGGCAAGTCTTAAATAAAATAATAGTAGAGATATAGGTAGAAATTACACAAATATTGAAGAAAACAGTATAAGGTATACTGGAGGTTTCTGTATGACATACCTGAAATGCTATAGAATTCTCTATGCCAGGAAAAACAGAAGTTCTGGTCTTCCAAGTTATGTGACTGCATGGAGGAATAAGGATCTTTATTGCAGTCACAGTCACATTTTAGACTGATAACCATGACTGGGAAACAGTGCCAGAAGCCATGCAGAAACAGCAGATAACAGCAGAAACAGACATAAATGTCAAGCTTTGCATTTTCATTTCAGCACATAAAGAACTGTAATCCTTCACTCAGTGTCCCAGTGACAAGATTTATTGCATATATTGCAGGCCACCCAAAATGCTTCGTGGTTGCAGTATTCTGAGAAACAGCAAATGAGAGATCTCAAGTGTATGAGTAAAGTAGATGAGATATTGGATTTAGTTTTGGCATTGGGAAATGATTTCTAGCTGTAAGGACAGATGGGTGCTGGAATTCCTTGTGTGCAAAATTGTGCAAGGTCTCTCGCTGGGGAGACCTACAAACAGGCTAGAGAAATGTCTGCCAGAAATTATGGAAAGCTGAGGGTCCTGTTGGGGGAAGGTGGATGGCTTACATGGTACTGCCAGGTTTATTCTGTGAATTTTTTGGGGATGTGACATACAAAAACCTGACAAAGGGAAATATTTTTTTCTTTTTGTTCTATTTATGGACATATGAAACAAGTGTTTTCCAAAGTCTGTATTCAAAATGCTGTTTGGTCATTGTGAACCATTGTGCAATCCTTCTTTATGGGCACATTTATAAAATGTTTGTAGTGGTGGTACTAGTGTTTAAGCCTCATGGTGGTATATGCCACTCATTTTACCAAGGAAATATATTCCTCTTCAATGGATTCCAAAGCTCTCTCATTAAAAGTGCTGTCCACTGCTCATTCTATGGAAAATTTGGAAGATTTTCACTTAGTAAAAACCCCCCACATCATTTTCTCAATTGTAAAATATTCCTTTCTCACCTTTTAACTTTCAAAGGTCTACAGCCCATGATTTTCCCTTCATGTTTCCATATCCCAAAGTACTGTTGAAGTGCCAAATATCACCAGTATGTCAAACTACTTTAATTATGACCCATAAATTGGTCAGTTTACTCCACAAAGTCATCATCCATATTAAAGTTCTTGAAAAAACTCATATAACATTTGAGTTTTCATGAAAAAATAAAGTAGAAATTACACAGGGCCATTTTGTACATCTGTCATGAGACAATCTGCTTCTATTACCTGAAAGCATGATAAAAATTCCTAGGTCTGATTTGACTATTTTCTTGGGGAGAATAAATCATTCAAACAGTTCCTTTGAAAAGTTCTACTGATTATGTCCATTTAAGTGAGATGGAAATTATATGGTTCAGCTGTGTCACAAATTTAAAAATAAAGCAAAAAAGTGATTATTATTACAATGATCATTGGCAGTATACAACTGGTATGCAATAACTTTTGGAAAAATATACTTTTATTATCACAGAATAATAGATTCAAAGAATAAATTTAGTTTGAAAATACCTATAGAGATCACCATGTCCAACTCCCTGCTCATTGTAGGACTACCTGAAACCAAAGCAGATGAGTGAGAGCGTTGTCCAGGTATTCCCTGAACTCTGGCAGGTGTGGTGGTGTGACCACTTCCTTGAGGAGCCTGTTTTCAGTTACCAACCACGCTCTCTGTGGAGAATGTTTTCTTAAAAACACTCTCATTTGGTGTCTCTACTCTCAGAGATTCCCTGACATTCAGATGATCCATTGTGGGAGAGGTGTTACCACAGCTAAATGCTCTTCTGTAGCTAATTTAAATACACAAAAGTAAGAACATTTGCATGTTAAATTCTTCTGACCCGAACATTCTTGTCATAGGTGTGTTTTTAAAGTCTGCAGATTGACCTTTTCCAGATGTCATGACAAATATGTGGCAGACTTGCAGTTAAATATAATTTTGTAGTGCCCATAGCCACAAAAAAGAAAGCTGATACTCATGACAATGGCTAGCTTCTCTTGAATGATTATAAAAAGCAGAGCTGCTCCAGCTGATATCTGAAAGCTCACTAATGTGCAGCTAATTACATGCTTTTCAGAAAAGTCAGTCAGCATTTTAGTCTTTGCAAAAGCTCTATCAGTGGCAATATGTATAAAAGACAAAATGAGACAGAAGGTGACCAAAGTCCTTTAGAGACATTTTCTTAAAGGAAGTAAAAGCACACAACTTGATAGTCACTGATGACATGTTTGCAGCACAGTTATCTTCTTTGACCTTTGCATTTATTTTTTATATTAACCCTGCATTTTTAATACCAACCCTATCACTTAACATATAGTTATTCTTGTAATTATAATATGCATAATCAGAGGCTGCAAAGCTAGTTTATTATCTTGCTTTGAATTATCTGCACTGGCCTCAGAAACAGCCACTTACCTGCTTTAGACCACTGTTATTTAGTGCTTAAATGGTAAAGGAGGTTCATGAAAGGTGCTGTGATTGATTGCAGGAAATGGTCTTCTACAAAAGCAATATAAGTCTGAGGAAATTTTGAGATTCGATATAGATGATTGTTTTACCTCTGTAGGGAAAATCATAAACTTGTGTTTTGTGAAGAGAAACAGAATGCTGGTACACTATTTTTGCACAATTAAAATTAATATCCTTATCTGTTTAATAGAAATTGTATTCCATAAAACCTGCAGGCTCATTGCTCAAATGCAATTTTAAGAATGAGAAATAGTTTTAGATAAAGATTAAAAGTATATGATCTTAAATTTTGCTATAAGATGTGGATTACATACTGCTGTATGAATATAAAATAAATTTAGCATGGGAATTATACAGAAGTCTGAAAAAAATTGGAAACTTGTTCCACTGATCATATTCCTTTTACTGAAATTTAAAATTCCTATTTTTCCCCACAAAAATTGCTACTTTCTCCCTGTATTCCTCACAAGGAACACTAGGCACAGTGGCTGCTTCACCAGGATTTTGAGGTGATGTCACACAGGCAGGATTGGTCACTCTTTTGTGCCAGACCCTCTCACTAATATGATGGAAAATACTGTTCTGTGTTTGTTGCCCTGCCATGGTATTCGGTGAAGGAAAAATACCATCTCTTATTGCTAAATATGAACAACAGGGCAAGATGTAAGACAGGGGAGAACCCAATCCACTTTTGTTAGACCAGGCATTTCAAACTCCTCTTGATATGTTCATTACAGCAGTCTTTACAACTACTGTTTGCTTTTCTTATTGCTGAGAGAGGAGGATTTTCTCCCTGGTGATTGAATATATCTGTCTCCAAGGTACTCAGTGCTTCTTCTGCACAACATTCAGACTTGGTGCTATAAGCAAAGTTCCAGTCTCAATTCCAGTCACTCAGCAGCAGTTCATAGATAAGGTCAAGAAACATGTGAGATATATGCAAAAATGACGGGGACAACATTTACTGGCAGATACTGGAAAAATATAAACCACTATTTTCTAAAGGTTCACCATATATCAGCTGACTACTGGTAATATGTCTGTGGAAATCTTAGTGACAAAACCTACATGAGAGGAAATAAAGATCAAAGATGACATCTAGCCTGTGGTCCTAAGAAACAGGGAAGATGGTGAGCACCACATACCCATTAGAAATGTTACGAAAATTGCTATTTAAAAGTCATGTAAAAAGTGACTCATAATGCCATTTCCATTGTCCTTTTTCATAAGCCAGTTGTACCTTTCACCTTACAATAAATATATTCACAGAAATAAATGGGTAAAAAGACATTTTTCTCTTCTGTAGAAAAATGCAGATGACAGCTTACCTTTTACCATTGTAATCTCTCTCTTAATTTTTCCACTCATAATGTCATGGAGAAATACAGAACAGAAGAGAAACAGACTGGTTCTATTTTCATGTGTGCCACTTCAACTCAAACTGCAAGCCAAACAGTAAAATAAATGAGGGGAAGCTAATGATATCCAGTTTTCACAGCTGTAACAAGTCCTGAAGTCTTATGGCAGCTGATAGGCTTCTTTAGGCAAAGTAGTACCTAGTTCTCTCAGACTGCTGTAAAAGTGGCCTGTCTGCAGAGACTTCTATAGAACTGCCAACTTACACTGATTTAACTGAGCTCAGAATTAGAAACAAAGGAGGGCAGAGTTGTCCTTTCCCATCTCCCACGTAGTGCTGTCAGGTCCATTTCGCCTTCCTCCCCCCCTGCACCTCCTACAGTGATAATTTTATTCAAGTTAAAACACAAATTCATGAAAATTAAGAATCCCTGATTCTCACTTATATGAGAAGTTTTTTTTCCTTATTATGAAATTGAGAAGTTAATATCAAATCCCCAAAAGCAAATATCTGAATCCATATCTCTGAAAGGATTGCTTCTCCTTGCCTAGCTTGTGATAATTTTTGGTCATTGATACTATTCAAAGTTTGGCAAGACATGACACAAAGTCTTGTTCAAACTCTGCTTTGTAGCCAGTTCTTATGTCTCAATACCAAAATGTGTGCTGAGAGAAGAGAGATACATGACTTATCTTTTATTCCCTAGATCTTAAAGCTTTTGGGAAATGATTTTCACTTAGTTGTTAGTAAGTTAGGAAGACATGTTCAGATCTTGTGATCACTGACTTGGTTTTATCACTTGAATGAGGTCTGAATTCAGACTGCTAAAGAAAGAACATTTTTATACTCAAAGACTCCAGTGATGGAACTACTGGTCTCTTTTCTGTCATAAAAAGCTCTGTGGCAATTCACAGAGAAAACTTCATTAGCCTGAATTGTCAGAGAATGCTTATACCCTAGTTACAGATATCACTTCTTATTTTGGTGGTTGCTGAGAGACTGTGAGAGACTCCTTTTCTTCTTCTCCTGGGAAATCTTCCTTGTAAAGTAAAACTTTAAAGTCAAAGCCACCTAAATTTTAAAGTTGAGAGTGACGAAACAGCAGTTCTTTCATCTGTAGTGTAAAAAGTTGATGGTTAAAGGTAACCAAGAAACAAAAAACACAGTCCACAACTCAGAATCAGAGTGATTTGCCAGCTACATCTGAAATACATCTGTCACTGGACTCCTACAGAAGTTCCAAGGTACAGCTTCACTCCAGCCTCCTTCCACACCATCAAACAGAATAGAGGGGGCTAGAAAAGCTGGGCTTAATTAATGAGAAGTACTCAAAGTGAAAAGATTGCATCATGAGCTCATTATATTTACCTGTAATTTTCCGTCAGCGGTAACTAGAGTCAGATAAAACTTTAAGGGGACCCAGTTTAATACCAAAATGTGGCTGGAACTACCTTCTGTAAGCTACAGTTGCAGACCTTTTATCAGAACAGCTCAACAAACCAAGAGCACCTGGTTAGATAGTGTCTTGCTCAGAAATGGGCTAAAGGAAATGGAAAGCAAAGATACAAAAGAATTTTGATGTTATGCCATTAAATCTTTTTTTTTTTCCGCTCTCAAATAGAGGCCTGATACAAAGACAATGAAAATAAATAACCATAAATTAAATACTCATTTACAAGAGATGGAAACTGATGCAGTGTCAAAATCAAGTCACTGACTGAAATAATTTGGAGGTACTTACAGGTCATTTAGTGAAGGATTTTTATGTTTTTTCATCTACTTTATGGTGACTTGTACATCAGCCTTTTTGCATCAGATGACAGGTGCCAGAATTTGATTCTTTCCTCTTCAGTTTCATAAGTTCCAAAACAATCAAAATAATTTTCTTCCCCTCTCTATTGTTCCATATGTGAATGACAGTTGCCAAGAATGAGATTACAGGTGTTTTGAGCATCTTGAGTGTCGTAATCCAGAGAGCCATATCATCACCTAACACACCAGCCACACCCTGTTCATCAGTCTCTAGTCATTAGAAACAAGGTACTGCTTAGCTGACAGATTTCTGCATTGCCTTCACACTGCTTACTGAATTTCTGAATGGTTTAGGAGAAGGGGAGGAGACTAATGTTTCTCAGACTGCAGGTATATTCAGGGTCTTGCATAATTCTTGGCTTCAAGGGTGGTAAGTGAAAATTTTTGATGCAAACAGCTTCCTTTCACGTGAGGATCGGAGCTGAGCTCTGTCTTGGGAGTGGGGTCACAACAGCTGCCAGGAGTGAGAAGGCTGCTGAAAGTGCCTACAGAAGCAGCGAGAGGATAAATGATCTGAAACAAGTGAAACTTTCTCTGTGGTTGAAAAACAACAGCCTGAGAGGAAGCGGATGAGGGAGCATCGCACTTAGAAATGAGGCAATGTGGGTGGAAGCTCTGGGTGAAAGCAGCATTTTCTCTATGAGATGCAATAAGTGTCTGGCCAGTATTTTTGTTTTCTGGTGAAGTCTAGCTCTGCATGGCTCCTTTGAAACAGAATGCCCTGTTCTTAGAACTAAAGCATCAACAATATCAGTAAATGCACAGAAGTTCCACATCCCCATTAATGCTTTCATCCATGTCATGTTATTCAATTCCTGGTCACACTTTGGAGATGCTTTCTTGGTCTGGGTGGTGGAAATACATCAGGCAGTGCAGAAGACTTCTCCCTTATATCACTTCTTGCAGCACAACACAGCCACAGTAGGTATAGCACACTGGGTAAATTGCAAATACTATTCCCAGGGCTACACTGAACTTGGAATGTGTGAAAATCCTTTAGGATAGCTATTAGTGGAAGCAGATACAGTAGATTTTTTTCCTCTCTAAATGAGATGAGTCACTGCAGTATATTTCAGATGGTTCCAAACAAACCTAGAGGAAATGACACAGGGAGAGATAATTTAGAGGAAAAAATTTTGGTGTTTGCAGCAAATTCCAAAAAGTTTATGATTTTAATGACAGAAGTGAGTATGGTTCAGATTTAGACCTTTATTTTTTTAATCTAATGCTTGCATTTTGTTTCCTTTCTTTTTTGGTGTCAAAGATGGCTCTGTTTTGAGCAGGAGATTGGACTAGACACTTTGATGTTCCTTATCAACAGGATTATTCAATGATAATGTGTCGACAACTATTATTTTCTGTGAATATGTTGTACTGAGGATGTTGAAAGATCAGCTGACTACCTGATATAACACTATATCAGGTTATATATAACACTATACAGAGCAAGTGTTTATCCATTCTGACTGACCCCACTCCTGCTTCCCCAGTCATCATTATCATGCCCACATTAGCCCAGAAAATGACTTCTGTTCCCAATTCTACTGAACTATCCTACTCATGTGGGACAGAGTCCTGACCGTTTTCAGACCAACTCCCTCAATCCAGGTACACCCTTTTCAACAATATTTTATTTTGTCCCTAGCATTTTTCTCTGCTCAGGGGAAAGTGAAGTAGTGAGTACAGAAACAGGAATAATTTCTGAGCCTGATGAGCACAGAGACAGCATCGCTGTCAACCATCAGGTTGTGGGAACGGGGCTAGTGCCATGCTTAGCCAGACACTGTCTCAAATGTTTATACTGAGGTGGAAAAGGGAAAAAGAAGCACGGCAAACTCATCCTATCAGTCCCTGAGTTCTCCTGCAGCATTCTGAGTGTTCAGAGTTTCTACACTGCCTTACAAATTTCCTTCAGCTTTTTTCCAAGGCTGAAAAGTCTGTTTCACTTGGCTACATAAAAAGGCCATCTGAACTTGACAGTCACTACACCAGAAGGGTTTGTAAGTGATTTGTGCAGCCCACAAAGTCATTATGGATGCACAAGGAGGACTGAACCACACAGTGAGCCCAAGCCCCACTTATAGCCCAAAGGCTTATCCTAAAAGCCATAGAGCCACGGTGCAGAAAACCCAAGTGATGTTGCTGAAATGAAATAAGGCCCTAGAGCTTGCTAACCCAACTTTAGCCTAAGGTTTAATTCCTTTTTCCAGCTCTGTCACACTAGTAACAACCATTCCCTCTGCCCTCCTCAGCTACAGCAGCAAATGAAAGAGCTGTAAATCAACTTCCCTTCGGATACATTTCTGTTGAAGGGAATTTCCCTCTATTATTATAACACTCCAAGAAAAGACTTTGCAGTGTGAACATTTAATGAAAGTGCTTTTTACAAATTACTTAAGACGCCTGTTAAAACAGACGTTAAATTTCAAATATTTTTGAGCACTGTTTTATTTCTCTTCCACTTGTGCTCCACTGCACCATTAAGTTACAAACAGTGAGGAAAGGGAAGCCACACCACAGGGACTGCGTAGCCCATGGATTGCTGCTGGAAATATTCCTTCTTGCACAAAGCTCAGCAACCACCTCAGCACTGACGCTGAGGAATAGGCTGTCTTTCCAGTAAAGCTCCAAAGTGTTATTTAAATGGAATTAAATTCAATTATTTTATAATTAACTTCCACTCCACTTAGGAATTCATTAGCTTTAGGAAAAACAAGGACAGTTACGCAACCCATCTAACACAGCTCCACACAACACCCTATTTAGCACAAAGCACAGGTTAGTTTTCTAGAAATTTCATAGCATGACTTGTAATGTTTTCTGTGGTATATGCTCATGTTAATAAGATACCGGAGTGTACAATTTCCAGGTCTTTCTAAAGAGGTATTATTTTTATTGCAGTTCATATGGTAAAATGAATGAAATTATATCAGCTTCCATAAGCTTATCTAAAAGCACTATTAAAGGAGATTAGTACATTGCAAATGGAGTAAGAGAGGAAAGACGAACAGTGAATTTGCCTCCTGTATCAGGCTGAAGGACATCTCTGAATAACATTATAACCCATTGCTCTACGAGTTCTGACTGTGGCCTTTGAGAGTACTCAACAGCAGACCTAATTTTATCAAATGCTTAGAGATGCACTGTTAAAGCTGATATTATCTTTCTTTTTTTTTCTTTTTTTTTTTTAATTAAATGGAGGAAGAATCTTTGCTGAAAAACTCATTGCTTTTAAAATAACATGCTAAGAGAGTTACCCTTTATTAAAAACAAGTATAAACTTGTTTTTCATGTTTTACACAGAAACGTTATTTCCATATTTGATTTATTTGTTCTCACAGTGAGAAAAATACCACTTAGATAGCAATTTTAATGTAATAATTTAATAGTAATTTCTATGAAAACTTGAAATATGGAAATAAATTTTTTAAAAATCAAAACAAACACCTGTAACTTCATATGTTTCTATCTGTTAAAGTCTCTCCAAGACATTTTTTACTCCAACAAGAGTGAGTTCTTATTGTGGTTTATGTCTTATATGAAGTTAATCTACTTTATCTATGACTGTGTCCATTCATAAATGCTCTGCTTTGCACATATATAAGGATTTTATTCTCTTTGGGGTCAATGGAAATTATGTGTCCTTTTGTCAAGGAGGAGTTTAAAAATCTGTGAAAAAAATCCCCTTCAAGAGTTTTTGAAGTATTAGAATGTTTATTTACTGGGTTTTTAGTCATATTAACTGCCTGTGCAGATTTCAGAAATATTGCAGATAGTTCAGCTTCTGATAGTTCAGCTGTGGTTTTGGATATATTATTGTGGATCCGAATTTCTAATAGGTAAGTACTACCTGGGAAGTGATGTTTTGTGGCCTCTCCATGGTAACTCAAATAATGCTTTCCACTCATACACTGCTGCAAATTTCTATCTGAATACCATGTGTGAGGGAATTTGGCAGAATAGAAACGGCCTACCTGAAAGAAAGGGGGGCATTTAGGGAGTCCTCAGAATGCATGTCACTGATTAAAAGGGTTCTCTACGATCAGCTGTAGCCGAGTTTCACAGCCTGCCTCACATGTCATTGCTGGAAACCAACTCACCCATTCTTGACTCATACACCTGCCAGAAAATACCAGTACCAGCTGCTTTCTTTAGATCCTGCCTTTTTGATGGGAGCAAACTCCACTGACGGATCTACTCTGCTCGACAGAACTAGAAATCTGCCCAGCGGCTGCATCCACCTCCCCATCCTCTCTGCTGTCAGCAGCAAGGGGACTGGTTCCCTTCCCCTGTGAGTGTAGTGAAACAGGGACCACCTTTCCCAAATGAGACTTCTTCTTTCCAAAAAGCACACAGCAAAAAGATAGACACATGAAGCAATTAAAGAAGATTCTGAAAAGCAGGTGTTTTAAAGCTTTGTGTGGAATAGGTAAAAATTGAATAAGTCAAGGAGCCAGATGGCATCCCTGCTCCAGTGTTGTCACTTTGGAGGAATTTTCAGATGACAGCCTGTTCTGCAATTTGACAATCAAAATGCTTATTATTACCTAGAAATCTCCAACAACCATAATATTCTGGGCAGTCTTAATAAATGTTATTTTAATTAAAAGAGATTTCCACTCTTTTCTGTGTGCTAATTAAATTGAAAAAGGACTCTGACAATTCCAATTAGCATTTACCACAAAATATATGTATGCAAATGTAACAGAAGGTAAATAATGATTTGAAAAAACAAAATCATAACACAGCAGTGCAATTAGACACAACATTGTTGCCAAATTTTCTTACCTAAAATAAGTCATCAGCAATATATAACAGATACTGAAAGCATATGTCAAACATTTAAAAATGAAAACAAACCATCCAAAGATAATACAAACAAAAAATTTGAAACATACTCACAATTATAATGTGGTGCAGGATGTTTCAAAAATGTGGATTTCTTTTTGTTCTGGATCTGAAATTAGTTTTCAAAGCAACTGATACATCAATTGAATTAATAGAATCATACCTAATATTTGGGAAGAGAACAGTTAGATTTTCATGGAAATGCTCTGGAACTTTAAAATTCTGAAAGCGCATGGAGGCACTTCAGGCCCTAACACAATAAGAGAAACATGTCAAACCTACTGTAAAGAAGTGTGTTGAGGAGGATGGACAGCAAGCTGCCTGGCTTATTCTGGATGCCAATTTCTGGCCTTGCCAGGCAAGGCCAGCAGTGACAGAACAGCTCAATCACCCCTGGTAGATCTAATAGGAATAGTTTAAGAAGTTAACTAGATGCTGTTAATGGTCTTCAGAGCACATCATGCTCCCAGTCTGAAAAGTCAGACACACTCACCTTCAACTATCCAGAGAGGAAATTTGGGATAACTTCATTGCCCTGAACTGGATTGGGAAGCACTCATCTATTCTGATCCAGTGATACCCAAAATAATGTATAATCACTGGGACATAATAGTAGGACAATAAAGAAATTCCATCTTAAATTGTCAGCAGAAATTCCTTTGCCATACAGACATTTTTGCTGACAAACTGTAGGGCTTTAGAGGAATTCCTCATGCTCTCTCCTGGGTGTTGCCTGGAGTAGCATCTGTGTTTTATTTCTGGGTTCTTCCAGTACACTGGAATGCTCACCTCACCTATCATGCTGTGGCCACTGTTAGGGATATGATTTAGATGAGCCTGCACTGTATCCCAATTAATAAAGCATGGAAATTTAGGATAAGGAAATGACAGCCAAATTTTTATTTATATCACCTAACCTTTATTTGTCCTTTAAAAGGGCTCTGCAGAATCATCGGAATAAATTATGTTTATTGTGGCCTGTGCTGCATGATATTTTTTCACTGGTAAATAACTTAGACACTGCTACTGAACAGACAGACATACTTTGTGTCAAGTGGAACACTGAGATAGGTAGAAGAAATGTTGAGAAACTGACACTAATTACTTCTATCATATGTGTTTCTTAATATATTGAATTATTTTTCCATTAACCTCACAGGGATCCCACCTTATGAGTCATCAAGGCCAGGAAATCTCATTTCTAAAGGACTAGAGCCAGTGCTGCTGAAGACATCCAAGAGTGTGTCAGATTCTTTCCTTATGGAGAGCAAATGCTCCCACAATAAAAGGACAGACAAAAAAGAATTAAGGACAGCATGGTGTGAGGGGAGAAGACAATTCCCTGCTTCCCACTTAGGTAGTACTAAATAGGGTTTGTGTTCTACATTTTGTTTATTTTTGATGGTTCCTTAGTGGCTTGACACTAAGTGGAACTACCTAAGCTCGGTAAACAAGTGAAAATTTAAAGTCTGAGCTTTTATTGCAGTTAAAGAATCTCCTTGGTGCTGCTGAGTATATTCCTCCCATAGAGCTCTCCTCTGGACTGTGGTCAAACTATGGGTCAGAAAGCCATAACCTTCAGGCCTGGGCTTTTTGGTAAGGAGATCATTATCATTGCTGATCATTACCCAGATTTTCCACTGCTTTCTCTTGAGATTCAATTGCATTTTTGTACAAAATCCTTTCCTAAATGTGATGTATTGCTGAGCGGATCTGAAAATTTGGGCTTGTCCTGGGATGACTTTGTGATACTGAATTCCCTATCATCTGCCCTAAGCCAGACATGAGTTCTGTGCCTTTAAACTAGCTCCAGGAGAAGGGGGAGAGCCAGTGGAATTCCTTCAGGGGTTGTGTTCAAAACAGATAACCTGTGGGTTTTTTAGCGAGTTTTTTTATTTGTTAGCTAAAGCATGGAGCTCTGGGACTTCGGTTACTTCTTCTTCTCCCCTCTGGACTGTTCAGCAACCCCAGGACATCATTGGGAGGCCCTACAGTGGCCTGGAGGGGCCCACGCTGAGCCCCAGCTCTGGAGAGGAGAGAGCCACACCCACAAAGGACTCCCAAAATCTACCCAGGTTCTCTCCACAGCAAGAGATTTCATTGTTTAGCTTTATTCTTTTTTCCTTGCCTGCGAGCATTTCACTTGTTAAATAAATAGGTTTTTTTCTCTTTTCCTCCAAGGAATTTCTTCCTGAACCTATGGGGGAGGGGTGGCTGAAACCTGCCTTCTTTGGAGATGTTCCTTCCAGAGCACTTCCCTTAATTTGTCTCAAACTGAGAGAGGGCTTCAAAACCTCCTGTCTGAGACCAATTTAAATTCCTCCTTCCTTAAATTGCCTCATGGTAATAAAGAAGTTTCCTCCTTTCAGAGAAAAAGGAGAAGCTACTTAGATTCACCTTTAAACTCCAGTCTCTTCACGTGTGCACCAAGGGTGGGTAAGATTCACACAGACAAGTTATGTGGGTGACTTGGATCCATGGATTCATCAACCACCCTCCTTGCTCCTTCTTCTCACTGAAAAATAGGGGGAACCACATGGCCTAGGACTGTGCTCTGTTCAACACACTGATGAAAATTTGATGCCTGTTACTGACAGACCATTTGGGTTTGGACTTCTTGACCCACCCCTTGCATGACCAGGCAGGTTGTCCAACAGCTCTCCCACTGTTTTTTAGCACTCTCCCTCTCTTCCTGCTTGTAAACGAGTGTACATTCCAGGAAGATTCAAAGAGCAGTGGCCTACTGCAGAAAGTGGAAGTTTTCACACAACCAAAAACAAGACAGCGATAAGGACATGTTGGCAAAAATACATCCACTGTTATTACTAATAACTAGTGTTAAAAACACAAGTCTGTTTATTATAATGAATCCATTTTTGTTCTTTGCAAGGACCATAGGTGACAGCTCTAGAATGCTCATCAGAAAACGAACCTCCTCATCCACAAAATCCCTCACATGTTTTTGCATGGCTTTAAGGGAAGGAGAGTAAAACTACATATAGATGATCAACTTCGTTAAAAGAAGTGTAATTCTTCATTAATGGCAGAAAACCTCTTTATTTCTTTTTTTTTATTTGTGCAGCCAAAAAGAGTGTTTACTCTCCTTAACCCTCTCATACCACAAGCCTGAAGGATTTCCCAATACAAAAGACATTAATTCCACTTCAATGGCATATGTATCAGCTCACTGTATTTAAACTCACTTAAACTGCAGAAAAAAGGATTTAGGTTAAATATGAAAACAAACTCTCAAACCTGTACATTGGAGAGGCTTTCTCAGGAGACTGACCTTTCTAATATGGGTACTTGCTAAAACAAAGTAGGAAAGTCTGTCAGAAATTACACAGGAACAGCTGATTCCCCTTCAGCAGGGAGAATTAACTAACTTTCTCAGCTCCTTTCTAGATCAATTTTCTAAGACTGTTTTTTTTTTTTTTTTAATAGTGATATTTTGCTAGGTTACTTACAATATAGATCTTTGCCATGAGGAAAAAAAGAAAATTATTCCAAAACTTTTAGGATATTGAAATAGTTCCCCTAACAAAAATAGTTCCTTTTTTTTGTAAAAAACCCAAACAAACAACAAACCCCACACAGTTCTGGAAAGTAAAGTAATAATTTAGTCTGTGTTGTGGATGGATTGTAAACTGCAAAGAGAACTCAGAAAAAGGGAGGTAAGTAGTTACTAATTTTGTGGGTTATTACCTTCAGACAGCTATTCAATATAGACTTGGCGATCCTTGTGGGTCCCTTCCAGCTCAGGATATTCTATCACAGATGCATCAGAAAGAAAGAACATGTGACTGCCTTTGTGAAGACATTTATCTCTTTAATCCTTTCTTTTGACTATGTAACAATCTCAAGCAATTCTAAAAGTCTACCCACTTCCATATCAATGTAGATTTGATTAGCAGTTGATTCCTTTTCCTGTTACATTAGAAATAGTTGAAAAATCTGAGAAACAGGGCCGAGAGAAAATTATAAACACCCTAAAACACATGTGGCAAAAGTCATACTTTGCAAAAATGGAGGTTACTTATTAGAGAAAATTTTCTTTAATTTCTAGTCTCCCTAATTTACTTATTTTTGAATTTGACAATAATAGATCCCACCTGAGGGCAAGGAGGTAGACAAATGGCCTTTTCAAGTCCCTTCCAGCAGTACTTTTTTAATACTCTAATTTACTGGCTAACTAGTTATTATTCCCTGTGGAGGAAAGACCCTTATGTATTAAATTATACTTTAATCCTGGATGTTAACCAGTTTAAAAATGAAAAAGTGCTTGCTAAAAAGGTTTGGCCACTACTGCAGGTTTTTTTCTCACTAACAATGAAGGAAATATATTGCTATACAATCTATGTTGTTACCTAAAGAAATTAGCTACTAAAACTCAGTAACATAATTAAGCAATAGGTCCTGCTGTTGCTGTCTCTGCTAGGAAATAACAGATAGCAAGGAGAGTTATACATGCTGAAATATATTTATGGCACATAAAGTTGCAATGTCCTATTAATGTTGGGTAAAACCTTGGGAGGAATGTATCTATTTTTCTATAAGGGCAAGGATTTTTTTTTTCCTAATTATTTTAAGGTTTTATGTTAAAAAAAAATCTCTGATATTTCTGTTGTTTAAAGCTTTATGATATTTAAAATCTGTATGCCCTCAGAACATGAAATCAGAGCAGGACAATACACCACTCTTTCCAAGTTACTCATGACAATGGATAGGACAGGTATCACAGAATCACTGGGACTGCCAGATGAGGACTTGGTAATGCTTCTCATCAGGCAAACTGATGGGACCTGGTCCATTTTATACAATTTCAGTGATTTAGCAACAGAAACCATATTTTTAAAGCAAAATTTGACAAAATGCTTTTGGCTCAAAGAAGGAGAAAATCAATATCCATAGATAACTTTATTTATTATTATGAGATGATCTTTAAAGTCCCTTCCAACCCAAGGCATTCTATGATTGTATGATTCCATGATTTATTTATGCTATGGAGTATCAAGTTCTTTTGCAAAGTCCTGATGCACTGTTTTGTTTTCTAAATAAAATGAATGCACTAAAAAATTCCGTCTCCTTGGAAATACTGTTACTTAAAAATATCTTCTGGATTTGGAGTAGCAGCGGTACTTTAAATACCTTTAAATACGTGTACTGGGCAGAAGGAGTACATATCACTTAGCCTAGAAATAGAACATCTTGATCAGTCTGCTAATGTTTAAAGAGTTAGGGAAGATTTGGTTAAAAAGCAATGGTCCAGCAGCCAGCTGAAGCCTGCTTAGTTTTGTTTCTGCAGCTGAAGTGGGGTCTCTGCTAGGTTTGGGGTTTCCTACCATCACCAAGAAAGTGAGTGCACACAAGCTCTGAGATGAGGCAGGAGGCTCCAGCACTGCAGGTGGACAGACTTCTGGAAGGAGAAAGCCTCTAGTTTCCAGGAGCTCTGCTGCTCACTAAAATGTTTTTCCAATCTGAAGAACATTGTAACAGAACCACTTCAGCCATCACGTTTCCTTGATTCTGGGCTCTTTCTAACACAGGTCATGTAAAGTGCTAAAAAGGCTTATGATCAAATATGAATGCAATTTGGTTAAACACAGCAGAGATCAAATTAGAAGACAGAGCAATCCCTTCAAGCAATACCTGTGAAAAGTTCTTTATCTTTGTGGTTAAGTACATATAGACAATTTATATCCTTTTTTGCTTTTGAACTAATTAAAGGGAGAAGTTACAGAAGAAAGTGTCTGCAATAGTCTTCAAATATATATTCAGTAGACAAATTATTTCCTATCCACCAAATGGAATTTTTTGTATAAAAAATTATTGGGTGTTTTTTTGATGGGGAAATGAAGAAAGGCTCTTAGATTTATCCTTAAATATTTGATCACCTTGTTCTACCTGGACCACCGGACTGGGTTACTTTTAGTGTACAAGTGTGTGCAATTATCTTATTCTTAAATCAAGTATCCATTTTCTGAAGGAATTTATTTTTTCTCTGCTTTGTGTCTTTTCTTCACCCTTATCTCAAGGTATCATGGGAACAGAAGCCATGGCACAGGAAGACAGAAGTGCTATGTCATATTGAAAGTACGATACATGAAGCTTTTATGGCTGGGAAAAGACCTTTTTAGGGGGTACCCCAGAAAAATCCAGATATAATAACATTAACCTTCTGTCTTAGAGACAAATTAGGAGACAAGGAGCATCCTCTAACAGAAGGCAGGTTTCAGTAGCCTCTCCCCCACAGGTTCAGAAAGAATTTTCTTGGAGTAAAGTGAAAAAAACCTATTTATTTAACAAGCAGGGTGCACGCAGACACGAGAGAGAATGAATAATGTTAGATAATAAAACCCATCACTGTGGAGAAGACCTGGAAGATTCAGAGTCCTTCCTGTAGGTGTGGCTCTGCACTCTCTGGAGCTGGGGGGCAGGGTGGGTGCTTCTGGCTCATGGTGTGAGACCTCCTGGTGATGTTTTGGTGTTGTTGAACAGTTCTAGAAGTAGAGGAAAAAGCCACAGTCCCAGGAAAAAAAACTTTCTTTCCCTAAACACCAAACAATTTTAACTCTCTGTCTCTCTCCTGATAAACAGAGCCGAGAGCTGCCTAAAAGCAGGAAGGTGCTTCCTCAGCTCAGCAGTGGTAGGGATGTGGGGAGTCTGTGAGTCCCTGCTAGAGAATTTGCTTGTCCTTTTCCCCTCCTCCTTTCTCTCAGACCAGCTTAAAGGCACAGAAAGGCACAGGATCCATGTCTGGGCACAGAGCAGGTGATCAGGGATATGGCATCATAATGTCACCCCAAGACTACTTCCCAATACTGCCGCTGGCGTATGTTAATTTTTCTAAATAGTTGATAAAAGAACTTGAAAAATTAATTGGAATTATACGTCTTTTGTGCAAAGAAAATGCCCTGAAAAAAAAATCCATAAAATAAAAACTGACTTTTTGGTTTTGTGATTTTTTAAAATTGGTTCTCTATTTCCTCAATAGACAGACAAAAATAATTAAGGATATGTATTCCAAATCCTCTCATGTTACTCATCTTAATAACAGGAGATACAGTAGCATGTCTTGCAATTATTAACTGCCTTATCTTTATCATTTCGTTTTCATGCTGAGAAATATTTTGCTGCTTGATTGCTAAAGGCAAAATAGACCAATATTTTTAACAGCATGTACCAACTTAACTTTAATATTCAGCAGCCAAGGGGTCATCCAGAAGAGATGCCTTTGCAAAAATATAAATTAGCAAGAATTGGTTTATTATGATCATGTCCTTTCTAGGAAAATAAGAATTTCACTTTACATTTTTTAGATACACGGGCAGAGGAAGATATTGCTGACATCAACTGTATAAAATCCTGTAAAAATATTTCTACATATTATCAAAGTTTCAGTCTGTTCTTTGGCTTTTATAGGCTGTCCAGATCCAGGCTGTAGCTCAGAAAAAGAATGAGGAAGATGTGGTAGAAAATAGCAAAGCATATGGAAAGAGAAAAGATACAAGAAAATGGTGGTAATGTGAACCCTGAAGGATTCTTTTGTCATACTGAGACATTCTTTTATCATAAGCTGTTACCTAGAAGTTTGGTATAGGCCTGAAAAACTGAGCATAGTAAATACATTTAAGTCAGTCAACAATAGTCTCAAAATAGCAACAATTATTCAGAGCAATTTGACATCTTTTTTAAGTATAAAGGAAGTTGGTAACGATATCCTTGTCCATGCAGGTAACTTCTTGATCACGAGAGGATGCATACTCTCCGTGCTGTCGAGCCCTTCCCTGGGAGCATCTCAGAGCTTTTCTCTGGGAAGACTGAACCACATAGATTGATCCATTCAATGGCCTCGCTCCAAGCCACACTTTGAGAAGGCAAAGAATTTCTCATTCCTGAGAACGCCATACAAACACCAAGACCAACTCATAATGCACAGATAAAACCTTGGGCATGCTGGAGTTCATGGGACAATTCCAACAATTTCAGAGGATCAGGATCCTCCTTAACTGTTTGAACTCAGCAGAAGACAGACTGAGGCATATTGCTCAGAGCTGATTCACCTTAACCCTGGTGACTGAGAAGATACAAAAGGATCTTCTGTACTTGATCTTGCACCCTTCACTGTATTTTTTAATTAGAGATATTGCACTGGGCAGTATATGGCACAGGCTGCCTGTATCACTATGGCCCTGTAACCTGGAGCCTTTGTTCTGCAGATTGCACATTCCAGATCCAGTTTGTGCCTTTATTTTTAATTATAAGAATTACTTTGATCACATTTTCAGTACTAAAGAAATGGGACCTAAAGCGTATGTGAAATGTAGAGAACTAAGGTCTGTCAGTTAAATAATTCCTAGCTTTTTCATAAACAAATTGAAAAAGTAATAAAAAATTACACTTGGACTAAATGACAACATTCCTGATATGCACAAGTTCCTACTAAAGGTAGGGTCATTTCAGTGATGGAAACTGCAGATCTTAATTATATTGAAAATCTGAAAAACTGGTGTCTGTTTTCTAAACTTTTCAAGGAGACCAGGATTGCATATTGATAAGGAAAAAAGTATGGGAGAATGAGATAAAATGTAAGGGGATTAAAAATCCAAGTTCGTCAATAATATCCTGTATCGCCCAGATTGGGGGAATTCTTAATGGTTTTGGTTTTTCTTAGTCTTCTAGCAATTGTTGTCTTAGATTTTATAGGTGACTTTTCTTTTGGCATCATTTATAAATTTAAACCAAACCAAGTAAAAATAAACCAGCCTCTACTTTACATGCGGCAACAAAATAATCTTTTCCAGATTGCTTTTATAAAACACCAGAAGATTAAAACTCTCACTTGCATTTTATAATTTTAAATTGGTTATTTTGTTTTTGCAGGTTTTCTGTTTGCAAATATACATTTCGTTTAGACCCTCCACATTTCTTAATAATGGTGTTTCACATCTAATGCTTTTTCAAACCCTTTCAAACCTAAAATATACTAAGAAAATGTATTTGTAATATATCCACTGAAGATGCTGATTTCATTCTATTCTAATGTATCAGAACACTGTTTTGTTGGGGTTCCATTCCTCTAGCTCTGGTTCCTCCACCATGTGATTTCTATTGAATTACAGATCTGTGTGGGCAGACAAATTACCTTTAATCTTCAAAGAAATTTTGCACATACAGAGGAATCCTCTTCTGCCCCACAATCAATAAGAGAATATTTAGTATGAAACATGTTCTACACAGTGCTGGTTGGTGTTATAGTCTGTTTTTAGTTTCAGTTTTGGGTTTTAGTCTTTAGGTCCAGAGAGCAAAGAATGTATTTTTCTGAGCCAATGCACTAACATTTCAGTTTAATGTGCCATGCAATGCGCATTTTCTTGATGCAAAATAATCCAAAAATGATCCTGAAATGTTGATATTTTCTGTAGACAGAAAGGAGGTACAAATAGCACACTTACCAAAATGTTCTTAGTGTTAGTAGTGAAAAAGATTGGCTTTGCAGTCTAAACTATATGCTAGCCTACCACGTGTTCATGTTCTTTCTCAATTTGACTGTCCAATACAAGATACAACATGCAGTGATATAGATTTGGAACATCTTTGTCTTCAGCCACATTGGATTGTCTTAACTCATTTCAGCACAAACACAGGGATTCATTATCAAGGAACGCCCTAGGGATCCTAATACCTTTTTTTGGTTTGTTTTACTTTCCTCAGAGATAAAATCTGCTAGAAAGAATTTATTAACTGGAAGCTTAACACAATATTTTAAGTGTTGTGCTGTCCACATACAGTAACACAGATAACTCCTTTTATTTAATAGTTCAAATTTGAAAGATGAGAGAGAAGTTTTTTCAAGAGTCACAACCCACGCTTTCAAAACCAGGAACCTACTCTGTGTTTTCTAGTTTGGAGTGAGATAATTTTCTTTGTAGCAGCCTGTAGGGTGCTTTGGATTTGTGAGCAAAAGAGTTTTAATAGCACACTGATGTTTCAGCTGTTGCTGAGTACTTCTGACACAGCATCAAGGCCTTTTCTGCTTCTCATCCTGCTGTGTCAGCGAGGATGCTGGGGGTGAACGAGAGGTTTGGAGAGGTCACAGCCAGGGCAGCTGACCCCACCTGACCAGAGAGGTGTCCCACACCATGCAATGTCATGCTCAGCAATAACATCTGGGGAGAGAAGGAGCAAGGGGGAATATTTGGAGTGATGGCATTTTTCTATAATTATGTTTATGATTGGAAGCAGAACTGTTCAATATGAAAAATGAACATTGAAATGAGGTTTTTAAAAAAGAGTTTATAGAATTTATATAAACTGTTCTGTTTATAAAAATGTAGACATTACATTCAGGTTGAAAAATCTCGTTTAATTGACTAATGCTCAGTCAAAAAAAATATGCTACTTTGGGTTTTTTCAGTTAACATTAGGAAATTTGTCCAGCACATGAATACTTTGAGTGTGCAATAAAGAACATGGATTCTCACTGTTTTGAAAAGAAAAACACAGAACAGCCTTTCTTTGAATGCCCACAGGAAATGTCGGTCCTACACCGTCGATTTCATTATAGTGTAAGAAACACTTTTGCCCTAAGTGCTTCTTCCAGCCCTGGTTCTTAATTGCTGTTATTTGGCAGCATGAAATATTGATGACATTGGTCAAAAAGATTGACAGCTGCATGAATTGTTATTAACCAGCCTGTTGGTTGGTTCAATAAATACCAAGCCGCAGTATAAGCCTCAGGGAGACTTTCTTTTCTGAACAACTGGAAATTAACTATTTGATGTCTTTATAAGCCATCTGTCTTTTTCCCATCACCCTCTCACCCCACCCAATAATTTTGATGACACTGAAATAAATGGCTGGTTTGGTAATGCTCTCATAATTGGGGATCATGTCCCCTTCATGATCCTGGAGGAGGTAATGACCAAACATTACAGGAGATGTAACTACCCAGTCCGCTGTTCTCATTTTCATTTGTCGTCACTGTAAGCAACAGAAAAATCATTCAGAAATGTCAGGATTGGAAAGAGAATATGGGACGGAATGATTTTGAAGTGAGTCAGGAATAACTTGTGTAATACGGATACATGGAAATACATTTCATCCTCCGCACACAAGTATTGTCATACTGTTATGATTTGCAGTTGTACATACATTCAATCACAAAGTAACTTGCTGGAGAGCTTTAATAATTGTGTATTAGGTTGGAGAGCAAATCTTTACCAACATAAAGGTTCTTAACTTTTTTAATGGTGCTGTGTACATTCCCTTTTTAAAAGGGACACATCTGCTATCTCTGCCTTAAATTCCAGTTGATTTTCTTTTTCCCAGAGTAAAAATGCTACTTTTCTTGCTACAAGCAAACTTTGATTTTTAACACCTGTTTCTCTGCTGCTTCAGAGATCTCTGGTATTATCCTCCTTCTATACTCATTACTTGTCTAGCTCAGTTCCTGGTATATCTTAGCTATTCAGTATTCTGTGTTATTACTACTTCTGATATGACATACTGTCATTTTGACTTTGATCAAAATAAGGTAATTGTAGCAACAGGAAGAATCCATTAAAGTTCCTCAATGTCTAATTTAGTCAGGGTGAATAGATGGAAAAAATACCTTGCTGAGTCAGTACACGCTAAATTGTACCAATTACGGAAAAACATGAACAGTGTATTTATATGTATATCTATGAATATTCCAAAGCTTTATTCTTTCAGATGTACTTGAATCAATTATCACTTTGCATTTGCATGAATGATTCAGAATAACACCACAGTGTCCCCTAACTTAATTGCTACCACCAATCAAGCAGGATGGTCTGACCATTATAGTGCAGAGCTATTTAATCTGTACTTAACTTGTCACGTGTGTGGATAATTCAACATATGATGCACTCTGCACAGGTTGGACTGAAATTTGGAGGCAGCACCATAGTGAAGTAGTTTTGACATTTTCAGTCTCTGGTTTTTTGGAGAATTTTTTGGGTTTTGGGGGATATTTGGGGTTTTGTTTCTTTGTTTGTTTGATTTATTTTTGTTTGGTTTTTTAATTTGTTTTCGGTTGCATTGGGTTGGGTTAGGTTGGGTTGGGTTGGGTTGGGTTGGGTTGGTTGTATTGGGTTTTTTTAGAGTTTTTTGGTTTCGGTTGAGAAGGGAATTTTATCACTCATGCATAATGAAATCTCCAGGGAGATTTTAAAATTAAATATGTTGCTGTTATGGTTAGGATGGATATTTAATGTATATTAATAATGACAGAAAATTAACTTTTTCACAGGGATTTAATTGAACAATCTCTCTCCATGCCATAACCATTTTTAAAGTCTGTCTATTAAGTTATACTGAGGCAAATTTTTAATTTATTTTCCTCTGATATCAATCACTTACTATCCCATGAATATCTTGAATTCTCTCTTATGTTGCAAAAGTTGGTATTGTGCCCAGCTTTACTGTACTTCACACATTAGCATACAGTAAGAAAATTAATAATATGTCTTGCAAGTTCAAACCTAAATAACTTTATGCACAACTTTCAAAATGTTTTATTATTTGAGTTTCCTTTTGGTAAAACAAGAAAATGTAATTATATGCTAAAAGGAATTGATAAGCAACTTGTTTAACCAATGGTTACAATCTCCTCTCTTTGTTCACAGCATCTGTAGCAATAAAACCTGCTGCATTTCAATGCTGAGATTTAATCAATGCATGTAAATCACCTTGGAGGCCTATTATTCTTGTATTCATTAATTCTGTCATGCAGAATACAAGCATGTAGGAGAATTATATACAAAGTTTTCACAGCTGAGGTCAAAAAGTGGCACACGTAACCGTCTGCTCTTGAAGTTCCAAACATCTTCTGACACATGGCATGGTATATACCACAATATATGCAAATAAAATCATAAGATTGCTGAATTAAAACTGTATCTGAGTTTTATTTAAGGAAACTTTTGTGTTAGGAAATTGTCAGCTGGTTAGAAGTCTTTCCTATTGACTGTATAATACATTCCTTCTGTTTGCTAGCCTCTAGGGGCAGGTACAGATGAAAACACATGCAGAGGTGTCTGTTTCTATACAGAAAGACTAAACTTTTATAACTAAATTCCTGAGTTATACAATAAAAACACATGATAAAACTATAAATGACAAGAGAGTAACCCAAATAATTTCCAGTCAGACAATGGTATCTCAACATTTTTAAATAAGTTTGTCATAAGAATTTAGCGTTGCTGGTCTCTGAAAATTTATAACCCACTAGAAGTGAACAATGCATTTGTATTCAGGGCAATATCTTGAGGGAGAGTCACTGAAAGCATCAGAGAAAACAGTGAACAGCCAACAGCAATGATGCAGTAGATGGACTTGCTTTGGCACCTACATCTCTGCAGGGGTAAGTCTGCTCTGTGTTCCACCATCTTGTGACAAACAGTGCTTTACTTGTGGAGCATCAGTTTGTCCAAATAAACCTGTCATGTAGAAACTAAGACAACCAGCTTTGGCCTATCAGGTTGGTGAGCTGGCACCCCAGTGGGAGCAGAGCCCAGAACTTGAAGGTGGCCTGAAACCAGGAGAGCAGATGGAGCAATACATGAAGGACAAATAGAGCAACACACCACTCGCCTGCCTCTCAAGTAACGTCCTCCATTGAATGGCAGCTATGGCAACCCATGGAAGAAATCTGGGAAAATCAAACATGATAGATTTTCTGTCCTTGATCACCATCCAAATGTTGCCATTCTATTTTTAGTTTAATTTCCATGAGTGAGCATTTCAACCCAAAAGTTCAGATTGAAGCATTTTAAATCTTTAATGCATATAATTTTGAAATATCTTCTTTGATCTTTCTCTTTAAATGTAAAGACATTTAATTTTAGCTGAAAAGTAGTTTGGAAATCTTTCTATGGTTCTCTGAATTCTAACAGAAATTCAGTAACTCTATAACTTGCCTTTCTTTGTTATTATGTGAACCTGATCTCTTTTTTTGACAACGTCCACTTTATGAACATTTTTGTCATAAGGAACATTTACCAACTTTCATTCGCCAAACATTTTTGTCACATGAAATTTTAAGGTTTTTTTTTTTCAGAAATTTGTGTATATATACACACACATATATAAATAAAAATAACATACTGTAATTTTTCTCAGTGGACTCTGGATACAGTTAGGATCCATGAAGTATTCTGTTGGTCTAGTCTATAAACCATGAGAAATCAGCTGCAGAGGGATAGTCACTCCTGATATTTTACCAGGAGCGAGTAAAAGGTGCCAAGCTACATACACCATGCAGCAACAAAGCATGGAGTTTTAAATTAGTCTAAATTTTGAATGTGAGTGCACAGGTGCACTGGTTTGCATTCCACTGGGTGCAGACATGGTAACTCTTTTACCAGAAGAGTAAATTTATATGATTCCACAATATAAAATATTGGTCTGCCAACCACCAAGGAGCACCATGTCATTTCTTGTGCTTCTTTGCCCTGTCTTCATCATGAGCAAATTGTAACACTGCTCTTGTGCCAATCCCTTTGTTCTGGTTATGGCAATTCATTGAGAAAATACAGGCTTCAAGTCAGATGTCGAGGAGCCCATCAGTCACAGGAGCAATTTATGTAACCCTCTTTCAGCCCACTGTCCCCAGATATGCCAATTAAATGTGTGGAGGAGAGAGGGAAATGCCCTGAGTTCTGGAGTGCTTTTTTTCCTTGCCGTAAACCCAAGAGGCAGAGATCCCCAGCTGGGACCTGTTCTGCACTGGGCACTGAAGAAAGAGTAGCTTTAAACTATAAAAAACTGTACCTTCCTCACTGGGGATCTAGCTGAGGTTATCTAAGCTCAGGCCGTGATTCACTGTCAGGAAAAGATTGCGAAGCAGTGAAAAGAAAGGCTTAAGACTAAATTAGTTAGAGAGCAAAATGGAAAGGAATTACACAGTTTGGCAATGAGGTCTTTGTTATTATAAAGCCTCTGTGACCTTTAAGAGAGTCTGACTTGACTGGTTGCCTGAACAAGTTTCCACCCTGTGGTCCTGTTTCCAGTTACATGCCTAGTAGCTCATTTTAAAACAAACCTGCCTTGCCACCAGCTTCGGAAGCTGCTGAGCATGCTGGCTGAACAGACTGTGCCTTGGAGGCACCCTTGACAGTGACCTCCTTTTCAAGCAGGTCAGAATAGTTACCTGCCCAAGAGGCACTGTCTTATTGATTCATCTGCCTCAAAACAGATGTACCACATATCTGTTTGAGACGCACCTGCTTCTCAGGGACTGGAAATCGAACACATATTTATTATACCTGGGAAGTATTCAGCCATGGATGATAACTGTAGCTTCCAGCAGCTATGAACATGTGAATCTCTATAAGGGGCAACACATACAAGGAATATGCCCCTTATGGAGCTCTAAAGCAATTATTTGAGATATTTTTAACTGTGTCCTCTGGGTACACCAGGCACCTGCCAACTCATTTCTGATTTATCTGTTGTTTTCCTAAACATATAATTTTTTATGCATAAATTTTTATATATATTAAAATAGTACTAATGAACATATGCAGACATTAATTTTCATATCTAAACCTCCATACAATTCATTTGCTGATCCTATGCCCATTGAACTTCAAAGACTGATGGTAGTAGTGAAAGATTTACCAGCTTCAAAGCTGGGACAAAGATGCACTTGAATCTTCGGAAGAATCTGGATTCTAGTAAATAAATAAAATTCTGAAAAAAATACCCAGAACAAACACTGAATTACAGTGAAAAAATTCTATTACCTATAGTAAAATTTATTCTGAGTCATAGGCTGAGCTTTGCTTTGGGAATGCTGAAAGGAGATATCAGAAATCTAGCAGTCTGTAACTTCCATGACGTGGAGGATAAAGTCAGAGGATCAGCTATAGAAAGTGCACATGGCAGAAAACTCAAAGGAAATATGATGCTTTCTCTAACAAAAGAGATTGAGACTCTGGTTTTTGAGCTACTTTATTTTAGGAGATTATGTATTTCACGAGGACCAAATTTGGTTGTACCTGCTATTTACCAAAGAGAAAATGAAGAGTCTTTTGTGGCTTGAGAATTCCTTTACTGAAGTTAAGAAGTTTTTGATGATCTGTCGCTGAGGGATTCAGTGCATTACCATTTTATTCCATGAAAGAAAATAAGTGACAGGGAAGGTAAAGCCAGATTTCTGTTCTGTTTTTCTGGTCATCCACTAAGGTGTAGTCTGCCCTAGGAACAAACAAGCCGCAACCAGATGTGCCACCCTCTTTTCTACAGCCCTAAGCACAGAAAGGACAACCTGATTCTAAAGCATTTACAAACTTCTAAAAATAGCTGGCAGTTTGATCCTTTTTGCCCTTGGTTTTTATTTTCTCCTATGACACTGGGTAAACACAAGAGGAAGATTAAGTCACACAAATTTATATGTGGGCTATATGTAAAATGAGCATGTGACATCTCTGAACATAAGGTCCTTTTTTCCAAGTGGAGACTTGTCATTCTTTTTCTTTGCACAAACAAGCATGTGCAAGGTGATTTAATATAAGGAATTGTTGAAAAGTACAAATCCTGTGTAGTAGAGGCTAAAACATTAGGTGGATTGAATGTAGTAGAAGCTTGTAGTTTATAATCAGTTTTAATCACATTCAGTACTCTAAACCAGATTGAAATTGAACGTTAGTGGTTTAGGATAAAACCACGCTTTGCTCCACCCTACATTAACATGTTTTAAATGTCAGTGTTTTGCTTTCACAGCTGCGTGCTCTATAAGAAGGGAGATGTTTCTGATGAAAAGAAGGTCATTCATTAATACCAGTGATTGCAAGGGACAGGATCAGCCTTTTTTGTTGTTGAAAGGAACAGAGATAAATAAAAAATGAAGTGTCTGTGTTTCAGAAAGTAAAAAGAATATGCCTGATCAACAAATGCCTCAGTACCTCCACCCATGGCTGTTTCCTTGGGACAAGTCTAGAACAAATGAAGTAAAGCCCAAAACAAAGGAAGTAAAACATTTTGAGTAGAAGAATTTGAAATAAATTTTTTTCCTCTAGAAACAGAAAATACAATTGTGCCTACTTAACAGGTTATATCAATAATGCATCTGTATCTCTGATCTTTTTCAGCCAATTTGTCTAAGGTGGAGTTTAAGACTTCTTTCTGCAAGTTTGATTGGAAATTTTGAATGAAAGATGAGAGGCAAAAATGTACCGAAATTGATAAAAAAATTGTCCTAATTTTTAAAAGGTCTTCGTAAGAGTAAATGCAAATTATTGTGATGAAAACTGATGGTTATAGTCACCATTACTTTAGGTGTTTATGTATCTGTCAGATCAAAAAGAACAGAACTTGAGCTGTTCTAAAAGCAGGAAAAAGTTTAAATGGGGAATGTGGAAGGGAGAGCTTATGCAGATACAAAGTCAATCTGGATTTTCTTCTACTTCACTGTCTTTGAATATTTCCTTTTAAAGCTTTTAAAACTAGTAAAGGTTTCTCCAGTGTACTGAGTGTAGCATTCTTCTATCTTCTATATTTACTGATTTTGGATTTATCTATATCAATGTGCTCTGATTGGTTAGAGGATATTTTAAGTTTTGCAATTTAAGTCCATTTTTGCACGCATTTCAATTTGTGTTTCAGTAAGTACAACAGTGAATGTAAGCTGCGTCATTTTTCCGCTATTAAGATTTTAAAACACTGCAGATACAATTTAGATGAAAAAAAAAATTACTCCAACAAGTTAAAAATTAATTATTATTCACAACACTCCAAAACATGCTATGAAATTTCAAGCTGGTTTCAAATCAGTACTTAACTAATAACAGCTATTGCACAATTCTCTTCTTAATATCAATGTCTTTGTGAGTTAGTGACACAAATAATTGTTTATAGTAAATTTAAAATTAAATTATTTGATAAATTGGTTTAATAAGGTTATGTAAAAGGAATGCAATTGATTAAATTAACATTGATTTTTCCCCTTTAGTATTAGATGTTGTAATTGCCACCCACCAAAATCAGAACTTATCACTTCCTTTAACACAACAGTTCATTTATGACGGACAGCCTGCCTCTGCATTTAGAAAATTAGGATGACAATTCTTCCTTCCACTTTTTCTGCTCAGTATAAAGGAAGAATTTAGTTCTTTTTGCTTTCACCAGGACTCATGATGCAATAAGCACAGATGAGAACAAGCACGTCATGCATGCATTCACTGAACAGTGAGATCCAGATATCAAGAGGACTTTAACACCACACCTCTTCTGTATATCAAAGCTTAATCTTCTACAAGACATTGAGTGCATCTCTAAAGTATCACATACTGCTGCTAAAAGATGTAAATATTTCTGAGAATTGAAATGCTTGCTATAAAATAAATTTAAATTTTATCTGGAAGTCATGAAAATAGTTAATAATTCTCCTTTCCACTTTCACAAAACTTTTCTTTCCATGCTTTCAAGTAATCTTCAAATATTTTGCAGTAAGTATCTCTTGAAGAAATAAGAATGACAAGCAATGTGTATAATTATTTTATTAAGATAATTTTATTTAAGTAATTTTAAAAAAGCACTCTAGAATATTAAATTCAAAAGTTTTTCCATTTTTACAAGTACCATCTTTACATATTCTGCCTTGCTGTCTAGAACTATACATACCTTAGTGGGAATTATGCACTGGTTTGTATCTAAATGTGAGAGCACTTGTTTTTCTGATCAATGCTGAAATAATGAAAACATAACAGGATCAATGGCTTGTCCTTCCTAAAGGACTCTCTTAGGAGCTTTTAGGTATATTTACTCTTCCTTGTTCTGAAGCCTATTGCAAAATTCAGAAAAAACATTGGAAACAATTTATTACCATTAACTAAGTCAAAGCAATAACAGGCAGAAGTATCAATGGAAGCTTCACAGATTCTCTGTGGCATTTTGATTCCACTATATTTTTATGCTTTTTGGCACTTTTTTTCTGTGAACATGGGCTTACAATGTTAGAGGTAGTTTTTATTGATATGCTTTAGGAACTAAAAGGGCATATCTATCTTCAAACAAGTATATTTATGGGCTTGTCACACAGGGCTAATGGTTCTGATGAATGATGGGCAGGCATTACTTTCAAACTCTGCATTTACAAGTATACAGAATCTGTGATGTCTAAGGAAATGCACATGATCCCCCTGTGCTCAGATTAAAAAGTTAAAAAGAGAAGGCTGTTAAAGCCTTCATG
Organism: Vireo altiloquus; assembly: GCA_013396875.1. Lineage (NCBI taxonomy): Eukaryota > Metazoa > Chordata > Aves > Passeriformes > Vireonidae > Vireo > Vireo altiloquus. The sequence goes on from VZRF01012563.1 coordinate 1,027,326, forward strand.
GGAACAATTACCCACATGTAAATTAAAATGTCTGGAGCATTATCTCAGCTAATAGAACAGATTTTGATTTTGATTGTTGTTTTGCAGTCAAACACATATTTTGGTAATTTTGTTAACAAAACTTCTGAGTCAAAACCATAATTCCTCTCCTCTCCTCTCCTCTCCTCTCCTCTCCTCTCCTCTCCTC
>VZRF01012563.1:1027638-1129355 GCA_013396875.1 Vireo altiloquus
AGGATGATTTTTTTGCTTTTTCTTTATACTGAAAGACTCCTCTCCTCTCCTCTCCTCTCCTCTCCTCTCTCATTAATATTGTTTTGTTTTTGTCTCAGCACACCTGCTAAGGCTGGTTATTGTTCTGAACACACCACAGTGGACCTGCATGAGCTTTGCCCTGAGCAGCACAAGGCTGGGATAATAGGGCTTCACATCTATGCCAGTTTGGACAAATACTGTCAAAAAAGACCAGCTCAGTTATGAGAAATATTCACAGGACATGAGACCTGCCTCATTCTTAACAACATCTCAAAACACAGGCTTATTTTGGAGACATTGTAGGCATTAATCTTTCCTATGTTTTGTATTTTGTTTTTGCTATAGGAAGAAAGTCTTCTAAGTCCTGAACAAAACAGAGTCTTAAGCAATTAGGACTTATTCCTTATTCTCCCACCTTGTTTCTTTTTAACACACTTTGTATTTAGGTTTAGCAGCGAGATAAGAAGCAAACAGTTCTTTTAGAGTCTTGTATGGCTCAACATTGTGACATACCATAAAGAAATGGGTGAGGAAGCAAACAAAAAGAGGAAAGCAGAAGGAATTGTGAGGCTTTTGCCTGCATGAAAACCCAAAATGCAGGCAGGCTAGAAGGACAAATGGAAGGGGCAGTTTTCTTTTGGTAAACCTTCTTGTTTGTGAATTGGGGTGCCATATTACAACTTTTGTTCACTTATTTCTTAGAAGGACGTTACAGGTTTCCAGAACTATGTCTTCTTAAGAGTTTACATCTATACTACATTTAAAATGTAGCTTATACATTATATTAGTTTGTGTAATGCATTTTTTATTCTCATGCTTCCTTTTTCCATTTTTTTATTTGTGGGTATTTTGTTTTCTTTATTCCAGATATTAGTTATTTCATATGCAGTAAAAGAACTTGTTTGTTGTTTATTTAATTGGTGACACATTATAAAATGTCTATTCTTTATAAAAGGGAACAGTAGCAGCACAAATCTGGGGACAATATATCTAGCGGCATCAAAACTGAATCTGACCCTTGAGACCGGTTAAATGATGATCTTGGTGATTTGCTGCTTTTGACTACATTATTTTGATAAATTTTTGCTTTATTATGAATAGTTAGTGCCTCCTGTGGTTTGGATATCAGGAGTTAATGCAAGAAAAGCTGAAATTTAAAAAGCAATTGCTCTTCATCAGAAGCAAGAACAAAGGAAAAATTACATAAACCACAAAATATAACATATGTGTTCCAGTACATAAGAACAATGGAACCTAGACGTTTATCACTATTAGCAAGATCATGAATCATGACTCAATTCCCTTAGATGAGCTATTTTCACCTTTAAAAATCTCCTCTGAAATTTTTTTGTCAGAATATCAAATATTGATCACTTCATACTTGTCCATGTACAAATTTTATAGCTATGTATAAAATTGGTATTAGTAAGCCTTTTAACTTTTTCATTGTGGAATGACTTAACTTGCATCTTTCAGCAGTATTTGCAAATATGAATGTGGCAATTGCAGTTTTAAAATGTTTTCAGTTAGATCATTTAAAGTGAAGTTGAGACCCTTACAGATATTGCCTCTGATATTAAGCCTGTTTTCTGACATCATCATTTATACATCTCTGCCTTTTTACAAACCAGAATGTATTCTAAAATTTTTTACAATCTTAAACGATATTGTTACCATTTGATCAAAATAGAGGAAACTGCCTATTTTGGAATGTGATTCAAGCTGATGCAATCAAGTTGTTTTTTACACGGGAATCTCTCGTAAAATACATTTCCTAATGTGTTGTTATACGTGTGATTTCATTGTGCACCAGTGCATTCACATAAATTTAGTTCAATTTTTTTCCCTCAGAACCTGGTAAATGGTACTGTTTTTCACAAAAATTATATTAGATTTATTGCTGTAAGCTTAATCAAAACTAAGAACTACTACTGAAGCTAAGAATTTGCTTTTGATCCGTTAGAGCTCGTTGGAGAGTGCCTTATGTGTTTCCACTAAAGCCAAAAAGCTGGGATACAAACCTGTGGTGAATTTCAGGATGCAATAAAATATATTAATAGCATATAGAAGTAGCTGAAGCCTTCAATGTGTATAGATTGGATGGGAAATCAGATGACCTGAGCTCCATTATTTACCGCAATTATTATTGTGAACAAATCAGTACTTTGTTTTATTTCACAGCATCAGAGTAGTAATGCTTATCTAACATAATAAAATATTTTCCCATTGTGGATGAGAAGCGTTAAATAAATGTTAAGTACAAATAAATATTTACTCCTTGTCTGCAGTGATTCAGTTTGTTAATCTCTGAAACACTGTTTCCTATTATGCAGAGGAAAGATAAAAATATATTATGGATCAGGAAGACAAGTTTTAATAGAGAGGGAAACATGGGCACTTCTGCTTATTTAAATCATGCTTATGGTGGTTCTTTCTCTTTTGAAACATGCAGTTGCCTCAGCTAATTGCTAATTTAAACCACCTGACACTAGTTTTCTTTCTGCTTGAATCTTGAAAGCTGCAGAAAAGATTATTTGAACTTTAAACTGTGCTTTGTAGGAGAAGTAACTCTCTCTGCAACTAACACATTACACTTTGTGATTTCTTTTGTATTTTCTTACAAAGAGTCTTGATATGAAATCTCACGTGGTTGAAACCTTAAGTTAATGGCCCATGAAAAAAATAATAGTACAGGAAGCATCATGGGATGCGTGCTTTCTTTTTCCATAAATGTTAGGTTCAACAAAATACTAAGAAAGTTCACTGTAGCCTAGGTCAAGTATTTATTTTCATTGACTTTAAATGTTCAAACTCTTGGTCCTCCTTGGATTTCCCTGTGATGGGCAATGACAGCAATTGTCTTCACCTGTCCATTCTGTACTTAGGCCAGAGATTGCCATCCCCTCACAGAAGCATCACAAATGGCAGTTTGTCCATTCCTGAGCCATCATAAGTGGCAATCTGTCACATTAAATTAAAATGCCATTGATCTCAGTTTGTATTAACGCAGCAGGATATGTTTTGTGGAACCCAGAGCCATAAGATGATGAAGCTCCTGTAAGTCCAAGCTAGCAGACATCCTATTTTATACAGCTTGGAACTCAATTCTTAAAATGTTAAATTTGGCCATTTCTACATCAGTTTTACAGAGTAGCTTAATTGGAAAAAGCATAAAATCTGTCTTCCATGGAGCATGTTTTCTTTACATTAATTTAATATTCTCCCTTCTGCAAAGAAGTAAACTTATCTGCACTCTGCACCCAGCAGTGTTTATGAATGGTGGAAAGCGAGGAGCTGACATCAGGCACAGGAATTCTATACTGTCAGAAATGCCAGAGTTCATCAAAACTGCACTATTTCCCTGACAACTACCTGCAATATTACTACATGCTTTCTTATCATCATCTGTCCCCCTCAGATGTTCTCCAATAAGATACTGAGGTGTTTAAACTAACTGCATGAACACAAGATATTTTGTAGAGAAATAGGAAATTCTGCTTACAAAGAGTTTCTTGCTTGTGCTGGAGCCATAGAAAAGTCCTTTCCTCCTTCCCTTGTGAATATTCTGCTATTTCAAGTGAAGAAATTGTGTTATTTTCGTTCCACTTACTGCCTAGAAAACTGTGTTTTGAAAGTAGCTTGCCTGGATGTACAGCAATGGCTTGGTTATATTCCTGAATTTCTGGAATATACAAATGTAAAATTCATCAGAAGCATTTAATGAAGCTTTACTTACCTTACCTCTGATTTATGACATGAAATGCCTGCACTTTAACACGATGTGTTAAGCTTCAATGCAGAGATACACGAGAAAGAATGTATTAAAAAATATTTTATTTGTTTATTATAATATTAGAGATGTAAGGTTTAACCTTCAGATGACCCTAAAGTTGACTCATTATAGAAAATGGATCAGTAAAATGTGAAATGGGCAGCAAAAACTAGGCATCTGAAATTAGGAAAGGACAATGTTCTATTGAACTCTTCAGCATGGCTTTTCCCTGAAATCCAAGCTAACATACTCTTCAGAGTATTTATAAACTGTATCTAGTAATAGGTTAGCTTGCAATTGCAAAAAATGTATTTATTCATTTAAATAGCATATTCATTTTAGCATATTTATACAACTTGCTATACACCAAAGTGTAATCATAGCTCTATATGCATAATAAACCAATAAAAATATGCAGTTCATCATTCTGCTATGATAACCATTGCTCAAGGATAATTTTCATTGGCTGTCTTAAACACCTGTCTTGCAACACACACATTGTTTGCATATTGGTCCCCTGAAGGTCACTTGATTATAAAACTAGACCTTGTGCAGTACAGACACATTTTACAATGTGTTCAATACAATACATAATGACAAGAAAATCATATTTTTATTGTGAATGTAGTTTTCATAAAACTTACCCAAGATATGCCCCATGAATAAAAATGAAAAAAACTCTGACACTTGAGGCAAAAACGTTGTCCTAAAGGTCTTCTAAGTATAGTACTAAAGGTGTGAAACCAAATCAAACTTGTTTATTGATTCCCTATTCGTCATACCTCTGCCACTTGGGCTGCTAAACTGAGGGGGTTGTATTAGCATTTTTAAACTATGCAATTGAACAGAACTCCTGCATGTAGAACACAAACATGAGATATTTTTCTGCTATAGACCACTTAGAAATACAAAATTCATCACTATATGCATTACAGTAGTCAAGGCTAAGATGGTGGCAAGTATAAAATTTGATTGCAGAATTACAAAATATGGAACCTGCCTGCTGTGCACCTTTGGCAAGACTGATGCTCTGGTCCTCTCTTCTTTCTTCTTATCAAAAGTCATTTTAATAGCTGCAGAAGTAAATTACACTCTCATGTCTTTGGGATCTACAGCTGCCTCATTTCAAATTCTCCGGCAAAGAAATTCTGAACCATTCTCTTCCAGCTGCTTTTATTCTGCTTTGTTATGTTAATGCTCCATGAAAAGATGTCATGGAGGATCAAAGAATTCTGTGCATACAATTTATACTAAAAATAATTTTGATTTAGACTTGAAGATTAAAGTAAGTTTCCATTTTCAATAATGTACAAAATTAAGAGTGAGATCAGCTATGTGGTTGCATGTGGAAGTGTGGTTGAATCCAATAAAGGGCAAAACCAAAGAGGACCAGTGAGATGCTTCTGTTTCAAATGTGGCAGAACATTTCATTTGAAAACAGGCAAAATAATTTGTTTTAACATGAGAATCTTTTTCCTTGAACCAGTAAAGGCTCTTTATGAGGGTATAAATCCAGAGATTTACCAGTCCAAGATGGGCAGGGTTTGTGGTGCAGAAGGGCCTGTCCATGAAATAAAACTGTTATCCAGGAGCAAAACAAGATTGTGAAAGCTAATAGGATAAATTAAAATAAGTCTTTTTTTCTTGACTCATAGAAGCCATAATTTTCCTTTCCATGTTTTAAAACTTAAAATTTATGGAAGATTCTAGCCACACTGAAATAAAGATTATTTTGATTCTAGATTACTGCCACTGAATATCATGGAGAGAGTTTGAAAATTGAAAACTGAGTCTTATATTCCATTGTCGCATGGAACATGGTCTTTCTACTTTTTTTTTCCTTTCTTCTTGAAAACTAGCTGTGAATTCAAACTCATCCAAACAGAAGGAGAAGAGATGATGAGGAAGGTGATTTGGTGAGAGGCAATCTCAATCCTAGCGGTGGTCAGAATTTTTGTCTTCTGAGTGTTAAAGGAGGAAGAAGGGAGATGGAGGTGGACAATGACTGCTAACATATATTGAAATTAATCGTGGTAATAAAATTTCTTATCTGTTAAGCAAGTCACTGGTGAGGGGCAGCTTCAGCATTTTTGCTAAGAGGGGAACTGCAATGTCCAAGTAGCTATGGCACTTGAATGCTGACAACTTCAGAGCTTCTGTAAAAATTAGATGAGCTTCACTAGAAGCTCCCTTTGCCAGCATTGCCCTCAAACAACCACATTTCATTGTCTGAAATCTGTTAAAAGAAGAACTCGGTCATTGTAACAGTAACGTGAATATCTGGAAAACCTTCCTTAAATATCACATTAATCCCTCAATGTTATGTCATAAGTCAAATTTCATATCACAAAGCAACGATAAAAAATGCTAGCTCTGAAATCTTGCCTGTAAAAACAGATATTCCGTATGGTTTAAGAGGACAGGGTCAATAACAAAATTTTAATAAAACTCTGATTGTTACATTATTTTTACATCATAAACATAGGACTATCAAAATTGCCTGAAGCCAGGGAATCACCTAGCTTCAGATGAAGAAAGATTTCCGTCATAATATTAATGTTACACTGGGTAAGCTAATAAAAAAAGTAATATATGTACAATTTAATCAGAGCGATACCCTGGGGAATAATAGTCTATTATCTTCATCTCTGTAAATATCAGAAGACTGTATTTTAAACTAAACTGTAATTCAGATCACTGATAGCCCTTCACGAGAATAAAATTAATCAAAAAGTTGTCATACTTTTTTCTTTGAAAGCATCATACATGTCCACATAAACGTCTGCTCTTCCTGATAATATGCACTCAAAAATTCCCAGACCTTATGAGGAGCATTAATAAAAAAATTGGACTACAGTGCTTGTAGCAACTCCTCCTCACTTATGTTCATAGTATAAAATGAAATCTGGGGCTTTCTCTAATGATCTTTTCCTGATATTCTAATGTCATAACACATCTACCCACTCTACAATATAAAGATTCTAGAAAATTCAGTATTAGATGGGAAGGACTCTACATTTGAAGTGATTATTTAAGATCTTCAATATTTACTAGAGGAAGGAAAGTGTTCATAAAATAAGGATTAGAAAGAGTCCATTTTCTCCCAAACTTTATATTCCTATGAAGTTTTTATTGAGTCTAAGAAATTGCTGTAAGTGAAACTGAATATGATTTTTTGTGAGATACATGTCTATGTTTAAACGACCAAGTAAAGTACACACCTTCCTTTGTGTAGTTTGTGGGGAGAAGCAAAGGGCAAGGAGAAATTAAATGAAAGTTACTACAGATATAAAAGATTTAGCAAAAAATTAATAAGACTTACTTTTTATTAAGATAGCATCAAACATCTTTTTCTTGTGAGGTGTCCAGTTTAAGTAGATCTAACAGGTTTTGTCCAGCATCTCCAATGTAACAAGATCCCTTGAGATCTAGCAAGGGATGTCTATCACAAACTTGGCCAAACCAGATCTACAAATCATTTGTCTCCCCCCACCAGCTCTATTCTGATAAATTATCTGTTAAACATGACATGAAATCGACATTTGATGAGAGCCTGTGACTTGTGAAGATTTGGTAGACATTCAGTTTGATCCAGACACTAAAAGAAAAATGAATGAATGAACTGAACCTGGCATACATTATTGCAGATTAGGAAATTCAAGTATTTTGTGTCTACTCTGTAAACTTAGTTTTTCATACAGCTTAATTGCTCTGATTCTTCTATTCATTTAAAATTGTTGCTACTAGATGCTAGATCATCTAGAAAACTATGAATTCTAAATACATAGAAAATTTGATAATAATTACTTTCACAGTTGTGAGTTAAATGAAATAAGGCAGATAGGCTGTTATTTTAACAATAATTTTTACATGTCTCTGTCTTGTAAATCTGTGTCTATATAACTGATGGCATAAATTCTGGTTAGTAAATAATATTTTTTTCTTTCAAATCATTCTACTTAATGCAGAAAAATAATTTAGGATCTCCATGACTCTTTTAAACAGAAAGAGGACTGACTTGCAGATCCAAATACTTTGAATTTATAATTTACGTTGCAGCCCAGCAGTTGGATTTTAATCCCATTGCAGCAGATTACTATTCAGGCAGGTGTTCTTGACATAAAAGTGAGCCCCAGGACATGGTACCCTCACATGTGTTCTCTTGTTCAGCAGCAGTTCAGGAAATTGCAGAAGGTATTAACCTGCCCCATATCTCTCCACAAAGTTGTTACATGGTGGTATCAGCAGAAGGGAAAGATATTTGCCCTTCAAGTGCTCATTGCAAATCAATCCACTGGTGACTTTTAATCACTGACTGAACTGGGGAGGAAGGAGAAGGCATTTCCTTGTGCTGACTGTAGAGGGAGGAGGGCACAGGAAGATGAGGAGTCAGCCTCTCACAGAGGAACAGAACAAGCAGATGAAAATAAGTGCAACCTAAAGATTATTTTAGCTATGATAATGGTATTATATGATTTTTATTTTCTCCAGAACAGGAATGGGGTAGAAAGCACATGTTGATGAATAAGCCTTCGTGTTTAGAGTTCTGTTGTTCATTGCTACCTTGTAGCAAGATATTGAGATAATCTAGTTAGTCTGTTGAACACAATTTTTCAATTCATCCACTTTGAGATAGGAAAAGAATTGCCACATGATATCCACAATGTCACGGTTTTGCTAGTAACACTTGCTATCTCATGGGAACTGAAGACAAACAACAGATGAAACTAAGAAATAAAAATCTATAAAATAGCCATGACTAAGAAGAGGAGCCATCTCTTCTGGTATTGCCTTCATTCATTAAACCAAAGGGACTGATTACACTTGACAGTAAACAATCCTTTAAAGAATTAATTGCCCATTTTTAGGGTTGCATGGAACTAACACAGGTCTCTGCAGCAGCACCACCTGCTGATAGATATTTTATCATTTAAAACTAAATAAATCAAAAGTTAATCTTCATTTCAACAGCACTGCATACATGTTCGCAGTAACCGTCACAACATTGCGTGGCACGTTTCAAAAAAGAATCAGACACTTATAAATTAGACTATCATGCACAGTTCCACTGACTAGGATAACAATTACAGGGACAAGTAATGCTCATGCTTTGTAGTGTTAGTTGAGCAACAGACAGAATCAAAAAGCAATTTCCCTCCATGGCTAAATTCTGTGTGCATGCCAAGGCCTCATGCTTTCCTCTGAAGCGTGCAAGCATTGCCTCAGGCAGGATGCTGGACTGGATGGACCATTGCTTCTGTCCTGTTATGGCAATTCTATTGTTCTTAGCTGCAGTGCCAACGACATATCAAAACACACCATCTAAATTGCATTTGATATATATACTGTGTCACACTCCAGCTCAGTGAAGCAACACAGACAGCGTGATTCATGTGGAGAATGTGCTTGAGTTGCTTTAGACATGAGGAAAACAATATCAGAGCTAGGTCTGCAACCTAGTGCGCACAGCAGGATCTGGAAATCTGTGATGTGTTTTGGCCATATGGAAGTGAAAAAGTATTCGAGTTCTATCAATAAAAACAACAGAATGTGTCTGTTTCTGAGCAGCACACATCACCAAACTGCACTTCCTGGGAGCAAGTGTGCACACAGAAGCTGATACTCCCAGTAGAAAAGACAGTCACAGACGTCTTTGTTACTATTCACTGACTTAAAAAATGCTTGAGCTTCTCTGGAGCAAAATTTCCTAGCTGTTTCATTAAATGTCTTGTTCTCAAGCAGCTTTGTAAAGATGCCAAGGAGGAAAAAAAGAAAAAAAGAAAAAATCTTAGGAAATTCTTGTTTTTTGTAATAGAAAAACAATAAAAAACAAAAAAAATCTCTCCATTATCACTATAACTTGTGAAACACATATTTTAAAAATTATAGAATATGTAGAACATACTAGAGCTTTTTACGTTAAAAAATAATATGCAAATACTTAAAAAGGTGAATTATAGAATACAATGGGCCTGACATGTGTTTGTACCGTTGTATATAAGTGATTTAGTATAAAGCACAGATAGAATTAACCTTCAACCTGTGTGTACAGAACTTTAGACATGGTTGCAACACTGGATCCTTTGAAGCTTAAGATGCACTTGTCTAGCTGCCACATGACATCAAAATTACAGAAAAGGCCATCACAAATAATAAAGTGTGTTTGTCTTTGCTGAAGGTCTTAATGGTTGAAGAGGGATGACCTCTTTTATAAGAGATATGGTTGGTTTATTTCCAGCAGTGTTTCATATAGGCCAGATTTCATTCAAATGATCACCAAAATCAACAGTTACATGGCAAGTGGTGAGGCACTTGAACAGATTTCCCAGAGAATTTGTGGACACCCCATCCCTGGAAGTGTTTAAGGCCAGGCTCGATGGGGCTTTCAGTAACTTGGTCTAGTGTGAGTGGTTGGAAGTAGACAATCTTTGAAGTACCTTCCAACAAAAACCATTCTGTGAATCTTTTGACAAACTTCTTGTAGCTGATCAGGGAGAACTTTTTTAAATCTGTTCAGAGAATAAGAGGGGTAAATTTTGTCATTAGAAATAAATTCATCAAAATTTTCCTGGAGACTAAATCACTTAAAGGCAAATATCAAGAAAGACAATTTTTAGTAGAAGATCAAGTTTATGAGAATGATTTTTTTATTTCCATTCAAGAGATCTGCTTAAGAGGGTATAATTAAACCAGAAATTCACACTGGCTATCTCCCTATAGAACTTCAGACAGCAAGTGTTCCTGTTATGAAAAAAACTAATCTTTTTTTCTGAGATCAAAAGTAGCAGATGCCATGTAATAGCACATGCTGGTCCTGGTTTAGAAGCCAGCAGTCACCTGTGTTCAATATCATGTGGAGCAAAATTACAGATTCCCATGGCGGTGAACCATCCACAGAAGGAAAAACACTGCTCTCAGGCAATATGGAAAACATAACTCAGACATTACTAAGTTTTGGGGTTTTTAAAAATATTTAATTATTTAGTGAACTTCTATTCAGTGATTGGTAGATGAATGCTTTTGTTACCCCTTTCTTGCAGTCCCGCTCTCCATTTTCAAGGAATTTAGCACAGTTCCCTTTTCAAATGTAGTCTCAGCTACAGGAACAAACCCTTTCCTATCGAAAGTGATCTATTACTTAATTGAAAGTTCCTGAGATTAGAGGAGGTGTTGTTTATTAGGAAAGATATAAAATATGGTCTGGATTTAAGAAAAGTTGTGTTTAATTTTTTATGTGCTCTTTAATAGGGTGCCACCTACCACTGCAAAACTGTCCCACATGTGACCTAAAGCAGTATCTTCATAGAGCTGTGGAAATAGATTTCTAATGAACCATCTATTTCTATGAAATAAGCCTGAAATCTAAGGACATATGATTTCAGATTCTCTACAGTGTTTCCTGATTCTCTTCCTTTTGAGTAAAATTTGAATCAACCACTCAGCAGCTCCTAGAGTAGCAAAATATAATCACATGCTCTTTCTTTGCTTTTCCCCTGCTCACTTACACAGCAATATTCACTTTTCAATTTTCTAATAGGATTTGTTAATAAAATTTAATTCTAATGTTACCTAGAATCAAGAGACAAAACTTTCCATACGATATTAAGAGTGGAAAGATAAAAAGAAATTATTTAATGCAAGACTTCAGGTGCACAAATATGGCTATATGTGCACACATGATAAAGGATTTCTACAATTTTTCTAAGGTTATTAATTAGTTTATCTAGCAGGTACATCCAAAAGGAGATCAGTTGCCCCAGTAACTGAGGGGTCAACCCCTTGGAGTTGGTCCAGGGGCTTCCTTGCCCTGCTTTTTGTTATGTCTCTTCAGTTCTGGTGGAAAACAAGATGTCCTTGTTAGAAATTCTCTTCTTAAGGATAAGATTAAACAAAATATCATGAATGCATTAAAAGAGTTATCCTGTTATTCTAAAATGTGAGGAAAGGCAGGAAAAGTACTAGAAACGATACAACTATATATTAACAATACAGAAAGCTAAAAATATATGAAGAAAGTAAAAATGTTTAGGCGTCACTAGGAATAAAATCTGCTACATACTTTGGCTCTGTGTATTTGTGCCCTGAAACAACACAGCATCACAATATGACATCATGACCATCAAAGTCACAAATTTTGTCTGTGCAAAAGTTCCACAAAGTGAGCAAAACCTGCTCCCATCAGTCAGGGAGCAGAGGAAAAAGAATCAAATACATTTGCCTGCAGATATGTTTTCCTGCAGATGCATAGCAATTGAGCTCTGCAATGAAACCCAGTTTCACTCTCAATGGCACATTTTCCCTATCTCTCTGAATCATCAGAGGCAGCTCAGACTTTGAACAGTGAGTGAACCTTAATCATGCCTTTCAAGTAGATGCCTTCCTTCTGTTCACTGTAAAGAGAGTTTGCTCATGGTTAAATATTCTCCAAAAGGTAGGATAACCCTAGAATGACATGTTAATTACTAATTTCAAGTGAAAATTCAAGATGAGAGTTGTTCACTTGGCATCTCTGAAAGTAAAACATAGATTACTGAAATACTGTGGATCCTAATCTTCAGGCAAGAGCTACATGGGCTCTTTGCCTGTTCCCATTTTCTAAAGTTCAGCAGAGCAGCTTCAGAGCAAGAAAGGAAATATTCATGTAAGCAAGGGTCCAAAACAAACAGATATTTCTGAGAAAAATATCATTATAATATCTTTTCTTTAATAATCTAAATATGAAATTACAACCCTTGTCAAGGAGCAAAATATCTACATCCTTCCCCATTTCATACTGGTGGTAGGTGTTTGAAGGCTTCAGGCACTGGAGATGGAAAGAAGCTGTGTCAAGGTATCTTATCTTGGGGGCTGTTAGTCTCCAATCTGAGATATTCTGCAAGGAAAAGAAAGAAAAGAAACACAAGAAAATAGTAAGCACTCACTGACATTGGAACCATTTATCTTCTACTGTTATGAGGAATAAAAGGATCCTCTTTGAAGATAATCCATTATCTATTTCTAGCTGGCTTCCTCCTGTCATATTTTCTTGCAGAAATAATAAATTTAGGAAGATCACATTGTGAGAATAAGTACTGCTATATATCTAAGTATATACATTGTTCTTTTATTTACAGTCACTTTTGCCCATTTTCTAGAAGAAAATACAGGTTTTACATTTGTTTTTTGTGGTTTCCTCACACCCATTATTTTTTCCTCTCAGGTAGAGAAAGGAGAGATGGTAGTGAAGGAAGCCTGGAATAACATAAAAGAAAATGCATGCAATATATTATTTTCTTACTAGGCAAACTCCAGCTGAAGCAGTATCAATTTCTGTTCTCTAATGGCAGGAAAGGATTTCCATTAAGAAATGTATATTTACACAGAATACATATTCCCCACATAATGTGTGTGTCTATGTGTTTATATCTACATGCACGGATATGCATTTATGTGCATATATACGCATGTGCAAATGCATGTACATACACACATATATATATGCATTTGTGCATGTTGCTGGTATAGATCCACCTCCTTTCAAAATATTTCATAATTTTTTTTCCAAATTTACTAATGCTGCAGTATTAAATTCATAATTATTATCAATATTGCATGATAATGTTATGTCCTAACTACTTACTAACACTGTTAAAAAAATGATTTTGCTGATCCTATGATTCAGGCAGAGTAGCAATAACAAGGTTGTCAGCGTGATGAGGCTTTTCTGTCCCTGAATGTTTTTTCATCTACATTTGTACATCACTCCTCAAACTCCCACTTTTCAGATGACATCAACTGCTTGGATATTAAAACTGATCATTTACTAAATAAAAACAAGTTGCAGATACTTACTTTTAGGTAAACAACTAAAACTGAGAGCAATTTACACACGCATAACTCATTTTATTCAGGAAACAAACTAAAGATCAAGTGAGGATTTGCCAAATATAATGTCCTACAGAAGGATTAGTTTATCTTTTCTTTAAGTCAGAGTATGAAATCAATGTGTTAATCTACTTTAAAAGGAGGATTTGCTTTAGCTAGGCATCTTTTAAGATATGAAATTAAATCTATACTTGTGTTTATAATTATTATTCCTAAGGGAATCTTGGGCAGGAACCATTTTTCCTAGGACAGAAAATTTAAAAGAGCAAAGAGGGTAAAGGGCATAAGTGCCATTGAATTTTCCATCGCAATTTATTGGGGTTAAGGGCAAATCTACAGCACTCTCCTGACCTTCTTTTTAAATTCTCTCCCATGTCTATTTTTTTTTCCAGCTCGTAGATAATTTTTTCTGTGTTCTTTCACTTAATGCATGACAGCACCATGCAGAGACTTCCTACCTTTCTCTCACACACAGAAATCCTGCCTGCATCACCACCAGCAAACTCCAGGCATAACCCAGATTAGGACTGAACAGTGGCCTTGGAAGTGGTTTGTCTTTTATAAGGACTCAGGTTTTATAACCTCTGTGTCAACAAGGTTCTTGGTAAAAGATGCATCTTGTTTCCAAAACAGAGGCTTTGTGGTTTGTTGAAGTAGTTTTTAGTGCTCAAAATGAGGTACTTCTAGGTTATTCAGAATTTCCTCTTGGCAGAATAAAAAACCCTGCACTTACAACCTTGCATGGATAACATTTCATCCTGCCCACCTGTGTCCAAATAAAAGCAGCCACTTACTCATCTGCTGTCCTGACACAGCCTTAAAAATGCACGGATGTAGTTAAAAATTTAAATTGATTTTCCTCCTTTCCATGTGGATCTCAAGATAATGCAAAGAAGAGAGTTGTTTTATTGAAAGTATGCTTCCTAAATTTAATTTCTAATATTAGGAAAATATTAGGTATATTAGGAAAACATTAGGTATATTAGGAATACATAATCAAGTTGTGGTCTAAGGTTGTTGAAGTAGTCTGTGGCTGTGCTGAGAGTTCTGTGAACAAACTGAGAAGCAATGGGAAAAAAAACCACAGACCTGAGGAAACGAAGAGGGGGCTGAGGTCTGTCTCAGGTGGTTTCTCAGCAGACTTTGCTCTGTGGCTCTTCACAGTGGTCCCAGGGAGGAGCTGGATCCTTGTGCCACACTAAGATATCACAGTGATATTTTTCTCAGTTGCTTTAAATGCATAATTTGCTGTTGTCAGTAACAATCACTTGTAAATTTATCTCTACAGAAATACTAGAATTTTCTTTCTTTTAATAAAAATATTTTATTTCCTTTATTTCCCTTATTAGGAATACTGTTAAATTGTATCACACATTTCCACCTATTAAAAATTCATAGTATCTATAGCACAAAAGAACACTTTTTTAAAGGAGTCATATTTTGCAATCTGATTTTTGGTTTAGCCTATAATAATTACTGCTGTAGCATAAATAATTTCTTTGATCAGGGTGAGTGCCTTTAGGACCAGACATGAAAGTCTGAATTTCTTCATCTTTACTAAGTACATGGTATTTGTACACTATTCATTCCTGAGAGTGTGACAAAAATTCTATAAAATTTGAAAAAACTGTCAAGAATTTTCATTTCTGGTATATGGTGTATTCTCAGCCCAACTAAATCAGTAGTAAATGAAGTATAAAGATTTCCCCAGTAATATTGGAGTTAGCTTTACATCTAGTGACTATTTACCATTAAGAAAACAGTGTTTCTGCCCAAAACTGACAATATTTTCTGTATGAACACCATTTTCTTCATTTTAATGATTAAAGCAATGAGTAAGTTGTGTGATTTTTGACAGTTTACTAGTCTAATCTGTCTGTAACATTTAAGATAGACACTTTATTGTAATATGAATGCCTGCTAAGTGTTTTTCTGTTGATGTTATTGAGAAATCATTACATGTTCTTGGTTTAGAATGTGAAAGCCCTTAAATGACACATCTCATTTTTCCTTCTGTCATTACCTCACTTGAAATTAGAATAGTAGATTAATTGCCCTTTTAATGACATGTGCTTTCCTAGACAAAGGTAAGATCAGGGTGCCAGGCAATTTAAGTAGTCAGCAAACCATGAATTTCACACTGACAATGCTAAAGATATTAATCACATATATTTTTACTTTTCTTTCCTGTAGTCAAATAAATGATTGTTTGGGTTACTTTAGAACTTTATTTTCCCTAGAATGTGCAGGATTTTTAGTTTTACCTTCTGTGCTCAAGAACATGTTTGGCTTTGGGACCATGCCAGTTCCTATTTTTTTTTTATTTTATTTTTTTTTTTATTTTTTTATTTATTCCATCCCTGATATTCAGTTCAGCATGATGTTGGGTGTTGTAAACACCACAGAGCATCTGTGTGATTGGAGTGCCTTTGGTGAGAAGGTGCTTTAGATGCAAGGCCAGGAAATAAAGCCAAGCATCAATGCTTGAGCTGCTCTGTGACAATACAAGGGGCAGTAACACCTGCTACATGTTCACTGTTGTAGCAATCTCACCTTACCTAGTTCAAAATTATCCTCATTACAGGATAAAGTACCAGGTGGATAATTCAAGAGACAAAACTGACTGATGCTGGTGCTTTGTTTCAGGGTCAAGTGGCTGACTGAGAAATGAACAGGAACTTCTTTGCATGTTTGCAGCAAAGAATGTTTGTGAAATTAGGCTATGAAGAAAACAAGCTTTTATCCTCAGCAAAAACTCTGCCAAACACAATATCCTCCCAAAGTCTTTCTCCCTCATGTACCTGCACTTTGTTCCTCAGCAGCAGCTCAGTCTGGCCTGCTGTGTCTGCTTGTGGAAACGACTGTGGTGGTGCTCGCTGAGTGTCAGTGTGAATGGGAAAGTTGCCCTTGTTTTCCTTAGAAACATGAGCTGTTTAATTTAGGTGCCCCTGCTAGCTCCCAAACACAGAAGTTGCTGTCCATCTCTTATTTTGTTATTCTTATTTATGTTAGAAAGGCAGAACAGACATCTCTTTCCTGAGGGACTCTCTTTCCTCTCTCAGAATAAGGGCGGAGAAGAGTCAAGAAGACTAAATCACCCCTCAGCTCTTAGGAAAGGATGTTTGATCTTCCCAGCCAAAATACATGTCATGAGTAAACTTGGAGGCAATTCCGCCATGTGTGTTCCTTGAGCAGAGCTGCTTAGGGCACAAGATGTGTATCCAGACCATGTGCAGCTTTGAGAAGCAGCAGCAGTACATTTCATAGAGGGGAGGATGCTCTAAACTGAATGACAGCTTAAATAAAATTCCCTTCCTCTATAGATAAGTAAATCTGTATTATAAGCTCAGATGGAGAATTTCTAATTTTGTTTGAACTGCTTTCCAGAGCCTCTGAAAAGTGTGGTTATTGCATCTGTAGATAGTATTTACACAAATAAAAGGCCTGGAGAATGGACTTGGACATATGCAAATGCTTTATCACAGTGTTCATCTTCAGTGCTATCTACCATTCTCTCATCTCTAAAAGGTCAACAGTTCTCATATTTTCCAGAAAACCAACGGCTGGCAGCACCCTCTTGGCTTTGATGCAAGCTTTTGCGTTTTTATTCTTTTAACAATAGCTATTAATACCTTTCAATAATTATTTTCCTGCAAAAGAGTGCTTTCAGATCTAATTCTAGGTTTTGTAGCCTAAAGAATATCTTCCTAAGAGAAAAAGCAAATTGTATTGGGTGTTTGAACACAAGAGTTGTCTTCAAAATTCAGTCCTATTAATTTCTTTCATGACTTTATTGCATCTAGGCATCTTTGGCATAAATTTCCAAGGAAAATGAAGTCTTTTGTACCTTATGGATGGCTATAACCTCATAGATGCCTCTAGAGATACGAGATTTTACAATGCTTCAAACTTTCAGAGTAAAAATTCAAATAAGAAACATAGAAATTAATAAGCCAGATTCACCACTGGTGTCTCCATTGACTTTGAGAGAAAGATATCAGGGGCAACTTTGGCCCATCCTATTAAAATAGTAGCCCAGGTGTTCCTGCTGAGTAATTCAGGAACCTTTTTTTACAGTTCAAAGAACTAATAACTTCAGGATCTTTAATATAAATTCTAATACAATTACTATTTAATCCCTTTTAATGCATTTCAGTTTCATTAATTTGAAAGCCCTGATGCTATCAGGAGCCTACCTTCTCTCGCTCCCTGAAGTAGTTTCCTTAGCTGAGGATGCAGTGTCACTATCTGATACCTCCTCATTCACCAGCTCTATTGTTCTGCTTCAGCTTAAGCTTTCTCACTCAATATCAGCATGATATAATTGTGCCATAGGTGACAAATATATTATTCCTTCTTGTTATACTGAACTTCCTGTCTTAATTACCAAACTCATCTTTCCTCCACATCCCACTTGCTCGTTACTCATTTTCAATTATGATACAGATTTCCCTTAGACTTTAATTACTTCTTGTGGCTTAAAGGATAAATTAATTTTCTTATTAACCCTTTGACATCTCATTAAGATCACTGAATAGGACAATTCTGTTTTCTTGTGGCAGGCCATCCACATTATGTCAGTTTGCAAAAATACTAGAAGGCTTTGAAGGAATTTGCTGAAAACATTAATAGTTCTTCCTGGTATGGAATGAGCATCTGTGCTATATGAATTTTTTTGCTTTCACAGAGCCACCATTTAAACTGTCTGTATCCCTGTGTGACATGGAGGAAACATTGGCTTCTAACATTAGTGCTGTTGTGTTTACTTTGCTCTTTGAGTTTAATTTGAACTTTGATTTTCAAAAATGTTTATAGGCTAAGGGAGAGCACAAAGGATCCCTTTTGAGCTTGGACTGGTCTCTGATAAGCTGGGTATCAGACAGAATGAGAATTCAAGGTTTCCCTCCCTTCTGCTTACAGGAGCTTGTACCACTGCCTTGTTTATGGACTATTTATGGACAATGAAAATAATATCCCTTCAAAGGCCTTAAAAGGAATCCCACGTTCCAATTACTCCTTATCTTTTGGTATACAAATCTCTAAGATGGTGTTAGACCATCTCATCACCATAAATTTGATATTACAGTTTGTAAACTTCTAAATTTTTCTCATTGAAACAGACCAAAATTGCTTAATGCTCTGACTGAGTTGAGCCTTCTGCAATATTCCGAGTGTTGTTGTCTCCTTGCTCCTTTGGCCCTTTTGGATTCCCCACTGCTTACAGCTTTGTTCACAGGCTGCAAGCTCCCTGTGGGTTATGTGTCTCAGCTCCTCTCTTCTGATTTCTTGCTTTCCTGAGACCTCTGGACCGAAGCAGCTCATCATGATCCCTGTTGATTCACCAAATGTGTGAATGTGAGTCACTGACACAGAACTGTCAATGCAGCTGAGAAGACATTAATTCCTAATGCAAAAGAGGAACATGAAATGAAAATCTTGCAACAATTAAAATGCAGTTACTTTATTAAGACATCATAGAACTAGAAACAGTAAATATTTCATGTATCTAGCTGGTTTCAGGGCCCAGGGCTAGCTTCATGTGTTTCTGCCTATCAGATCTCCACTCACTGGAGACTCTCACATCTATTTTTTAAGAATGATTTGTCCCACATACAAGTCACATATTGAGTTTGTTGAATGCTATTAGGCATCATACAGATGAACACTGATTAAATGAGCGGATTTGGGGCTAGAATGGGATGAAATATGCACGGAAAAATTGTTTTATAGATTAAAAATTTATTTTTTTAAGTGTCTTACAGAAACATCTGGCCTCAATTGGGAAAAAATATTATTTTGATATTTCTTTGTGGAACAAACAGCTGTCATCTCAGAAGAAAAGTTCATTTCCCTTTAACAAAGATAGCAATGGAAATCCTAGGCAGGACTTGAAATAATTATGACATCTGAAATAGGCCAATGCAAAAGCATGTCTACAGAGTTCATCTCTCCGAAAAAAAATTGAGGTGATTTGGTGATATTAAGCTTACAAAAATACTCAGGATATCTGTTATTTGATTTTGGATGGGTAGCACAAAAAGGCTGGTATAAGGGTGCTGGAGACACAGTCAATTATTTCCTATCAAACTCAGAAACATATAAAGTGAAAAGTATCTCCAAATAACACAATACATACATGGAAAAAATCTAACTGAAAAATTCTTGTTACAAAACACAGGATCCAGTCACTGCTTTTGCCTTTGGAACAAACACTGAGGGAAAGACTGATAAAGACATGTCTGTAGACAAAAAATGGGATAAAATGATGAGAGTTTTACCAAAGATAAGTAGAGCAACATTATTCTCTTATCTTAAATAAATTAGGTACTAAATAAAAGTGATCTAAGATAAACAACTTCAAAAAACAACCCTCACCACCCACCAAAAACAAAAGCAAAAGCCTCTAACAAAACACCAAAACATTTAGTGGGTATGTGTCACAGGAAAATTTGTTAGTTAAGCAGTTTTGTTCAGTAGAACTCTGCTGTCATGAGTAAAATCTGGCAAAAGTGTTGGCAAAGGATTGTATTAAATAGTAAAGGTTTCTCTAGGAGAAGAAACTTCGAACTCCTTTTTTCAGTTAATGAACCTGGTAAAAGCATAAAAAAGGATGAAGGGATACCACCTGTGTTTTTAGATGATGTGGGCAGTGCCAGAGAAAAAGAGAATCAGAGTATTATGCAGAAGGAGATGAGCTGGAGGTCTGGAGTCAAAGGAATGAAATTACCTGTGGCAGAACAAAGTGCACTTGAGGACCAATGAAAACAAAACTAGATGACTGTGCCAAAATTCCTGCTGCTGGCACATTGCCATCTAGATAACAATATCTATGTTGTTGAAACAATGCCTATGTTCATATCTATTGCTATGTTTTGAATGATATGAAATTGTAAGCTCTTTATTTCCTAGACTACCTTTCTCGTTGTACATTTGAGTCTTGAAACCCAGTGTGAAATTTTTAAAAACTAGTCATACTCCTTAATACTTAACAATAATACTATAATCCTTTTTAGAAAAAATGATGAGACTGATTGCTGTGGCGTGAATTTTGCATCCATTTTACGATTGCCTTATGGAACTGGCAAAAAAGTGCTTTTAAATCAATTCAATTTGTTTTCCCACTACTTCAAAACCGTAGTCTAGTCTAGAGGTCCAAAACTATAATCAAGCTTTTATATATTGCAATTATAGTTTTATCATAGAGATCTCGAATTTCTCTTAAAAAAAAAAAAGAAAAAAGCCACATTCCTTTGGCATGTTAAATACAGTCTAAAGGTACCTATAGTGATATTGCCAAAAACACATTTTCCAAACACTGCATCCCCAGGTTCTTAGAAATGACATTCTGTAATGAACTGTAGGTACTTTTTGATTAGCATAGGGATGAACATTCTTCTGTTTATCATTTTTCTTGCACCAATGCGACATCTCTGCTGATTACTCATATTATGGCTAATTTGCAACTGATAATCAGTCCTAGTTTCTTAATAAACTTCTCATTAAGAGACTGGAGCTGTCACTTTACCTCCATGTTACTCTTCCTAAGTATAATCTGTGACCGTTATGCAAAAGAAAGGACTGCTGGATGTCACACATGTCATCTGCAATCATGTACAAAAGCTTCAAAAGGACCTTGTTAAGTAAATGCCCTTCATAAATCATTACTGTAAAATGGAAAGGTGTAGCTAATCACCATATTGCCACCCTGTTGCTGTATTTGGCTTTTTTGAGGAGGAGGCATGCTCAGCCAGTTTGAATTTTAAAAGATCTTTACAAAATGTTTTCAGGGATTTCCTTGAACTTCTCATGCTTTGCTTATACCACAGCAAAACCAGCAGTTCAGTAGTAGAGAGGCTCAAACTGAGTCACCTGGAAGATGCTTTAAGATTCATTGGGAAACTGTTGCCTTCAGGAAAAAGTAATATGATTAAGTTTTGATGCCCAAGAACTTATCTTGCACCAACTGGTCCAAAGTAAATTTTCAAATTAACATTCTGAGCCCAGAGTAAGAATGAAGTAACTCAATGTCGTCTGCAGAGAAATAAATTGCAGCTATTTGTGTTAGTTCATACTATAAAGGAATAAATATATGCTTATGGATAACTGTCACACTTCAGGGATGTGTAGTTGCAGTAGCAGTTAGGTTGAACTAGTCTGCCAATATTGCTTGCAATGCCAGTGTAACAAACAGTTTTTGGTATAGAGTTTTCCTGAATAAAATTCTTCAGTTCAGTCTTTTGAGCAACTATGTGACTCTGAAATCACGCCCCAGGTTCTACCAGTCATGTGTTTTACTTCTTCATGAAGAAGTAAAAATTAAATCATGGAAGTTGGAGTGAGATTTGAAGTTAAGATACAGTACTTTGAAGGATTTTTTTGGAGATTTTATTTTTATTTCCAGCCAAGTGGGTTTCATCTTGACAGGGACAGCATAAGTAATAATAAATGCAGGGTAGGGCTTTGAAAGAGAATTTAAGATAAAATCAAGAAGACAAGCCAGTCATAAATAATCAAAAAACCCCTTCCTCTTCTGCAAGGGATCCCTGCCTCTGTGCTTCCTATATATACATTTTTTACATTCAGAAACCCTCAGTAATAGCATGTCACTATTATTTTCTCCTAGGGAAATATTTGTGGCAGAGTTACTTCTAAAACATGCATCAATGATGTTTACTCATTGTCTTGCTTCCAATCATGATTTTTAAGCTGGTTAAACAAAAACATAAAAATAAATCCCAGATTCAAGAGTGTTGTTTATTCCACAAGGTCGCATGGTGCTGTGGCAGAAAGTTGCAGTGCCTATATCTGAGCTATGGCCAGACAAAGGGTATCTTTAAGACCTACTTATCCTTCAGCTTATATGAATCTTCCTTTCTTTAATTATCTAGAGAAGCTCATTTCCATTGTGCTCACATAAATTAAATGCTGCGTCTCTATATCTAACCTAAATTTTTTCTCCTTTTGATGTCTTGCCCCTGCTTTCTGAGATAAAGATTGTTTGCCTCTGAAAAGTTTCTCCATTTATTCCTTCTGTGTCTCCCTGAAAGTGGTAAAAATCTAACAAACAAACAAAGAAAAAGAAAGAAAAAGAAACAAGACAATAAAGCATTCAGGATTTGTAGATTGTAGTAAATTGATTCAAAGTTTTCCCTCTTTGCATTTATGATGACTTTGGGGAAATTGTCATAACTGATGTCAGCGGGAAAAACAGCTTTATACATTAGGACATAATGTGTGAGGTGATGACATCCCATGCTTTTCAGGGACTAGAAAATATTCAACACAGAAGTGCATTTCAACATCTCTTATTTTCTCTCAGGGATTTTCAGGTGATAGGACACCACCATTCATTTTAATACAGTGTCTTAGGAACAGAAAACTTTCTTTTAGAATTGTTCTCAGTAATTTTTCTTCCTGTTTTACCATTATCCTGTTGTGCACTTGCCATTCCATGTACTTTATTTTATGTTATTTAAGTCCTTTTTTCTGTACTTTTAGCAAATATCCTTTAGGATTGTATCACAACATCCACTCACAAAATGAAAGCTGATAAATGATTGTAAAATACTACAACTTGCTATTTCTCTTTACCCTGTAAATTAAAATGTTTAACTTGGGAAAAAGACTCTTGTCTAGTTCCATATGTTCTTTGTTTGTGGCTATAAAATAAGCTAATTATTTCCAGAAACCAATTGCTTTTCATTAAGAAACAATTGCAAAGATTCTATTGTCTATGAGTGTGTTGCAAAGATATTTTGACTGGATTAAATTTTTAGTTACACACTATCATCAAGTTCCTGTCACATTTCAGTGTTATTGATTTGAAACAGAAGTGGAATTTTGATATCATTTATTCTGCACTGTATATTGTGTAATTATTCAGATGCTTCATTTTCATTTGTGCTTTCCTACTTGTTTTAAATGTTATTACTTGCTTCAATGCTTTTTCATTTTAGTGAATACACTGATAAATATTTCTATCAATTGCAGATGTGATTTTTGCATAAGTAACTGAAATCCTACTACCATGGTTTAATACAATATTAGACAGCAGAGGAACTTGTAGAAGCAATTAGAAAGTCTGTGCATGTGTTTGTTTATTGAGTTACTTTAAAAATGCTCTAAAGGGATTGCTTGAGCATAAAAAAGGACATTAAAGCAGTTAGTTTCACTGTCAGATTTTTAGATGTCCTCAGTGTGGGCAAAGTGCTATCACAGTCACTCCAGTTTGCCTGTGAACTGCAGTTTCCTTTTTATTCTCCCAAGGAAGGGATGAGCATTTCTGTGTGCAGTTGGGCTGACAAGGCAACTTCCCCCCAGCTGCAGAGGAAGGGCTGTGCTTCAGGTTACCCTGAAATATAAATCTCCAAACTAGAAATGTCTCTTGGATATCTTCATGCATTTTGTGCTTTTTTCCTCATTGAGACTGGGATTTAATATGGGGAATACAACATTGCTCCATGAGCAGCCATTCTAAAATCAGTGGGAGTATTTCAATAAGAAACTAACAGAGTCAAACTTCCAGCTCAGGCCTCACCTCCCTTTCCAAATTCAGTCACAGATAGGAGTTGTCTGAATAACTGTAAGGTGAACCTTATTGTTATTACTACTGTTTTTTTTCTCTCTATTTTTGAAACTAATAAAACCACACAGTGGAAAATTTAAAATTTCTACTGTATTCCCTACTCCTACCTCTCTTATGGGGCACTTATGGGTGGGAAAAGCAATGGGGAAAATATATAACCTTGAAATTGATAAATATTACTGAAGAATTAATTTGTTTGAATGAAAATTCGTTCTATATACAAACTGGATAACACTTATTTCAATTTTCCATTGTGATATTTACTTAGGAACAGAAAATGCTTTCAAAATAACTCTAGGTGGAGGTGCTTGGGGAACTAACATGAGGGCCACTTTGTGTCCCATCATACACAGAATTTATGTGTATTAAAAACCCCCTCAGGGACTGTGGCAGTCAGTAGAGAGGCAAGTGTCCCTTTTGGTGGCCACAAGACAGGAACAGGAAGATCCTTATTGTAACTCGGTTGTCCACAGCTATATATTGTTCAAAGAGGACTTGGAGACAGATGATGGCCACAGAACTCTGCTGGGAACCACCCAGGAGCAGACTGACCCTCAACAATGGTACAGCAGAGTGTTTGTGCCAAAGTTGGGGTATGTGATCTTCAGAAACACTGCAGGAACAGAGCCTAATACATGAGCTTCCCTTCTGGATCTCACCTTTTTAATATCATACTTTAGCATATTATTGAGCTCATGTCTATTAAGTATATATTCATTATGTGACACATGTTAGTCCAGAAAAAAAGAGTTACAGGCTCAATATTTATTATCCCTGTAGATGGATTATTTTTAACTCAATGGTTGGCATAATAGTATAATCATTAATTTCCTTTGCTTTTCTCTTCCTAAAAGGAAGTTTTCACAGCTAGTAAGGAAGAACTGTTTTCAGAAGATCACTTGGTAATACTTTTCATTTCCTTTGCATATTTTAATGCAATCAGCACAGCTTACATCTGTGTAGCAATCAAATTACAAAGTCAACATAATCCAATGAAATGTTGAAGAGCCAAATAATCAAATTCAGATTAATATTAATTGCTGTAGCTTCTGCACCTGGATTTAAAAAAAAAAAACAAGAAAACCACTGCATAGAACTTTCTCTATTTAATTGCAACGTTTTAAGTAAAAAAATTGCAAACAACAAAACCAAATCAGAAAAAATACCCATGACCCCTCTCCCCACAGCATCCAAACACAAAACTTCCTATGATCTATTTTTTCCTTCTATTAGGAGAAGGTCTTGTCAATATACAGATTTAGATACGCATTCTTCAGACATCCTAGTGAAGCTAATTATCATTTTTCCTTTCCCTTGCAACTTTTATTTACTAATTACTCATCTTTAAGATGGAAATATTATCCTTATTCGACCCAGCCATGGATTCCTACTGAACATTTGCAGTTCTAGTCATGGAACTAAACTAGGATTAGCATATCCATTACTGAAGTAGGCCCCAATGTCAACAGGGTTCTTTTATTCACTTGTTCACACCACCAACAGTGAATACAGAAAGCCCAGCAAACAAAAAATAAATTACCATTTCCAGTTCTCCTCCCCAGGGGTGCCTTTACCCTTCCATTAGAAAGCAGCTGCACATACAATTAATTTAACATTGATCCTTGTGGGTCCCTTCCAACTCAGAATATTCTGTGATTTTGAGAATTTACTGCAAGGGGTGGGATCTCCAGTGCAGAGAGAAATGAGCTCTTGGGGATGGGGATGGGGGCAGAGGCCTAGTGATGCAAATTTAATAGCTACAATTGGAGAAAATCATCCCTGTGGTAGCAAATCATGGGTTTTAGTTCTCTGCTCTCATTCATACATCCACTTTGGTTGCATCACATGCCTGATGAGGTGTGTGTGCTGTTACACACAAAGTTTTCCAGTGGGAGTTTCAGAGGAGGAAAGTGCAAATGGGAAGCTGGAGAAATCTCACTTTTTTGAAAACAATAGTTAAAAGGAAAAACTATTACTGTTTGTTTGGACTGCAACCATGGGGCTGGTTCTGCAGGTTTTGAAGCCTAAGCACAAGCTGGACTCATTCTCTCACTCTGACTTGCCTGTCCTTCACCCAAAGCACAAAACCAAGCATCTCACTGTTTTGTACACTCTACCAAAAGTTTACTGCCTAAGGCAGATGGAACTTGAATATTGTGCCAAGATTTAACAGTGGACTACGCTGACGAAGAGTGTAATTTTCACTGTTGCATAAGTTCCTTACAGAAGCAGGAGACAGCAACTGTAATTAAAGCATAACTGGATAGAAAATGCTTCTTACACAGAGAGAATGTGAGATGTAGGAACAGAACTTTGCTTCTTTAGCAAGAGCTTCCACTACTCATTTATGGCTCCCTTTGAACTAAAGGAAATGGCTGCAGGTATTATTACATCCTCTCTCATTTAATTACCATTGGAACTCAGGCAAGATGATAGGAAGTAATTGAGAAGTTATCAATTATTACATTAACACCTTTGTGACCAATGAAATCTCACAGATAACTCTAAATTTGGAGAATTTAGGTTTCAGCAGTTATTCAGTCATATTGTAATATTAAAAATTGCTGAAATATGTACTTCTAGTATCAGTGAGCTTCATAATATTAACCTGAAAATGTTAAAGTGCAAAGTTAATTTGGATATTGAATTTCAAAATCAGGCAGAACTGCCAATGGTCAAGTGGTAAAACAGATGTATTTGCTCTCTTGCCATTACAGTTAACCTTCTCAATTACATACAGAGCTCACAAAGCAAAAGAACTGCACATATTACAGTGGTCCTTTCTTTTGAAAGAATAGCTTTAAAAGCGAGGAGAAAGCTTCATGATCAAAGCAGAAGGATTTGGTTTTGTGTTTTCAATGCTAAGACTTGCCTCTTGACATTGCCACTTAAGTTTTAATACAAACATATTCAGTATAAGAGTGAAACAAGAGTTTGTGACCGTGAAAACTTGGAACGAACAGAACCCAAATGTGCAGGGAAAATTCAAACTTGCCTTCGTTTGGCAGCACTGTGAGTGCCAGCCAGTGCAACATTTCCTAGAACACAGGTCCTTCCTCTTTGTGCTTGGGGACCTTCCAAATCACCTCTCTCCTTTCCATCATGGGGCTGCAAGCGAGAAGAGAATATGAGAGTTTCAAAGCCTTCCTGATGAGGTTGTTTTAGTTCTATAATAATTTTCTCTGGGCAGAACAAGGAAGTGTAAGAAATAGGAGTGCCAGGTCTTGACCTACGCAAACAAATTACATCTTATATGTATTACTAATGTTGACAGACTTTATATAACGACAGAAAGTCTTTGAAAATAGCATAAAAAATTAAAAGTTCTAGGTGTGTGTCAAATGTCAAGTTATTAATGGGTATGCATGGAAAACATCTCTTAACAGCTGCACAACCTGAAGGTAGAAACAGCTTCCTTGAAAGAGTATCAGCTTTGGGATTCAGTCACAGTTCAGTCCAGGTTTTCAACATCATCTCTATGTATTTAAGCACCAGAGACATCCCTGAGACCTCAGCCATCTGTAGACCACTTCACTGTGAGAAGTCTCTCAATTTCTACATTTACAGAACAATACAGAAGGCCAGTAGCACCATTGCTCACACATGCACTGCAGGACTGCAGACAGCTGTCAGTAAGGCCTTGTGTAAAATTGTATTAACACAATTTTATTCTTATTATTTACTATCATTATTACTGGAAATTATTATTAAAAAAAATACTGGTTGCCAAAGGACTGAGGCCCTGGGGGTTTGGTAAAACCAGCAAAAACAATAAGAGCAATTATCCAACCTATCTGAAGCAAGCACTGTAGTTTAAATTCAGATGTGACACTGCAGAGCACTGACAAAAGCACACGAGACAAAGAGGTTGCCTTTCACTTTGCTGATCTGACCCTTGATTTTCTCACTCAACCTCCTCCCTTATCTCTGTGGGCTAGGTAGTGATCAGCACTGCTCTCTGGGTGTAGTCAGGGCTGCTGGATGTGCCCTGCTCCTCTGCTCTGGGTACTGTTTGAGAGCATCCCTGTTGGGTGAGGACACTACTCTTCTGTCACCCCATCCCAGCTCACCTGCCTTTCTGGAGTAGTCTGGTCTTGCTGCTCCCTGACAAAAAAAACATCAAACACCTGCTCTTGCTGCCTGTGGATGTGTAAATCATTTGTACAAATGTAATTGTGCCTGAATAAGCAGTTGGCACTTTCTCCTGGGCATATGAAACTCAAAGGAACCACATGTTAGAGTAGAATCCTTTGCACTGTGACATACTCCATGGTTAGACCACTGATCAAATTAATTTTTAAATAATCTTTCTGACTGGCCTGAAGTGTTGAAGTATAAGGACAATAATTCCTATCCTCTACATATTGCTTTTCATTTTTCAAGCTATTTAATAACTATAACAACTGAGACTACTTCTTCAGGTACCCTTGTAACAATTAATCCTTTATGCTTTTATTGTGTCTGACACCTGATGTTCTCAAAGTATTTTATGTATTTAATGGATAAAGTCTCATGCAGTTTCTGTGTACGAAGCCTTGCAAGGCCAACTGAGTTTTAGAGCACAAACAACTTTAGAAAAAATCAGCAGGGTCTCCCTTGCACAGCAAAGGGAAATAAGGGTGATCTTCATGAATCTTTATTGAGATATCAAACTTTAAAACATTCAAGAGTCAAATATTGTGCCCTTTTTTTTGTACACAAGGACAAGTTGAAGCACAGAATGACGAAACAAATAGCGAATATCTGAAAACAGGCTTCCCATTGACCCATATAGCCTTGCCTGTGAGGCACAAATTTGTCCTCTAATGTGAGACAGGGACACTGCTCCTCTCCTCATCAGTGAGGTCTCAAAGGGCTGTGAAGGTGAAGAGTGTCTGTGACACAGGATATTATAAAAAGTCCCCTTATTCTCTCCTTCCACCATTTTACCACTGACATGGTATTGGGAAGTTTCTTTATCTACTGCAATTTTCCCCAATATTATAAATAGTGTAATGAATGTAGAGTTCTGGCACATGTTAAAACACCTTCAATCAATACCAGTTTAAGAAAAGGTTAAGAAAAGTTTAAATAAAACATGCTGTATTACATATACTTCCAGATTCAAAATGGCAAAATATAACTGGTGAAAAATTTGCAAGGAATATAGTGCTACGTAGAAGCAAACATAGACCAGACAGGAAATCTCTGAAGCTGAAGACACAACTGGCAATGTGAAAACTGGAACAGTGCCAGAAGTCCACCCTTCTCCTGTAAAACAATAAAATACTTGTCTTGGTGTGAGACGTAATAGACCAAGCTCCAGACTACTGACTCTTCTAGGAGATTCTGTGCACCATGGTGATGCATCAGAGCCCCTGTTGATTACGTGGCAAGCCACACACATTTGCTTGTGCAACACAATTTTAAACCCTAAAACCAAAAGAAGGCCGTAAAACCCTTTTCCATGCAGTTAAATTTTTTGGAGCCCTTCCCAGGCTGGATGCACCACTGAGATGGTACAACATGCCTCATTACACAGTGACACTGTGTCAGCAGCACAGATTGCCACCAGCTTTCTCCCTCACTTCCCATCTACAGGACAGCAGCTCAGTAGCATTGTTTTCTTTCAGGAAATTGAGAAAGAAAAGAAAAGGAAAGCAAAATCACTAGGTGCACTGAAAGGGATGGTGCACAACAGAAAATATTTCATTTGTGAAGCAGAGGTCTACAAGTTACATGTTCCTCTCAACATCCCTGCTATCAGAAACCAATGTCACACAGCTGCTGGCTCACCCTTCACACAGGTCACAAGAGCAGGACAGGAGCAGTGCAAGGTATTCAGTGCATTGATAGGAGGAGACAAATCAGGCCCATACTTCACTTAAATGCAGTTACATTCATCTGCCTAACGTCAGACTCTCCCGGGTCCACTATAATTTGCGAGTGAGGAAGGACATGGACAGCATTTAGACCTCAAACTTTCACTCACAGCTTTGGGTTTTGTGATATTCTTGCATAAGCCTACCTACCTGGGAGCCTGCTGAGCAGTAATCATTTGACAGGGGCTGGAAGCAGTAAGAAGTTTATCTCTTACCGCTCCATCTTCTTTTGAGAACAGCCTGGCAGCGGAGGGGACATCAAGAGTGGCACCAGGAAGACTTGTGAAATGCTGCAAGATTTGTGGCAGCAGGGACCTCCCTCCTTCTTATGTCTGAGCACAAGGAGATGTGGCATTTTTGGGAGCACTGATTAAGGAAGGCAGTCATTACAAGCATGTGAATAATCAGTGTAACTGCATTTTAAATAAGGTACAGGAAAAAATGAAATTATAGTTACACTAGAAGGAGCCATCAGTTGGTAGCACTGCCAGGAGCCCTTGTTCTTTGAAGACCCAGTTAGCAAAGCTTGAGTGAGGGTGAGTTTTAATGATTTTAACTTTCCCATCTTAAATAGTGGCACTGGTCAGACACTTGAAGCTCAGAAGGTGCTCAAGCACCCTGCTGAGTAAGGCTTTGAATCACCAACTCCTCTGGTTAACTAACTGGGATGTGATCCAGCCACAGCAATCTGACAACCTTTTGATGGCCTAATGTCTGAGAAATTAATTCCTCTGATGTCCAGCCTCGCAACTGGCCATGCCTGCTTGCTGTGCACAAAAAAAACTCCTCCAGGATTGGCAGAGGCCTCCTGGAGTACCTAACAGAGAAGGCAAGCAGGGGCACACAGTTTGTTGAAGATTCAGTGATCAAAGTCTATTAATGTTAGCAAGAACAGGTATGAGTAATACTGGCACATGCATATACCAAGAATAGTCTCATAGTTCTGAGTGCTCTTTCACCCAAAGTCAGGGCAGTCTCAAGGAATTCAAATGTCTTCTTCACATTTGGCTTTTTCTAAGTGCTGAATTCCTCTCATGCTACAGTGAAATTATATTCTTTTATGGTTTTACCCTCTGCTAAATATGTTTCTTTCCATTGCCAAATTTTACAGTGTTTTTATAAGCCTGAGTGAGCTATTCCTTTTTTCTACCTGCCAAGATCAAGCATTAACACCCATGTCTTTGTTCTTCACTTAAAAGTTTTTTCCTTTTACACAGCCAAAATTAAACATATATTGACTGTTACTATTAGCAGGCCTGATATACCTCAGCATAAAGCTGAAAATATACATCCAAGGACTGAGAATTCTCTAGCAATTTCATTTTGGTGTGATTAGTTGTTCAATAGTATAGATAAATTTATTTTATTCAATGAGATTCCTTGTCACATAAAGGAAATGCTCAGTGGCTTATGGTACCCTTAGAAATCTGTTCTTAATCATGTTGGAAACTTTGCAAATGCATGAATTAAGAAACAGCTTTATACTTTAAAGAAAGCATTTGATTTTATTAGCCTGGGGCATTAGAAGACATAAAAGATGTAGTGAAGTTATTCCCCCGCCTCCTTTTTTGTCATGAGGAACTGAAATGTAACATATATACTTCTAGAATACATTTATCTCTTCTCCCTGACAAGCCTTTAAAGAAATGTTTGACCTAAATGTCAGAATCTTGGCTATAATTTTTAACTGAACGACCAAAGAGGAGATACGTTCCTAAGATGGTATACCGTAATTTTTCAAGAAGGAAAAAGAAAAAATCAACATGTGTTAAAAACGGTTGCAAGAAAATTCAGGTGAGAAAGCAGAGGTGAGAAAACCTAATTAGATTACATGGATACAGATGTACTTCTGCACTGGAGGTCAGTGCCTGAGGAAGAGTTTATAGCATGAACTAGCTGCCTGTTACTAACCAGTGTGTACCACTGAAGATAAACTTTGCATGTGTATGTGTACTCATGCTAAATTCTGGATCCAGGGTGTATCTTAACTGAAGACACTCTTGGGACTGGAGGTAGAGTGCAAATTTGTGTTGGGGATAACGCCCCAGATGCCCATGCTCATGGCTCTAACAGCCCTGACGTGCACTGCCCACAGACACTGCGCCAAAGGCTGGTTGCAGGTTCAACAACCCCATTCCCTCACACCTTGTTGGGCAGGTTTCCCATAGCCGATATCTACTCACCACTATGTTTTCCCATTCCTCAGATCCATTTTGATGGATCTATTTAGCTCATTTCTGTTTTGCAAGCTGAGATGTCTTAGGATTTATTGTCCCATGGCTTTGCTGCTAGAGATGGAGTTCATCCCTTGACACATCACTTACACTGAGCTATTTTCAGTTCCTCCTTCCTTCTCCTCTCTATGACGTTTGGCTTTTTACACCCTCCAAGCATTGCTACATCTTTGGAGCTTTAAGTGTATAACGTGTCCATTTTGATTTGGTAATCTCTTATGGCAGCAATAAGTGCATTCTTTTGGATTGTTGGCACATTTACAAGTTTTTTAATGACTTTAGGATATTTCCTGGGAGTTGCAGGAAGTTGTTCCATTCAACCTCTCACACGAAACCAGAAAAAAGGAAGCTTAGCTAATTATTTTGCCCCAGCAATTTGTGACCGCTAAAAACAGGTAAGGTAAACAGGTCTGATGAGTGAACCATATTGAAAGTCAAAAAAAGCACTTTACCTCAGAACCCTATTTCCTTTGGTATATCATCTAGCCTTTGTTTTCCTTAAATAACAAAATGTAGATGAGTCGCCATAAACAGCAATCTACTTTAAAATCTTATTTACTATCAGTATATACATATATTTGTATAAAACACATATCGTTATTATAATTATATATAATTATACATTTATTTTTTTCATTAACACAGAAAGAATTTTATATTAACAAATGAAATTAACACAAATGTGATGGTCTGCCTCTAGATTCAATATTTATCACAGTTCTGAAGTGTGTCCTAGACTAAAATACACTTAAAGAACATATTTTTTTAACTTCTGCATATGTCATTAGAAAGGATATCTTCTATATGGCCATCGAGAAAATTGCATAGAAGTGATCATTAAACCATTCTCCAATTTCAAATTCATGTACTATAAATGAACATTTGATAATAAGCGAACATTTATTACAATAAAAGGTTTTTTAACCTTGACAACATAAAATATTTAGGGCTGATTTAACTTTAGATTTGATTGTTGGCTTTGGGTTTTTTTAAATATTTTGTGGGGCTTTGGGGAGGAAGGGGCAGTTTGGTGGTTTTAGTGGTGGTGGTGTTTTCCCCAAGAAAAAGTGACCAGATAAAGTTAAAATTACTATGATTGTAGGAACCAAAATGTGGAGTATATTATCTGCAATCTGCTGTGCATCACCAGACTAAACCCTTTTCTCACTTCTTACGCTTTGCCCCAACATGTTTTAGCTTAGAGTTATTTACATTTATGACCAAAGACTAAGTCATTGAGCATTTTATACTTCCACGAATTCATTGCATGCCAAATTTCAGCTCGCATAGGAGGAGGCTGTTCTAATTTTAGCACTGGAGTTTAAAGTCTTATTAAAGAATTAAAAGAATTTCAGCAAACTATCAAATAAAGAGGCATTATTTCACATTGCCATATGTATCAATTCAGTAGAAATTTTAAAAAATATTATTGATAAGGCCCTCCATGCTGTACAAAAGTAATTCTAATATCTAGAAAGCTTTTTAAAATACTTTCAACTTCATGGTTTAAAGATAAACATCCTTTGAGAACATGTCCATATTTCTTTATGTTCAGAGTTGGCAAAATGAACCATGTCCTGCAGTTCTGAAGCTCTTTGAGGAAAGGTAATTGGAAGGTTTTGACACTCAGTCTAAAAAACCAGATGAAGATCTATCTATCACTTGTTTTGCAATATTATGAGAAAATAAGGTGGACAAATAGCTGGAAGCAAATTTGTGCACTTTTTTATACAGACTAAATTGTATCTCCTACCTTGAATTTAGCATTTACAAATGATGAGACATTTTTAAGATTCAGAGCAATCTATTTCCAAAACTTTTTATTTTTCAAATATTCCTAATGCATTTTCTCTTTTGTCTAAAATAGTATAGGAGAAAACAAATTTTTTTCTAATTCAGCAGTGCAGAAAATGACAGCTATGTAGACTATTTATTGCAGTATGCAATGAGATGTTGGCAACTGTAGGAAAAAGATACTTTTTTTCAGAAAAGACTTCAATTTAATTTTAATAAATGGCTAGATTGCTAAATTTTGCTTCGAAGAGATTTGACTTGTTTAATCTTTTTTTTACACATGATGGAAATAAAAGAAAGAGAATGTTCTGCATTGGACACAAAACATGTCTACAAAAATAACAAGCCAAGATCCTTTCAATAAAAGATAAGGGATTACCCTTTAAGTTACATGTGATCAGGGAGTCTCAGAGAGCTGAAGGAATGTGTCTTGATGTGATAAATTTATTTGGACAGAAAATGTCATCTCCTTTAGTATGTTGGTGATTGCCACAACAGAGATCCAGATAGAGAAGAAAAGATTTTCCATTCCAAGATGATTTAAAATATCCATATGTTTCCATAATAACTGATGCTACCAAAATGCATTGTTTCCCTCCTTTACTGAAGATCAGCATCCAGATAATAGAGATAAAGTAGACATATGAACAATATGCTGGGAAATCCTAGCAGTAGCTACTCTTTCTGATCAGAATTAAACATTCTACCATGGCATGGGGTATCACATATCATGGCTAAAGACTTTTGTAGGTGAAAATAGTGGAAATGAGAAGCAAACAATTAGATTTAAAATAAGCCTATAAGGTCAGATATCTTTTTGGTATATTATTGTTTGGGACATATACTAAGTCAAAGTATTTCAGCATTCAATAATTTCACAGAAACAAAAAGTTAGATGAAAGGAAATAGACAAAAAATATATTTTACAAGAAACTCTATAACATCCCAAATATTTTCCACCTATCATTGCAAAATATCATATCATAGTTAAAAGAAACTAGCCAAGACAAGTTTAAGGACAAACACAATGAGGGGAGAAGGTAGAAAGAGATTCTGGTCAGACCAACATGAAATCAAATGTATATTTTTTATATACTGAAAAAAAATTTAAAATTTTTGATTTTAAAATCACAGATAAAAGTCTGTGAATACACATGAAAAATACCCCCAAATAAACAAAAAACATTCACACCAAATTTATTCTCTCTTAGAGTGAAAGTTTTGACAAAATTATGTTTTCTATTTATTTCCATTTTACTATGCAATTTCAGTGACTTTTGTTTCCCATATAGCACTTTTCTGACCTTGAGGTCAGGGACCCATCTAACTTGCCATGGTTTGAATATAAATAATCTCCCTAATATAATCATTAGTTGAGCTTTTTTATGCAAAGAAGATAAATTTTCACGATTTGGTCATCTGTCTTAAGATGAGGTGAATTATACCTGTTTCTTTCCATGGAATAAAAGCAGACTAGATATATGCATCAGATGCCAAAAGCTCTACTCCCTCATGTGTATCTCCTATTTGCATGAAACACCTCAGGGTGTTACAATACTTTTCACTGGGACAAAGGAG
This sequence comes from Vireo altiloquus, assembly GCA_013396875.1. Classification (NCBI taxonomy): domain Eukaryota; kingdom Metazoa; phylum Chordata; class Aves; order Passeriformes; family Vireonidae; genus Vireo; species Vireo altiloquus. The sequence goes on from VZRF01012563.1 coordinate 1,063,348, forward strand.
AGCGGTGTGTGTGTGTATGTGTGAAGAGAAACACCTGAATAATCTGGTCAAAGCAATGGTAATGGAAAATCTGACTTTGCCTTTAAGACCACGAACTAAGGAATAGAAGAGAATATAAGGAAAGGACAGCAGCATTGCTGAAAGTACTGATAATGCCTAACTGAGGTGGTAAGCCCCTTTTGGTTGCTTCAGATCTGAACATCCGTCATCAGCATCCAGCTGAGCACGTCTGTATCAAAGCACAGCCTGGATAACACAGGCATAGCATGATGGTAAAAGTCCCATGACACCACTCAGGCAAGCCAGACACAAGCAACTGGGAGCTAGATGTGTTTTCTTTTTAAATCCAGGGAAGTACATAATTCCAGCTAAGGTGGTGAACTGGTAGGCACTGCAGTAGCTGACCAATTAACATAATTTTTCCTTAAGGTTACTTACTACTTATTTCAGTACATACACCGTCTGAAACATATGCAAATGCAGCCAAGAGTCACTAGGGACTGTTTTGTTAGAAGTGATAATCAACCTGAGCATTGCAAACATGCTGCAGGCTAAACAAGTTGGCCTGTAGCACTACAAGAGGCACTTTGCTTTCAAAATCCTCATAATCATTGCCAATACATCTCTGTCACAGAAACGAAGCAGAAGAAGGGTATAATCAAGCCAAGCTGAGCATGTAAAGAATCATATGGGAGATGGGAATAGCAACCATTTCTGTATAGTGAACTTCTGTGTTCAAGCCAGATGTTTTACTGACAACACTTTCAGATGTTGCATGAATATTTCAGAGCAAAATGAGCCCGAGCTACAAATTAATGAGTTCTTTTTTCAAAGCCACTTAGATATGCTATTACAGCTAACAACATTCTCCCTTTCAGACACAGCTATTTTATTTGGATGAAATGGAATGCCTTGTTCAACTCAGGAAAAAAATCTCTATTAAAAATGTATTGGAATGCAAAGAAATTTGTGTAAGCATTTGTAACAAAAGACTCTTAAAAGTATAGAGACTCTCAGATGAAAATACTACAACTCAACAAATACAGGACAATTTAATGATATCCACAGAGCATTATGGTCTGAAATTGCATCTTGTCTCGTCTAAGTAGTTTCCTCATACCATATCTGTAGTCCCTTGAATATCTTTTGTCCCCATAAGAAAACAAACAAAAACATTGCCTCTGCCTCTTTAATACATGAGGTTGAATGTTTCAGCTAAAGGTCTGGATCTAAAATCCTGAGCTATGATAAGAGTTACCCCTCCTAAAGCAGACATTAAGACAGTAGCTTTCTGCTTTTTAGTGTATATTGAAACAGTTGCCTGTATTTTGAGAACCAAAGCAGTAATCTTGGGCCGCTGCATTCACAGATATTTTTGTCTTGGACATTCCAGATGCAATATTTTACACATGATATTAAATTTTAAAGGTGTTATGGTAGAATCCATTTTGAAGAATATCGTGTCATATGATTATCTGGTTAAAACAGGTGTGTAAATAAAGGAAATTGGTCCTGATTAAGAAATGCAGTAACCATCTGTCCAACCTTTCTGCATTACTTCCTTTATGCAATTTATTTGTAAGATTTATTTCATAAAAGATTTTAGATACCTTCAAAATTTGCACTGACATTTTTATGAGCTATACATTCATTAATGAACTAAACTTTGAAGATATTGTCTATAAATTAGGGAGTTTGTCTATGTATCTTAATGGAACATATCAGCTAAATGAGAAAGTGAAGAAGTCTGTAAGTCCATGTCTTTTTCTCTGCTACTACTACTTTCATTTATAAAGTCTTTTGAAGGAAATGCAAATTTCATTGCCTTGAAAACATGAGATTTTATCAGTGAGTGAAATCAAGTTTCTATGATGTGAATACTTTATTACACCAAGAAGTGGGTGTAATAAAAAGATTCTTTTTACACTAAGACTAAACCATTAGTGTAGATTTACCTCCTTTTCCTCATGTAAAATACCAAAAATGTGATTCCAGAACCTTGTCCCTGCCAGACCCAACAGTAACTGCTGAGGCTTCACCTTTGCAGGTCTGACAGCAAGTTGTTTCCAATTGTTATTATTGGTGGTGTTGTCATTGCAGATAAACTTGGGAGAGGTGATTTGGGACAAAATTCTCAATGGAGGCAATCACAAATCCAAAAATATGGATGACTGGAGCTTGTCTGAGTCCAGTATAGAGTGTAATGTTACAATGTGTCTTCTCCCTGTTTAACCTTCCAATTTTGTCTTTGCTTTTCAAATCCAGGCTAATTAGAGGATTTCTCTTCTTTGTGACACTGGACTCTCATGGCAGACTTTAATTACAAGGACTATGTAGTGTTCTATTAATTGTGGATTTTTGCTTCTTAGGTTTCTGGGTTAATTGGTGATATCAGCATTCAACTTTTTCTCATTTTCCAAAATGTTCTTCATTATAGTAATTAACCACATATCCAGGATAGCCAAAGTTAACCATTTATGAACTTATTTCTTCAGCCAACATCTGTGATCTTGTATTTCCATTCTTGCTTATGCTGTGGAAATGAAGAGTAAAAAAATACATGCCATGAAAATAACTTATCTTTTGAGAGAAAACGTCTTCTGAAATACTCATACATCTTTTGCTTTTAAAATAATCAGACCAATTATGACCAGTTTTGTTTTGGTTTTAGTTATTGTAGTTATTTTACATTTAGTAAACTTACATTTAGTAACTACATTTATTGTAGTTATTTTACATTTTTAATTATATTAGAACCAGATTACTGAGGTTTTCTTTCCAGCTATTACATTTATACATTATAATCACTATATGTATATTGAGCCACTCATATTCATATAATCTTGAAAACTGATGTCAAAGGTGAAATCAAAAGTTGTCATAAAAGCAAGAATAGGCAATACAGTACTGAATAAACACATACAAATACATAATTTCTCTTCCTCATTATTGGTATTATTTTGAATTGGGGAGCTTTTCTTGTACTCTGAATGATTTGTAATCTCTGTTGTATGTTTTTATTCTTTCTTCCTACCACAAACTCTATCTTAGAAATAAGGTAATTTTCCTTAATTGTATATATCATGCCTGTTTCATGGAAATTCCTTGGGGCAGGATATGCTTTTCCTGTGCTTGTCTATGCTTTTCATAGTGTCTAGTATAATGTAGCCTAGTATAATGCAGTGCAATGCCACTCTTTAGGTGGTCTCATCACAAGTAATGAACTTGAAATTCACCTTTCACTAACTGCTCCTTCAAGTTTAAGAAGCTGACCACTTGTGTTAACAGCAGAAAACATAGGGAAGGATATAACATGATAGACAATGTGTATCTAGATATTTTCTCTGGGACAAATTGCTCATTTGGAGCAAGATGATCTGAAAAATTGACATTGGTAACTAGCCAATACAACCAGCTTTTACAAGGCTATTGTTATTGTTTTAAAAGGCACTCTTAATCCTCTGGCTGGAGAGAGCTGGGTATGTCATTCACCTGTGGGAAGGTCAGATGTTGCACATATAGCTCAAAACATGATTGCAAGATGCTCAGAAATTACAATAATACTCTTGGAATAGAGCAAAGCAGAACTTGGAAAATATATGCTGTAGATACTGTCTGGATTTTCAATGGAATTCAGTTTGTTGGTTTATTTCAATGGGGAAGAATAAATTTCTTGAGAAAAAACCATAATGGCTGGCTAGATTTTTCTTTGTAATGTATACCAAAATGTTATATAATCTCTGTGAAATCTCAGTTTTCAGTGCCTTTCAATGTGACTAATTCATTTGTTTGTTTTGTTGTTTTTTTTTTTAAATCTATCAAGCAGTCTTTTTAATATGTTCATATTGTGAAAAAAATTAATAATTTCCTAGGCACCCAAAATATTCTTACAAGGCTTTCCATGAGCACTGCTTTTCTACCAACTCCCAAACAACCTTTAATCACAGAGTATATTACTCTGAGTTATTAAGAAGAAGCTTTACTGCCAAAAAATGAAGACAATCAACTTTTTAGACAAGAGTTTTTCTCTGGCATACAAAACTGCAAGATTCTTTGGGCAAGCTATCCATGCTTCTGATTATCTAAGTGGGAATAGTCAAAGGATCATGATTTGGTGATAGCATACTATATTACACAAAATAATTTTAAATTTTGTAATATCAATTTCAAATCCGTGACCCCAATGATACCTGGAAAGAAGGGAGAAATATAAACACCATAGAGGAAAATAACAAGGGAACTCAGTGCTGCCTGGTAGAAAGGATAAAGGGTAATGGAGATGCAAAGCCCATACACTAAAGGCCATGAATCCAAGAGGTTTGGCACATTTAGCATATTTCTATTCTCCTGGAAACAGGAAGGCTGTGTCTGCTTTTCCACAAGCTCAGAAATATGAAGTATCAAACTACATTTTCTTTATACGCATATTTTACTTTTGTCCTTGAATTGGATATAGTATGGATATGATTATCATGCACTCAATTCTCTTTCCTTTAATTGAATACAAATTAACATCCTCAACCATGAAAAGATTTGCTCATCTGGAGTAACAGCAAGGCTAGAAATAGGTAAAACCAAGCAGCCTGACTAATATATATATTATATATGTATGTGTGTGTGTGTCTGTGTGTGTGTACATATATATTCAAATCAGCATTCCAAGGGCAGCCATTGCTATTAAGGACATTTCACTTACAAGCGCAGTATTAAATTAGATTAGCTTACAGAATCCATAAACATGTTATGTCGGTGTGTTATAACAAAGATAATAGAAGCAATAACAAATAGAATTTAGAATCACATTTTAATTAGTCATATGAACAGTTTAACACAGAAATACTGACAAAGCAGAACTAACAGCATAATGAAGCTGCTTAAAGGTGTAGATAGGAGCCATCCTTGCAATATAAATGCAGTATTTAATAAGAAATTTTACTAAAAATAATGATTTCACTACATCACTGTAACTAAAAAAAGGCCAAATGAGAAGTATGCCCTGTTTGACTTTACCTAGGTGTACAAAGACCTTTTTTTCCTCACTATGAGCCTTCTCATGAAAAAAAATTGCTCATGTATTTATTAGAATATCTGATTTGTAGTTCAAATGAAGTAGTTGAGAGGTGTTATGTTTGTTTTGTCTGGACAATGCTTTTATTTTTGAATTTGAATAGTATTAATGATTATTCTGTGTAACCATTTCAGTGTTTTCAGAAGTGGTCATCTGTTAACAATATTTTTCTGTCAAAATTTTTATATAGTCAATGTCCAGACAAAATTCGGCAAATAATTCCCTGACACATTCAGTTCTTATCACTAAACAAAGTAATAAAAGGGAAGGACTCAGCATTTTGTAAAACTGTAATTGTGAAACACTCACATATATACTGTCCAAATGATCCAGTTAGGTGAAATGTAAATTAATTTATTGATGTTTTAAATTTTTCATAAAACAGTGATATTTCTTCGCCACATCAGATAATGTGGTGCATAGCCATAAATGAAACACAAGGAAATTAATACATAAATGAAATAATGGAACACAATGAAGATTTGTCATTAATTAATGTAGCTGAGTTTTACGTAATAGTGATTAAAATATGTCTAAATCCAACTAAGGTAATCATATATGAAAAACCCCACTGTAAAAGAAAATGTGAGGATTAAAATAAGAAAGGAAAAAGGAATCTAAGTAAAGCAATAACTTATAAAAAAGTAGTGACACTGTCTTTTTAATACACCCAGGGGGAACTCCAGTGACCACACTGGACATTGCCAAATGCAATTTAGGATAGAAAATGTCACTGTTCCCTTTGTACAGATGAGTCACTGGGGCAAAACTCCTCAATGATTTGCTCAGGATTATATAGACAGAATTTGCACACCAAGGAAACACTGATCAAGCTAATACTTTAACCTCTAAACCTGCTTTTCCTTTAACAACCTCTAATAATAAATACATTTTTCAAAATATGAGGAAAGGCATATCTAAATGGACAGCACTCGAGAGGTTAGCTGCATATGACTTTCAAAGAAGTGGGTGTTTCTTTTTAAGTAAATTGTGCAGTAAAAAAAAGGCAGGTGAAATGTACTTTGAAAACGTAGGCTAAGAGGAATTTTAAATAGTCAAAGGCTCAGTAATATGTTATTAGAACCCATTGTCACAATACAGCATTCAGACCAAGAGCTTAGCAGGAATTAAAAAAGGATTAAACCTTTATAAGGATAATGAGAACATCCATAGTTACTTTAGATAGGGTATAAAATAATATTTGTAGAAAAAGAAATACAGGCATTCCTTGAGGCATAAGTGAAACATCAGCTTAGAAAGGTAGGTAAGAAACAACAACAATGACAAAATTATTATGTAGATTGCAACCTTCTTTGAAAAAACTTTGAAGAGGATTCCATTAGATATACAAAAAACATTGCAGAAGACCCATTTGTAAATTATAGACATTTTAACTTCCTACGTGATCAAATGAGAAGGAAGAAGTAAAACATTCCAAATGACCCATGTTACATCCATACTGCAAAATTCATCCATCTCAGCTTGGACAGAATAGCTTTTTCTCCCTCTCCATCCACATACACTCACCTTTCTTAGGCAGGTAGGCCACACTACATAATATTTGACTCTGGATATCATTTAGGCCCCATATACTGCCTCTGAAATCCTAAGGAATAATTACTTTGTGTGTTTATGGTTGTTTGGTTTTTTTCACTTTTAAGTACCTGAAGCAGTAAGTGCACATATTTTGGGATAGCATTGAGCTACACTGGAGAAGGGTGAATACAGTCAAATGAGATAGAGTACTCCATACTACCTCATATGAGCAGTTTCTGTAGTAAACTATATCCAAACTAACAGGTTCTTTCCTAAAAAGAGGCTGAGGATCAAATAACATTTGGTGCTCAGTGCCCAGAGTAGGGAACTAGACCTGACAACGAGCTGAGGAGACATTATTCACCAATGCAGTTGTACCCACAAAGAGTATTTCCTTTCCCTTTCCCATTCACAGGAAAACCACAGAGCCTTCTGACATTCCAAGTAATTCAGAGACTCAGAATGAAAATACCCTACTCAGCAAACTCTGAGCTATAAATGTCTGCCATGCCCTTCAAAAGTAAGGTTTTGTGCTCTAAATGATGGTAAAAAAATCAAGAGGACACAAGTCTGTGAATCATCGTGTCTTCTCTGTATTCAAAGAAATCAGTGTTGTGACCAGAATTGAAAATTTTTTTACAGGAAATTCAATTTGTGGGGTGGTGAGGACTTTTGAGTTTTGCATTCAGGAAAAGTGCATAGACTTACCACTGGAAACGACCCTTTGGCTGGAAAACAGGATCTCTCTCAATTCTGTGTCTTCAGGAACCACTATATGCATTATTGAAAATTGCCAGTCTCTGAATAAGGGTTCTTTGGGGTTTTTAACATTAGTCATGCAAACAAAGGCATGATTTGTGTGTTGCTCTTATGACATTTGCAATAGTAGTACACCTGAACAACCACTTTGTGTACATGGAAAAGTGGTAGACTTAAAAGTACTTTTCTTTTGAATGCTACAATTCACCAAATATTTGAAAGGCATAATATTTTTCAGAACATTTTTACATATTAGAAATTACAGGGAAATATAATTTAAAAAACTGTATAACAAGTTCCACTTTAGATATGTGCCTACAGTTTTTTAAAGTTAGTTCTTAGTATTTAGACAAGATGTGAATGTAAATGAGCTATCCAGTAGATGAAAAGGCTAATAAGATTTTGATCTTTCTTTTTTAAGTGAAATTAAATTTAATTTTCATCTGCTCTGAACATACACTTCTTTTTACTCCTATTTGTTTTCAGGACATTCTGTGAGATCAAGATTACACCAGTACAAAAAAGCTGAACACGTTTGCCAACGTCCAAACTGCTATAGGAAAAGGTACTTAGCAGGCATAGATTGGGAATAGAGTTTGTCAAAATGGATTTGATCAGGGAGACACTTTGGATGCAACATCAGATTGCTGAAGAGCAGGAGGTAAACCGTTTCTCATATTTTTTCTCAGTGTGTCCTGTATCTACCCCTACAGTAAGGAGAGTTGGATAACACACTCTACAGCAGTTCTTGCACTCTTACGAAGACTGCAACAAATCATACTATGAAGTTGTCATAATAAAGCAATCAGTTCTTTTTTTTTTTTTCTGTAGCACCTAGTATTCCAGGCACAAATGATTTTATTGAAGTTATTTACATTTAGACTAGCATGCAGCTCTTCGCAAGAGGAAACTATTTCACGAACTCATGAATCAAGTGAAAAAATTTAAGAAACTACATTGTGTAATGATGTTTGTAATAATAAGATTTTGACTAGTCAAATTTGTTGTTTTTTACATCAGAAACCGTTGATGCAGGGGTTTTTGTTGTTTTGGTTTGGGCTTTTAAATGGCAACTACTATTTTGGTTTAGATTTGCTAGCTTAAAAATCACAAATCCATTTTCACAGCTCATATAAAGCTCACTGTACAATTTCTAGCACAGCAAGGAGAAACTCAGAAGATAAGTAGAGAAAATGATTTTGAAACTAAGTCAGCATTTTTAGGGAATTTGATTTATAAAATGCAATTTTTTGCCTTCAGCAAATCCTTGAAAGTCATTACAGCTTTTTTTTTTTTTCTGTTAACTTTCTCCAGCATGCCTGATGATAGAAATAGCTATTTACAATATTTAAAGTAGTTTACAAATGCTATATGAAAAGCATAGTTACCTTTATTTCTCTGGTACTATTTTCATTAACATTTTGAGACACAAGAAAATGTATTTTCACAAATGCATAGCAGGATTATAGGAGCTCAGCCCGATCAAATTAAAATCAGGGATGTAAATATGAATGAAAGAAGAGTTCTGTTATGATTATACTACAGTGTAACTAACATTTTATCTTAGAGAAAGCTAGAATAAAATTTCTATGGGTTGCTGTGGTCTAGAGAAGTTTGAAAAAAAGGATCTGTAATGTAATTTGAATTTCTTTTCTATTCTAATTTTGGGGTCACAATTTCTGAACATATCCTAGAGCTGCCCCTAATGACATAAGCCTGTGCCATGTCCAGGAGATGCTAGGCCTGCCTGAATGTGTCTGCAGGATGGTGACTCCCTCACAGCAGTCCACACCAGCAGTATTCCCCCCTAGAGCATGTAAACTAAAAAAAAAAAAAAAGAGTTGGTACAAGAAATTTCTGATGTGATTTTTCTGGTAAATTTGAGCTTAGCATCGTCTCACGAAGAAAACTGCTGCTGGATATGGGGTTTGATAGGTCTTTGCAATATGAAGGTCTCTGTGGCTGGATGCATACATCCTCCTGATGGCTTGAGGGACTGTGGTTTTCCCTGAACAATGGAAAACCAGAGCACAAAGTCAGAGAGGACCAGTGATGTTAGCACTGTGGGAGATGAATAGGTTATATGTACCACTGTTGCTGCTGTTTTACTAATTTATTTAGCATTCAGACTAGAATGTAGTGAGGAGTCTTTTGTCACATCATTTTTTAGAGCCAGACACCAGAGAGATGGAAGTTAAACAAATTAAAAACCTGTTCATTGCCCCGGGCATGTTTTACTTTGTCATTTGGTTCAGTTCATTTCAGCATTACACTTTTAATGGCTCACTTAGTTAAACTTGAACTTATGATTACTGTTACTACTTCTAATAAAGGCCCATTTTGTGAGGGCTTCATTGCTGTTGCCTCAGGATAACAGCTGCTAATTTGTTTTATTACTATAATATATTTTATTTAGATTTTTCTCTTAAAAACTGCTAGCTGTGCTGCTTGCAGTCATTGTTTTCTGCTCTAACAGCCAGCTTGCAGAGCTGGCATAGCCTACAGGACATTGTATATGGCTGGACTGTGGACTGATGAGTCAGATCTACAAACATGTCCAATTTATACCACAAGCTTGCTTCTTGACTTTGATAAAACAATTTTTCCCCCTTGTAAAACACAGACAGCAATATCTGTATCCCTTGTTTGGGTTAGAGATGCCTGCTGATTAACACTGCCAGGCAAGAGCAGCAGAGAGTTATATACTGTTTTCTTATACCACTTGTACACTTGAGCCAACTCAGTCCAGGTATTAAGGATTTTCTTTGGTGAGCTCTAGTGTTAGAGGCGTATGGGACAAATTCAGTTCTTATTTGGATTGGTGTAGTAACTAAAAAGTATTATTACAATAAAGTGTTATCATTGCAGCAGTTAGTTGGGTTATCTTGGAAATGTGTAATTGATAGATGAACCCAAATTTATAATCCAAGCACAGAAGGCAACCTGGGTTCTGAACTAGTTATTTTGGCATTTGTGATTTTCTCTCACGTGCCTTATGAACATGTTATTATTCCCTGTCTGACTCGTGAAGCTTGGCTGCTCTGGCTTTGCTTAGCAAGCATAAAAGGCTTGCATTGCCCAAAAGGGTCCTGAGGCAGGATAACAGAACAGAAAGTGCCCCACGGCAATCCCTTCCAGAACAGCTGAGTACTTCTCTGCGTGGAGCTGGGCCTCCAGCCCACCATCATTTCTCAAGGTTTCAAGGAAAATTGACTTATGTTTTCTGATCCCTTGCTCAGAGGAAAGAGATGATCTCGGCTGTGTTTCCTATAGTTATGTCTCTCTGTGCTTTAGCTTAGGATCAGGCTATAAACTGCAGTTCTAATTAATTTTTTGGATGTATTATGCAGTTAGTTGCCTATTTTATCTAAAGTTGTCCACTGAAGGCTTCACAGTAACTGAGAATGAAAACATGATTCAAAGAGCCAAGAGCAGAAGAGGAAGACTTCGTAACATTCAGCTTTGGACTCGTACTTTAGGCTAGAAGGGCTTGGGCTTCCTAAATTCACTATTGGGCAGATGTCAGTCTCTCCAAAACACCTGGATGAAGCACCTGACAACTATTCTGCCCAGCACTCATGTCCTTTGGCAGAAAGAAGTGATCCAGTGGACACTATTCCCCAGCACACCATCAGGAGCAAAACTAAATCTAATCCATGAAAAAGACAAACTTGCATTGACAGAGAAGAGATGGAATATAAAAACCTCATAATAAGTATTCACACTCTATATAGCAGAATCTTGCAGATTTATTAGCACAGAGAGAGTGAATAGCAAGAATCTTGTCCACTGAGTCTGGAATCTTGGGTACATGCCTTAGGAACAGAACATGCAAGAAGTTTCAACTATTTATTTGTAACTAAACCTTTCCAGATCTTTTTATTAAAGAGGACTGATTGTATCAGTAAACCTGGTGTGATGAATTTGTGGCTATTCATCTCTGACAATTCAAAGACAAGTGATTATGAGCCTTAGGCCACCTGGTATAGATAACTGGTTTTGAGAATCTTTTGGGACAACTAAAATCATAATAAACTGCACCACTGACCTCTGCTGAAGATAATCAGAACTGCTCTTTTTTTTTAAATGGTTCTCCTTATCAGTAAGAGCTGCAAGGGATTCTCCCTTCAGGTTAAACAGGAAGGGCTGGAGGTTGAAGCTAAGACTGGCCTTTCAATCAAGGAAGTAAAGAACAGAGATGGGAGGGAACTACCTGAGCAAAGGGGAAACAGGCATAAACTCACTAAAGAACACATATGTCACGGAAATATTCATGCTGCAAGTGGAAAGAAACATCCCACTATGCAGCCAAAAATGTCAAAATGGATAGTGCTGGAGTTTGTGAAAAGAACTGAATTTCATGCAGATGTGAAGGAGGCATAGCTTGGAGCTTTGGTAAATCCTTTCCAGTCTTAAGTTCTTGTCATGGTTTCCAATGAGTATCACCGTGTTCCCTTTGAGTTTACCTGCAATACTAAGTCACCAAAAACTTCTCATTCTGTTCAAAAGCAACACTGACACACTCCAAACCTCTTTGTTCACAGGTGACTATGAAAGGAGCCATGCATCAAACAGTGTTACTTTGAGTACAATTAAAAACTTCATTTTCTGATCTGTCAATAAAACCTCTACTTTTCCTTTCAGATAGCCAGCATTTAACAAACCAAGACAGCCATATTTTGCAGTGTCACTACATAGATTATTCCATATTCCATTATGATTAATGGAAAATTCAAACTTGGATGTTCCTACAGCAAAAAAAAAGGAGGGGAAAAACATAGTATAACACCATGATCATCTAGTAGGTTGCACAGGTTTTCTTAATTAAATCCAGGACACAGCCAAAAGCATTCAGGAAGCAAACAAATGTAAATGAAAGACTGGGATAATATTTTAAACAGTTTTAAAAACAGGCAGAATGAAGAAGGTGGCATACACTATGAAGGGAGAAGTGGATGGTCAAGGAGGAAGAGTTGTACTTTCCTTCTGAGGGTTCATCCTCTTACTGCATGTTTCCATCTCTGTCTTTCTTTTCAACTCCTTTCCTAACCATTTCCTTAAAAAATAGCAGTGAAACAATGCATCAGCAATATCTATACAATGCAGCATTTTTTTCTTCATTTTATACCTCTGACATTTCTCAAAGAAGTCTGAGTAAGATTCAGAGTTGAATCCACAATTAACAATTTTCATTATGGAAAACAACATTAAAATAAGCCTGTCATAATATCTGAATTTTGGTTGGTTGGTGTGTAAATTTTTGGAAAAGAAGTAGTAATCTTCGTGTTTTAGTGAAAGAGGATAAAACAACTCTCTTCCTCGTTCCTCCAGGGAGCTAAAAGAATTTGTCACTGATAAGGAAGTCATTTAGAAGGCATTTCTAGGATATCAGTCAGGCTTATAAGCAGCACAGCAGGAACCATATCGAGGAGACCAAAGCAATTAGCAAGAAAAAGTCAATTCCCTGGTGAGACTTAGAGATGTCTGAATTCTACTACTAGCTGGTCTAATCTGAAGTTTTGACTCAGTCTTGCCTGAGTTTATTCCTGATTAGAAAGGCCATCAAATGTTGTCCTTTTGGAAAGTGGTAGAAATACAAAGCATATTTGACAGTCAGAGGCAATGTATTTAAAGTGATTAAGCAGTGCAGCTCCGCCAACCCCTCAAGGAATTTAGGACCTGTAATTTGGGGAGTTTAGAACCTCCAAAACCTATTAATTCAATAGTTGAATTAACTATAATGTTCTGAATAATCCTTAATAGCCTCCATCTCCAGGAAATAGTAAGAATAGGTATATAGGGTCCTAAATAGGTTTGGTTCTTCATCCTAATATAATTCTCTGCAAAATCCTAATTCAAAATCCACTTCCCCAATCAGTGCAGAACTTATGAGTAAGTCAGGAGCTTCTCCTGAAGTACACCATTTTACTCCCAAATATTACTGTTTATTATCAACATCTGAAATTTGTCATATTGTTGAGGATGTTCCTGTATTTGTGATAAACTTTCATTTACAACAGTTGCTGAAATGAAAATAATTTTTGAGCAATCAAAGGATTCATTACCACATGCAATCAAAAAAATTTTGTAATTTAATTACTGGGAGCTTGGGCTGCTCAAAACTTTATGTGTAGACCTGAGCAGAATCCTAGCTCATCTTCTTAATTAGAGATAATATAACTCCTCCATGTCTTCCCTTTTCTGCATAGATTGTTCTAGATCTGTACAGAGATGAAGGGGAAATGTCAGACAGCAGTTAGAGGATAAAACAAACGAAAACATGAGAGAAGAGGCAGAAGAAGGAGAGGAGATTTATGAAAGAGGAGAAGACAAAACCACATTTAGCATGTGCTAGGTTTCCTTACTGCTTTGGTCATAACACTAAGAAATTTCCATCTGTACTATTATTTGCCCAGATCTCCTCAATGAGGCTCACCAGTGAAGCTGAGAGTCCTGAAATGGAATAAACCATTGTGAAGTCTCTAAAAACATGCTACAGAAAAATCTGCAGGACAGTCAAAATTTGACTTGTTTATTCTAAACAATTCTTATTTATTCTAAAGTATCTAATCTATAACATATACCTTCTTGTTATTTTGATTCCCAGATTTATGTTCCCTCTTGTTTATCAGATATAATCTTGGCATAGTTCTGGCACTATATTATTGAATATTTTTTCATGAATTGTAGACTGGTTTGAGTTGAAACGGTCCTTAAAAATCACCTCATTTCAATCCCTCTCCCTGCTGATTATGTTTCTTTTAATGTTGCCCAGGTCATGTTTGGCTTTCTGGTCTGTGAGTGCACTTTGCCAGGCCAAGTTGAGCTCCTTGACAACCAACACCCCAAATTCTTCTGCTCAGGGCTGCTCTTGATCCATTCTCTGTCCAACCTGTGTTTGTGTTTTGGATTGCCCCGACCCAGGTTAAGGACCTTGCAGTTGGCCTTCCTGAGCTTCTGGAGGTTCCCATGGGCTCACCACTCCATCCTCACACAGTTCCTTTGGAGGGCATCCCTGCTCTCCAGGGCGTCAGTACCACACAGCTTGATGTTGTCAGCAAATTGGTGAAAGCATGCAGTACCTCACTGACTAAATGTTAAACAGCGCCTGTCCCAAAATTGAGACATGAGGGATTGAGATTTTTAATTACTTTGAACAATTTTTGTCTTTAAGGATTCTTTTTCTAATTTTTTTTTCTTTTAAGGTTTGTGTCTTGATTAAATTTGTTAATCATTGCGACTACTAACATCTGAGATACTCTCAGGTCTCCTGTCAGATTTTCTACTGCTGGATTACTCACAAATCCAGTGATATAATGTCCTCCTGATAAGGATTCCTTGAACAGCATTAAACACCACCATTTAGGTGACTGAATTATGTTCATATCCAGTTTCCACAGACAATTAATATTTCCACAGGCATTTGGACAAGATTATTTGTTCTACCTAACTTAAATGTCATATTTTGGTCTCTCAGGTACCACTCTTACCTAGGTTGCACTTCCTGGGATGCCTAACTCCCTCCATTAAGCATAGAGTAATTTTGCCTAAATATTTAATTTTTGGAGAGTTAAAATCAGTTTAAGTGAATTTTATCCCATTCGTCTGTCTGTCATAGTGTTTTTCCTGACAGGTATTGTTTTAGTTTACAAGTTACAGTGAACCTGCAATCTCTTCTCAGGTTTGAACTGAAAATTAATGCAGCTTTCCTTTGGTAATCTTTCTATGCAACATTACACCCAAAATACAGCGGTTGAGGCCTTTTAATTGTATTCAGGACAAATCAAACTATAGAAAACAAACTCTTTGTTCCAGGTGTTGTTCAGCTGTCATGGAATACATGTGACAGTGTAAAATTATGGCATAAAATATGTAAAAAACTTTCAGAGAGTCTGTTACTAGACTGTTAAAGCATGTGAGATGTTACTGAAGTCGTCCCTTTGCTTCATATTAAATAATCAACAAAAAAAGTCAACCAGTATTTTTACCATATGGAAATAAACTGTTCTTACCATGCATATGGTAAACCATAAGGAAATTTGTTATGTCATTTTACCATTTCATATGTCAGTGTTAGGATATGAGGATGTCAAAAATATGAGATTTTCTAAATCAACTCCATAAAGAAATGGGGAAAAAAAAAAAGCAAGCTGCAATTCTAGGAAGAATTTCCTTTCATGAGTTGTATCTATATTGTAGTAGTTTCAGTTCAGTGCAGGGATGACCTACTTAGCTTCATGAGAGAAGGCTAAATGGTAATCCAGTACAATGAAAAATGTGGTATACACCATATATCTTGACAAGAAACAAAGTAAATTAGCCTTATTCCTAGCTTGATGCTGCAAAGAAAGACAATTTCTGGTATCTGAGCTAGTTTGCTTATCAGAGATATGAGAATCTTTCCACAATAGTCATTCAGGTCTATTGTGTTAGTATTACCTGTAAGAGTTATTTCCCCAGTGATTCCTGAAATTTTTTTCTAACTAAACAAGACACTTATGATGTCTGCCTAAATCAATCTATCTGTATGTATTGGTTAGTATCTGACATTTGCAGGCAGTAGAAATAGAGGTTTTTAAACCAGAGATGAAAAGATTACAGCTACCCCAATGGAGCTGCTCTGTCTGGCATCACCTGCATTGCCACAGGCTACATAAGAAGTTCCTTGATGCATTTATTAGATGTTTGTGTTTTGAATATATCTCCTGATACTGGATGTAAAAGGTTATTCTGCATCATGTTAATGTGCAAATCTAAAATAATTTGTAAATACCTCAGTCAGGCTGACAAATAGGGCTGTTGACAGTGCTGCTGCTGCAGAAAGAAAAACACTGGGTTATATGGGAGGAATCCTCCACACAGAAAACAGTATGGCACCAAAAACTTGAATCACCTGAGAGACATGAAAATGCCTCCAAAATACACTTCTCAGTGATGATTTGTGTGAAATTATGTCTGTAGATCTCTGAACAAATGCTGCAGAGTGACTGGATTAAAATCACCACCACAGACAAGTTGTGGGCTTTTTTTGTCACTACCTAACAACATACCTCAGTTTTGAAAAGAAATGTGTTCTCAGATATACATCTGAGAATGTCTAACTTGGATAAATAAAGGCAAAGAAGAGAGTATGTAACTGACACAAAAAGGGTAATGCAGAGTTTAAAACGAAGTTGCTTACATATAATTTGCCAGTAACACAGTTCAGTTGCATTATGTTCACAAAGAGCCCAGGGCAAAATTTCCCTTGTAGGTACAAGTTCTGCTCAGCATGTAGCCAGTAGGATCAGCTACAGGGACACCTTGACTCTGCTATTTCTATAATACAAAAGAAAACAAATGCACAGACATGAAAAAAAAAAAACTATACACATTTCTTCACTGGTGAAAATTCCTTACAGTCTGACTCCAAACAGAAAGTATAATTGGACAATTAGACATGATATTAAAAATATTTATGGATATCAATGTAGAATGAATATACTGCATATAACTATATATCTTATTGTGTTAATATGTAATCAATATGTCATTATGATTATCAGCAGTATTACTGAACTAATTTTCTCTTCCCAGGTATTTTGTTTGCATTAATTCACTGACACAAGGTAATGATATGTCATGCAATGCAATTATTCAAATCAATAACTTTCCATTTAATAAAGACAAAGTATAACATTAGCATTGGATACTAGATCTTAGTTCTTTCTGTTCTTTAACCATCTGTGAAAAGGAGAAGTTTTTAGATTCTAATATGGAATAAATTGCAAATACTGTAAAAGCTATTCACACCAATATGGGGTTTCTATTCTCCACTGATGATTCTCTCCTTCACATATCCATGGCCTAGATCCAGAAGGGATGCAAGTATTATGGTGCTAGATACCATTACCAGAGTGAAGTATGCAATCCACATTCAGATTTCTCAGTTTTCATAAAGGAGGGAAAAATCATGCATTAGTTTAAGCAGTTAATCCAATAGACCAGAGAATATGTCGACCTAATGACACTATGTGACAGACTCACTCCATCTGCCTAAGGGTAGGAACCAAATGCTATCTAGGATGTCCCGAGGTAATATTGTCCAGCATTCAGGTCCAGAGAGACACAAATCTCCCTTGTGGTTTTTTTTTCTTAAATGTCCCATAGAATCCCAAATGGCAATCCTAGTATATCTCTTTTCCTCATTTTCCAAAGGACTGCCCTTAAAAATGCAGCAATAAAACAGAGATGATTAGTTCTGTGCATCAAAGAAATGCACAGAACAGCCTTCTATTTATTATCTGCAGCCATAAGCATTAAAAGGTATATCTTCTTCCGTTAAAGTGAAGATGAAAGTTGTGAGACTTGCATTATCTTGTGAATCTGAAAGTGTATCCTTAAGAAGTCATCAAAATAACTGCAAGGCAAGCAGTAAAGAAGTGACATTAGCAGGAGTCTTCTAAAATCATTGAGTAAAGCTTCTGAGATACCTGTCTTAGGGTCAGAAGAGCTAAAATTCTGTGTGAATGAATGCCTCCATCCATCCATTCATTACCTGAAGCTCTTTTCAAAATTAATAATACTTTTGGCCTTTTCTTCCCCCACCCCACATATTTGGCCCACAGACTAATTATTATAAGAAAAACATAGAAGCATAATTATGGTAGTATAATTTCGATTCACTCCTGAGTTAAAAAACATCTTAATCCATATCTCCTTAGCTAGAACCCTCCCTTAAATGTGCATTAATCCCTTTGTAGGAGAAATATTTCATTGGACAGAACTTTCCTATTTGATCTCTTGATTTGATCTTTTCCGTCTTAACTGATTCTGCACAGAGGCATCTCACCCAAATACCTGGATTGACCTGTGCTGGTAATTTAGGTCATTGGCCTAACTGTGTTTTGCATATGCCCCATTTCTTTCAGGCATTTTGGACTTGCTACAAAAGATCAATCTGTCTGACAATTGTTACACTGGTGTTACACTTACCAAGCAGAGAGAAAACAGTTTTTCAACACTACACATGTTGTTCATAATCACTAATTTACACAGGACTGCAATGAACATCACAGACACAATCACCAAGCAAAAAATAAAAAGAAAGTACAAAGAGTGCTTTAATAAAAGCCAGTATTAAGACTTTAAATTCCTGGAAGATTTTTCAGTCAGGTATTCAGAATTAAAAAACACAAATTAATTTTCTGCTTACTAAGAAAAAAATAAAGGAAAATAAAGAGAAAGAAAAAGTTGTTCTTTTCCCCAGATCTCTAAATGCTGTATATTATTGCAAATAACTGTAATTTGTGGAAGAAAATAAAGCAACCAAAAAGATGCACAGTGGTTCACTAAATTATTCATTCAAGCATTATTGATCTCAGATGAATTAGCAAATGGCATGCTCTAGCTGAGTACAAAGTTATTCATCTTTGATTTTAATCTTAGAGAAAGCTGAGCTATATTATATTAATGAAAACCATAACAAAACACAATAGGCAATTTCCTCACAAAATGTTTAACAACATAAATTAAGAAACTGGTTATGTTCGTATAGGTCTATAGCAAAAATCAGAATTGTGACATTTGTGCTCCAACCTAATCAAAAGGATTTCTGAAAATTACAAGGTGATAAAAGTATTTTAAAGAGAAGGTGCAGCCTTACGGTTGTATCTTTAGGGGGAGTCTGGAGTCACTATTCTAGATTAGCCATCAGAGCCATATAACTCAGACCTTCTTAGTTTTGTCTAAAAGGAGATAATATAATTTCACTTCCAACACAATGAAGATTTGGTTTTTTTTGTCCAATAATACCCGAATCACAGTTAAAAATTGTGTTATCAAAACTTTGTGGTAGAAGATTTACATTTTGAGTGCCTCTGAGTGTTTGACTGAGAAGATATTTGAGAGAATATAGGTGGTAGAGGCAGGAAAAAAAAAATACAAACAAATCATAACAAACAAGCAGATAAGGCTTGTTGGATATTAGGTGTATCAACAAATTCACTCCCAGAACAAGGCAAAGCCATGTCTGTGAGTCATGTAGACTTATACCTTGCACAGAAAGTGTTTAAGATGAAGCACTTTGCAACAGATCATGTGGAGGAATCAATGAGGAATGTGAACGTTTTTATTTTGAAAGTAGTTGGCTCATAGATAAGGTAGGATTTAATTGCCTAAAATTGTTGCATAGCAGAATATCATGCCTGACCTCCAGGTGCAAATCCAGTGAGTTACATGTCTCTAGTATAGACTGTGTGATATTCATTCATCTTTTCAGAGGGTCTTCAGGTACCCCGAAGTACCACTGAAAAAAATTAACTTTGTGGATAGAAAATTCGAACCCACTCTCTGGGTTTATTTGCTGTTAAGCTTGAGAAATTCAAAATACAAACAGCTAGTTGCCGAAAGTATTCTGGTCACTTGGCTACAGCCAAGAACACTCTTCAACCCATCTTTGAAAACTGCACTGTTCTGCAGTATAAGATTTATATAGTGAAACAAAATGAGAAGAGGACTTCTGGAGGGGTTTTTGTATGGTATTTAGGTAACTCTGCTAATATAGAGAAATCTTTGGATATGATCCTTATAGGAAGACAGTTCTGATTTCTACATTAAATAATCCTAAACCTTATGACAAGAATCACGTTTCAAAAGTAATTTATCTTAGATGAAACCTCTAATTCTCATGCTACAAAATCCATCTCACTCTTTCACTAGACTAAAAAGGAACTTGTCCTTCCTTTTCCACACTGTGGTAAAGATACAAGCAGCAAAAAGCAGACGTCTTTTTACATCACAGCTGCTGTTTTTCTCCTAGATTAGGCCTTAATTTTCTTCTGACTCCCCTAGATCTACTAGGTTAGTGCTGTACTTTTCTAGCCGTTGTATAAAAGGTATAAAACTCTTTAGACTCTTTTATGAAACCCAGAGTTGGTAGTGGACTCCAAGGGTCACTAAAATAGACACACCTGGTGGTCCCAGGGATAGTGTTTGTCCTGCAAACTGCACCAGAAAGGGCAGCTGCAGAGATGACACTGACCCAGCCTGGCTCACCCTGAAGGAAAGGCAGGCAGAGCAGAGCTGTTGTGTGTTCTGTGTGTCAGCAGTCTCCTGGCCAGTGGGCAGGGAAGAACCAGCCAGGCCAAAGGGGCACCGTGCTCCTCGCTGCTGTCTGGTTCCTGGGGAGAACACCATGGCAGACAAGGAGGGCTGCCTGGATTAACACTGGAAAGAAAACCAATTCTCACAATGATACTCACAGAAGAAGCTTTTTTAGTTCATCCTGTAGACAGAATGCAACTGTCTCAATAACTTTTGTTTTTAATATGTGAAACACAGATACAGTTTGAGTGCATGAAGTCAGATTTAGACCCATATGCTCAAGGATGTTCAACTGGGAAAATTTTCATAGAAAGACGAGCACAAAACCCAACATTCACAATTGTACTACAGCTGTGCAGGAAAAGCAGTAAGAGTTCTCACTTCACACACAAAGAAATTGTCAAAGGATATTAGAGGACCTGTGCCCCCTTGGCTGTACTGTCAGCTCATCTACTGCATCTGCTGAAGGAGTGTCTGCAGTCTGTTTTGTCAAATAATGTACTGTCATAGTGTCTATTTACAGGACCTATAAACATTTGACTAAGAAAAAGCTTAAAACTTGGAAATGTAACACCAATCTGGCTGCACATACACTTTATGGGAAGGACAACAGAAGTTTACCTGAAAGAATAGAGGCAGAGTAGCCATGGGGTACCTTCTGGTCTTCTATTACAGGAACTGGGTGGACTTTGTCATCAGATGTTACATATGACATTCAGTTGATATAGTAAAGCAGTGAAAATCTATACCCTGCCTCACAAATACATTTTTATTTCAGAATAATTCCTTTTTAATCCACAGATCACAGCAATTTTGGTTCAAGCAAGCCACTAAAAATTTTTCAAGGGAAAGATATTTTCTAGACTTTCTCTATAATTGCCAGAAATAAAATTAAATTGTCCTTTAATTTATTAGTTTATTGACCTTTAACATCAAGACATCAAAATGTGTAAAACTTTAGCCCAAACTGTAGATAATTTGCCTCACTTACTATAAGTTTTACATATGCTAGAATGGGTCAAAAAATACTAAGTGGATGTCTGGATTTTGGTCTTTTGTCATAATGCAGAGCTGATATAGGAGATGGTATAAGGTTTGCTGTAGATTTATGTCCAATAATTAGAACCTGACACAGAAAATTGCAGTGGAATAAAAAATAGATGAAATTTTTGAGAAAGTGCTCTAACACAAATTCAATACCACAACTCTTGCTCTAAGACTTGAGACATGCAGTGAAAGTAAAAAATCAATAAGGAAGGCACTAGGAGACTGCAGCAAGTCTCTGTTTAATAAGACTTTCACAGCTTCTTTGCATGTGAAATCAAAATTCTTGTTACTTCAGTGGCTGTAATATATTGTGATTGTATTATATTAGGTTATGTACACTACAGATTGGATTTTCTGTAGCTCAAGTTTTTGTGCAAAGCTTCACACTGTTGGGACATCTCACATATTTGGAATTTGTTTGTAAATTGATGTGCAGAATTAATTCAGAGCATTTATTTTATTTTATTTAGAAAAGCTCTAGCTGGAGGTATCAGTTGCCTACTGCTGGTAGTGGCTGTTGGATTAACAGAAGAAAATTACTCAGTGAGAAAACCAACTAAGAATTTGAAGGAATTTAAATCAAAATTATTTCTTTTTTATTAGTGGGTTGTTATTTCCTCACATAGTATATACACTTATTCCAGTACTAAATGAAATTTAATGCACTAATAATGTTTGCTCTCTTCAGTGATGGGCTGCTAGGCCAGAGCAGCAGTGGCATGAACCATCTGCTGGCCTTTCCTGCAGTTCACTGGCATAGTTATATTGACTGATCTAACAAAACTCTTCCTCCTGAATGGGAAACCTTTGAGCTGTTATGAAGCATGGCTGGAAAATAAATGTGAACAAAACTCAGTCTTATCACCTGATAAGAAGAATGCTGGAGAAGTCCACAAGGATAAATTCAATTTGAAAAATTACTGCACTGTAAATGCATAAAATTATTTTCATGACTCAAAATAAATGTCAGAGGTGACTCAGTCACTCCATATCTCCCTATCTCTGCTGCTGCAGCTAGATGGTTTGAGAGAGGCTGGATGCTGAAATGTCAGGGGGAATATCAGGTAAGAAGTGTGTGCCCTCTGTTTTGTTCAGCAGTTATCCTGCCTTTTTATTTCAAAGTTTCTAGGGAAGCATGTTCAGTTAGGATTAATGGACTTTTAAGTACTAATATATGGAATCCAAGATAAGCTGCATAAGGCCAGAGAAAGGTCTTTACCTCTAAAACTCAAAGGTCTGTTGAACACTGACTGTTCCCTTTGCTGCTGATCAGAGGAGAATGAAATTTCCCTCAAATGGGAAAAGCCTTTTTTTACTTCTGTATCAGCCTGTGCCTGTGGTAAGAGTTAGGGTGAGCTGACACTGGTGTGCACCAGAAATGTAGCAGCTATTTTGTCACCTGCCAAGGACACTAGAATACACTGATGTCTGGGCAGCTGTTCCTGAAGCAGTTCTCTAATAATCTGCATGAGGGAATGATCCATCCTCCGGAAGGACCATGTTCTGTTCCCTCACAGCTATTCCCACATATTGGCACATAAATAGAGCTCTGAGATTTTCATCTTGGTTCAGTGTTTCTCTTCCCAACAGCCAGATATTGATTAACATTGAAAGATATGCAAATGCATTACTTTAAGAAACTCTTTAATAGTTTATTAGTGGTGTTAACATACTCTTCTGGAAAAAGATTCTAAGCTCTTTTTCCAACTTTGGTAAAACCAGGTGTCTTTCACAGCATGCATCAAATACTATAAAAGGCAATGTTGAAAAATATTTCTCTGATTGTCCCATTGTCAGTTCACTGACACCATTGTAGAATAACTTCTGACAGGAAAATGGTTGTGACTAAAGGTTGTGACTAAAGTAGTTGTCACATGAAAGTGAAATTTTGCTGTGTTGCAGGATATTGTCCTTTTGCTGGACCTTATAATAAGAAGAGAAAACATGTTAAAAAGAAAGGAAGCAGTAAGTTAAGATAATGCAACTCAACAGGGTTTGTTTCTGAGAACGTCAGCAGTTCCCATTAATTTTAGTAGGTATCAATAACTCTTGGATCCTCAGTCTTTTTGAGAGGGCAGATTTCCCAAATGATATGAGTTGGGTTTTTTCCAGAAAAATCAATGAGTGGATTCTATCTACATTGGTCAATGTAAAATATTTCAGATATGCATTGATTTAACTTAGAGAAGAAATATACTTCATAATTTTGACTTTCAGATTAAATTTAAATCAACCTTAGACCAATTATGTTGTCTATACAACCACATATTGTCACGTACTAGTTTTGACTTCTTACAAAGACTATACATGTTCAAGAATAACTAGCTTAAGACCTTTGACTTTTAGGCAATCTATACCCATGCCTGTATTGTCTCCAACCCACAGTCCTGATGAACTGCATGATAGTGTTTTACCTCTGAGCATTTATCTTCCCCCACTCCCATCATACTCACACGAACTCGAGCTAGTACAAGCTGCTGCCACCATAACCTGAACTGAAAACTAACCTAAACAAGACAATGGCAAATAAATGACCCAGTAGAGAAAGCTCTTGGCTACAGTAAAGCCAAGCCAAAATATGTATTTTATAATGTTCAAAAGAAGGAGGTCAGATGCAGAAGCCATAGGTGTGGCATCTGTTAGTTATGACAGAAAGATGTTTTCTGCACAGTGCAAACATATAATTCCTAACCAGAGTGCTGGGTGGAACTAAACTCCATTGAGCTTTATGCATAGAAAGTGGTCTGAAAATATAAACATCGTGTGTCTGCCTGTATTCTCTGCCTGTGTTTATCTGTTCCTGGGAATTCCCTCGAGGAATATCATGGCAACATCCAGGTAGGTAAAGTGGGTATAAACACTATGTCAGTCGACTTTTGCACAAAAGACTTCACCCTGTGGAATATTTTGACAGTGTTTCGTGCAAGAAGATCTGAAGAAAGGATCAGAGGCAAAAAATAAACTCAGCTATTTAAGAATTAGGGTCCAAAATCAAGATAATTAACAGAGAAAATACGGGATCAGGTCCTTAAAGCAGATAGGTAGCAAAATAACAGTTAATGTAATAATGCTATTGCCAGAAGGAAAAACCTCATTCTAGGTGAATAAAAATCTGATATTGGGGTAGAATGTGAAAAAGATAACATATAGATTCTTTAGAAACAGATTAGGCAACTGTTATAATAAGTGTCTAATTCTAGCATCTTTAAAAAATACGTGAATTGATGAGGCATCCTAGAGTAAAGAAATCCATAAAAGTTATGGAAAATATTTATTTCTAGAAAAAGATAAAGATCTAAAGAGAAAAAACAGGGAAAAAGTTGGAAGAAGGGCTAGGGAGAGCAACCTAGTGTGTAAAAGGTAGGTGTCAGTCATTCTTTAAAGATTCTAGGATAGAAATTGATCTAAGTTCAATAAAGAATTAGGAAAACTTTTGATTAAGACCCTGGATCAACCTACCTGGAGTTACCTGCCCTGGACCATTTAAATATCAGTATTTGTCCTGGAAAGATATATAAAAATATATACACACATTCTTAGCAGATTTGTAGCAGGTTACTTCCTCATATGCATAGCAACCTAATTTATCAGGTGTTTTTTAGCTCTTTTTTAGCCCTACAAGACAAATTAACTAATGTGTACATTTTTATGTACAGTTGAAATTAATTTTGGAGTTGAAAGCCAAATTATGAATTTAAAGTACATACACTTCTTTACTAAAAGGAAGAGAAAAAACCTGCCAGGATTATGAAACAGGAATAGTAGTGAAATGTGAGTGAATTAAACAACTACATCCTTTGCCTCTTATGGCCTGCATCAGAAATCCAATGTTGTTTAGAGGCTCTAGATCCAAATGAATGACTGGCAAAATTTAAAATTTCATTGAAGTGATTTTGGTAACAAGAAAAGAGTTAGGTCAAAAGACAGGACTTTAACCTGACTTCGATTCTATAATTGTTTCCTTATTTCTAGTTCTGAGTGCCTATTATGGGATGTGCATGCACAATAACAGCAATTTGGGATGAGAGATAAAATAACACCAGCAACAAAGGCATTACAAAATGATTAAAATGTTCTGCCTTTGCTGCTACTGCTGTGAAGTGTCTGAATTGTATGATTCAAAATCAGAACCATTATTGGATGGGAATAGGAGGCCTAATTTCAGTCAGTAAGACACTGAAATAATGTCTTTGAGATGATTGAACATTGCAATTATGGAAGCCATACAGGGGGTAGAATT
Organism: Vireo altiloquus; assembly: GCA_013396875.1. NCBI lineage: Eukaryota > Metazoa > Chordata > Aves > Passeriformes > Vireonidae > Vireo > Vireo altiloquus. Next base: position 1,089,081 of record VZRF01012563.1, read on the forward strand.
CTCAGAGTATAAGCTAAAGAGAACAGCAGAGCTGTTCAAAAGGTGATAGCTTTGCATCTCAACATCTTATCCTTTCTTTTATAACATATTGGTTTTGGGGTAGTTTACTTGGCAAACTTCAAGTAAAAAAGCTAGCCAGACAACCTGAAGAAAATCCAAACCAAACCCAAACCCAAAAAATGCGAGAGAACCCAAACTACCCCACAAAAACAAGAATATGAAACTGAAACTGTTCCTGTTGCTTATATTTGATCTTTATTCCACACCAACGGGGTCCACTGGCTTGGGGTTTTTTTCTGCAGCTGAGTGCAAATAAACTTGAAAAAGTATCACTGACCAAAATAATGATAACATATGTATTCATCTGTAGCAAAGTCAAAACTAGATGTAATGCCACTTCAGACTGTTCCAAATTTTATTATGAATCCAGTCTACCTCTCTCAGCATGATGAGCTTTCACTCCTGCTCTCTCTGCTGAATGCAGAGCATTACTGACATGAGCAAAGGTGAACTTTTCTGGGCCCCCTTATCACCCTTCAAGACGGAAAACACTTTTCAGAATATGATTGAAAGGCTTGTTGGTGCTGCACAGTTCTTCATGTTGAACCCTTGTCATGGGTGAGATGAACTGAATAAAATCCTGTGTGGATTTGAATACTGGGATTCACTTAAAACTTTTCAAGCTTATGGCTTTTACCCTTTTTTGATTATTTCACACACTCACATATTTTCCAAAGCCACATTCACTCAAGTTTTCATTTTCCATTGCTGGCAAAGCTGGGCAGAGTCATGCCAGCTGTGTGCCACAAAGCTGCCCATGGCTATGGGTCTCAGTGTTTGAGTGCATTACTGGGGTCTTCAGCTCTGCTGGAGTCTTCTGCCCATTTTACACCTTGTTTTTCTCCATTTGAGCACTCTGTTTGCAGATGCACAACACATCCAGACTGGTGGTTCTGCCTCATATCTTGTATTAAGCACGTGATTCAGCATGTGTCACTTCTTTTAGCCCCAGGTTTTGTCAAAATCCACAGTCTGTACCTTTTGCAGGTAGCAGGCAGTGGGATTATGCTTGGGAGTTCAAATGTTCAGTTTCAGTCATTCACACATACACACAATTATCTGCCACCAGTCAGCATTCATAATCTAAAGTATTTCTCACCTATTCCAACCCTCCTGATTCCCTTCTCCTTTTGAGCGTTTAGGATCTTTCATTATCTTGAGTTGTGTTTACTTCTCAGGGAAATCGAGGAGTGGATTGGGTTCCTGATCTCATTCCAGAACAGAGGCTGGGGGAAGTCACCACATCCCTTGATACAGGCTCATTGCTTACTCCTAGTAACTGTCCAGAAGAGTTTTCTTTCCCATGGACTTTGTAGGCTGACAGGGGAAATGAGCTTTTCTAGGCTGAGCTTAGCTTTTGTCAATACTCTTTCCTACGTCACTTACACTAAAAACCTCAGTGGAATGGTCCTGACATAAATTCATTTATGATCCTTTAGGCATCTATGCATTTTTTTCTAGATTTGAGCTTAAGTCTGTTTCCAAACCGAGAGTCCTGTACTGCCTAAGCACTTTTGAAAATGTTACAAGTTGAAACAATTAGCAAAGAACAGCACAGCAGCAGGCCCAGTTAAATATATCCAGGTAAATTAAGGTTTACAAAATCCAAATATTAAACATTTACAAAAATAGCTTTAACTGTTGCATAGTCCTACTTCTTCCCCTTCTAAGTGGTATTTCATTTTCTACTTGTATATTCCACCCGCAAGCAACAATACTAAGAAATTCTCATTGTGTACTTCCAGACTATCTAATCTTACATGAATTACTATTCCCCCCTGAAACATATATATTTTACTCTACAAACATACTGGCAGGTGTACATGAAGTTGAATTTATGCAAGAACATTTGCCTGAAGAGGACATTAGAGGTAAATTCTGGGTGTGATCTGTCTGGGATTTTCTCGTGTTTTAATGTGCCTTGACCTGCTCATCTCTTTTAATGTCTGCAGGCACCCTTGGGAAACTGCAAAGAGCTCTGATGGGCTGCTCTTCTCTGATAAAAGGCAGCAAGAGAACATTCAATTCCAAAGGTTTGTTTCTAAAGGACAGTGCTTGCTGGAAAGTGACTACAATAAAGAATAAAACTATTTTTGCTAGACCAGATTTTGCTGTCAGTTTAGAGTCCTGCAATTTCAGGAACAGCTGAGATTTGCACCTCTGCAACTGATAGGAAACCAGCGTTTTAATGTATTAAGGCAGAAGAAGCAATTTCCATTACAGATTTTCTTCCTCTGTATATTTTTCCCATTTCAAACTCTTTTCCTTCCAGTTTCTTGGAAGAGCTTGAAGCTGTTACTTTTCAAGCTGAAAAGTCCACACTTCAGAGACCTAGATGCCCAACATTGTGCCTCTTGAGCCTGCATTATCTCTGTGTATCAGAGTGCATCAAGTGTTTATCTCCGCTGTTCTGGTTTGAGAAGATTGATGCTTCCCTGTTCCTTCATAAATTGTTTCTCAAGTATGAGAAAAAGTGAGAGTCTCTCCAAAGTGGATTTCAAGGAATTTATTTATTTTTGTAGAAAGCTAAAAAAAATATTTGGGAACTACTGCAACATTTCTATTAAGCAATATTTTAGATAATATTTTAAGCACTTTAACCATTCAGCAGCTACTGAAGCCTACTGCACCATATGTTGCTTTTACAAGTATCAAGCAGCTCAAAAGCCACAGAAATCTCTGATATGAAAATTACGCTTCTTAAAAGTAATGGCTGTGTTGCTGGTGTGCTGTCACTGCACCTGATGACACAGGGCAGTCTATCCAGTATCCACAGCTGCTCCTCTCTGCTTCTTGCAGTCACACATTCTCTTTTGTCTCGGACCTCTTTGGGGAACAATTTCTTAATCGATGTAATCTTAACATGCCAACTGGAGCATAACTACTTAGCTAGTAACCCTCAGACACTGCTACAAGTGCAGAGAATTGAGATGTTAAAATAGCAATAGTAGTAAGGTATTCCTGTAGATGTTTTTCATGTGAGATGGACATCACAGGGCAGTAATGCCCACTGTCCTGGCACTGAGGTCCTGTGGGTCCTGTGAAAGTTTCACTGCACTTTCACTGTACTCTGTAGGTAGTTAATTGCCTCCTTCCTGAATTGCACCTAGAAGCAACTATACTGGACCTGTAGTATTTCACATCACTAAATCCCCAATCTGAGCATAGCTCTTCTAAGTGCTTTTAAATGAATGAAGTGCAATACTCTGAGTTTATTTTTAGAGCCGCTATGAAGTGGAATGAGCTTGGAATAGCTCCAGGCATATGCAGTCTAGGACAATTTGAATGTGTTCAGATGAGGTCCCCATATCCAGAGGGACACAATTACAGACTCAGCCAGGTATAGGTGTTGCTATTAGCACATTTATGCTATTAAACCACGAATTCTCCCATTGAGCCTTGCTGCCACTAAGGAGACATGCTTTCTAAAGTGCTATAAATACAAATGAAGTTTTTTGCTTGCTAAGGTCATAAATGGAAGCACAGTTTTCTTTAAGTACACTAATGTGCACAAAGTTTCTTCCAGTTCCTGTATTATTTTCATATTCATATTTGCAATTTTAGACTATACTGCTGAAAGGATTTTAGGATACCAGTCAAGACCTTTAGAAAACAGCTGACTGCAGAACATAATAAGAATTCAAAAGGCATTGTACTGTTCAGAGTGCCTTGATTTTCCTGTATTTATTTCTTATATTATTTTGGCATAATTTTTTTGTTATTAGCTTACAACAATTCACTGTTTGTTTACCAACTATTAATAAAATGTTAAGGTTATAAATAAAAGCAATATTAATTAAGAACTCAGAATGTAAAACTTAACCTTAGTAAGCATACAAAAAATATAATAAAAGCATTGAAACACTTTTCTGATTTATACCAGTGAAATGCCTGAACTTGATTGATAAAACCAGAAGCTTTGCTGAAAAGGCATATGTCTGTAACGAATTGTTCAGAAATATCTAAGCCACTCCTCAAAAATGAAAAAGACTTTCTTCTCTGGATATGATCCTCTGTACTGCAAGGTCATTTAGGCTGGCTCAGATCTTACCATAAATGTGTCGAGAACCACATACAACAAGTAATAATAATAATAAGGCCACTTGACAAAAATGATTGCCTGTGTGTTGCAAATTAAAGTCTTTCCTGGGAGCTATACAAAATATATAGTGACAGCAAATAGATGTAATTCTTCAGTTCCTTGCTTGGAATCAGCCAGTGCTTATGTTCACACAGAGAGAAAAAAATACCCATAGCAGCTATTCGTTGTTGAAGCTTATAAAATGGACTGTCACTCTCACAGGTGCACAGGGATATTAGCGAGGCTCTGCTCCTCCCAGGGGCTCCAGAAGCAATTGGCCATTTTTCTCCTTTCAGTGTCCACCAACACAGAAGTAACTAGATCTGTGCCTGAAAGAGGAAAGGTTTTTGCAGAGGTGACCCTGAGCTGAGTGGAGGAGAGCTGAGCAGACACTGCAATGACATTCTGGATCCTCATGGTGTTCTGAGCACTTCCTCTCCTGCTATCCCAGGCAGACAGTCTGGTATCAGCAAAGGGAGCATCTTCTTCTCTGCAACCATGAATGTTCTTATGGGTGCAGTCTACTTTCTCTAAATTTATGGTTAAAACCACTCTAATACCTGCTTCAGTTGACAGTCTAAAAATTTGGGCTGTATCTGACAGTTCTTACCTGCCGTGCATCTACCTTCTCCAAACACCTTTTTATTTGGGAGAAAACTGTTTTCTGAGACAGTGAGGTTTTTCACCTTGGTTTTGATATGAGACTTCCCACATCAAACAGAGATTCTCACTGTTCATCATCCACAGTATTTTTAGCCCAGTGCTCTCTTCCTACAGTGTCCTAGGGCTATAATCTGAAAAGGAGTAAAGTCACACCTCTGGGTATGACACAATCCACCCAAGTGTTTGTGTGAGTGTTGGAGAACATATCTTTGTTATAACCTAAGCAGTGGAGAGATCTATGTGTCTTTGGTACATATACTGGCAAAAATCATGCTTTATCTTCGTGACAATGGTCAGGATTGTTGGGGCATAGAATTTCTGAAGAGGTTTCACTGATGCCTGTCTTCTAATATTAGACTTCTAATATGAATATCTAAGAGTATCTGAGCACTGGTACAGGCTGGGGGCTGAGCTGGTGGAAATCAGATCTGCAAAGGCCCTGGGAGTCCTGATGGACACCAAGCTGCCATGAGCCAGCAGTGCTCCTGTGGCCAGGAAGGACCATGGTATCATGGGGGGCATTAGGAAGAGCACTGCCAGCAGGGTGACAGAGGTGATTCTGCTCCTCTACTCAGTCCTGGTGAGGCCACTGTGGACTGCTCTGTCCAGTTAGGGGCTCCTCTGTTCAAGAGAGACAGGGAACTCCTGGAGCAGGTCCAAAGATGCTTTAGAGAAGAGGAATGGCAGAGGGAGTATGGCCTGTTCAGCCTCAAGAACAACAGAGAGGGGACCTCATCAATGGGCATAATTGTCTGAAGAGGGGATAACCAGATGGATCCAGGCTCTTCTCAGTGATGACAAGCAGTAGGGCACAAGGGGTAGAAACTGATGCACAGGAACTTCCACCTGAACATGAGGAAGAACTTTACTGAGCAGGTGACCATACACTGGAACAGATTGTCCAGAGAGGCTGTGGAGTCTTCCTTACTGGAGATATTCCAGAACCCTCTGGATGCAGACCTGTGCCATGTGGTCTGTGATAACCCTGCTTGAGCAGGGAGACTGGGCCAGATGACCCAGTGTGGTCCCTTCCAACCTGACCCACTCTGGGATTCTGTCATTCTGAGTACCAAAGAATAACTACATACAAATGAACTGTGTGATCCTTTTCAGCTTTTTCTGCTTATTTCCACAGGCAGCCTTCACACTGGCATCTGGAATCATGGTCTTAAGCTTGGAAAACTTCTCTAGCTCAGGACTTCCAAAGAAGTTGAAGATTGCTGAATTAAAAGTTTTACTATTTTTGTGTCTGTGTACTAAGCACCAAGGTTCACATCAAGTTGTGGATTTGGAAGGACATGTTCATTCCTTTAGTATGGGTGTTAAAGTGATCCCCAGACATGCCTTCTGACCCTAAACACTCTGTGATCAAACCTGAAATTTATTGAAAACAATTTGTGCAATTCAAATAATATATTTCTGTTAATACTCTTAAATTTTTTTACAAATAAATTCTTTCTTCTAGGTTATGACTATTTTAATCAATGTCTATGATTTCAGTTGTCAAAAAAAACCAGTATGAAAAAGTAAATTTCATGACTGTGCTTTGATGGTGGCTAAGGGACAAGATTAAATACATTGCTATGTGCACACCAGAGGAGGAAGGTGATGTAGTTAGTTTAATGAGTTATTTATGGTTTTGAAGTATCCTCTCAAATATTGAAAGTAATGTGACTTTAATGAGCCATGTGCAATCGGTAGCTTTTGCTTTGTTGAATATTTTCCTCAGGGTAAACTGAGTCATTAATAATAATTAGGAATTGAGTAGCCAGTTACAGGGTTGAGTAGGAAGTGAGGTAAAAACCATGCTGTTTGGAAGCAATATATCTATACATTCACAGAAAGGGAGTCTGAGGTCATTAAAAGCTGTGGGCTGGGATTAGTGGGCTCTATCATGTGCATTATTAATGAATCTAACTAGCTCATGCAACTGAAATTTCTGATTAATCATAAATGAGGTATCTGTAAATAGAATAATTCAGCATGAGGTAAACAACCGGATTTTACTATCCAGTGGAAGGAAATTGTAGCAGTAGATGGCAGATGGATTTAAATTTAGATTATATATAGAATTAGATAAGGATAAATATAAATCAATAAGAAGACTGATTGCATTTCCTTTTTTTAAATCTGCCTGACACTTGCTTCATTCACTGAGAAGTTTTTCTTTAATGGAATGCCTTCATGTGCTTCACCTTTTCAAGTTTTTTCTACTCTTCACTATGAAAACTGAAAATTTGATGAAAATGAAAAACTGTTTCATTTCACTATGAAAACTGAAAATTTGTGCACTCTCTCTCTTCCGTGCCTTGGGTAACAACACCTCTCACTGGACCAGGTTGCTCCAAGCCCCATCCAATCTGGCCTTGAACACTTCCAGGGATGGGGCAACCACTTCTCTAGGCAAACTGTTCCACCACCACCCTCAAAGTAAAGAATTGCTTCCCAAGATCCAATTTAAATCTACTCTCTTTCACTTTGAAGCTATTCCTCCTTGTCTTCCCACTACAGTTCCTGACGAAGAGTCCCTCTCCAACTTCCTTGCAGGTCCCTTCAGATACTGGAAGGTTTATATGAGGTCTCCACATAAGCTTCTCCAGGTTGAACAACTTTCTCAGACTTCACAGGGGAGGTGCTTCTGTCCCCTTGTCAGCTTGGTGGCCTCCTCTGGACTTGCTCCAAAAGTTCCATGTCCTTATTGTTTTGGTGGCACCAGAGCTGGGTGCAGTACTCCAGGTGGGGTCTCACAAGAGCTGAGTAGAAATCCCTCCCTCGACCTTCTGTGGGGCTCCTTTTGATGCAGCCCAGGATTCCATCGACTGTGAGCACACATTGCCCTCTCGTGTTGGGTTTTTCATCACCCTCAGGTCCTTTTCCACAGGGCTGCTCTCAATCACTTCTCCACCCAACCTGTAGTGTGTCTGGTGCAGAGTCATGTAAAATTGAAAGCAGCATAGTACACTTTTTCCAGAGAATTCTTCTTTTCAAGACCGTCTCTAAGTCAACAGGGGATTAAAACCTGATAGGATTGTGCCAAACCCTATGTCTGCAAAGCATTCAGGTGCTTCTTTGGACAGTGGCTTAGACCATGAGATGATTAGTTATTCTGCCTTTAGAGCAGATTTAACTTTCCTATAGTAAATAAAACCTGGGGCCACACAGGGGAAAAAAAAAAACCTTGAGTAGCTGCTCATTAAGTAATCATCATCCATTCCATCCACTAAATGATATGAGAGTGTGAGGGAAAATTTTGCAAATTCATAGAATTTCATATAATACATAATACATATCCACCAGAGGGCAAATTATGGTAACATTTGAATTATTCTGTTCAGCAATTTCATACTTCTCTTGCTGTTTCTTGAAACATTATATCTGATAGCTATTAATGTGTAGTGTTTCCTTCAGGAGTTTTGCTGATGTTTATTTATAAGTCACCATATTCTGCGTGATTGTTCCATTTGTTAGCTTGGATTTCATATATTTTTGTACTAGTGCTTAGGCAGCTTGGGGCCAAGGAGGTGGTTAAGGCCCAAATCCAATTTGTTTTACTGCTTAACTGCTGCATTCTCATAGAATATGGCATCTAGAACCTGGAATGTGGTTAAACACATGCCACCATGGCATGAGACAAGAAGTTGTCAACCTCTGAGGTCCAATGCAGGGAAATAACCCAAGCTGACTAGGGAGATCCACAGATAAATTAACATACCTATTATAGTGTCTACAGTAACTCACTGGCTTTGAAAAGCTCCTGCAGCCACAGGATTAGTTAGGCATCCTCCTTCCCTCTGCATAACCTTTTTTCATCTGCTAGACAACCACTGCAGTTCAAATGCCTTGATGTACCAACTGCTCTGAGACAGATGAAAGCCACTGCACCTCATCTCTAATTGCCTGATTTTTCTGCTTGACCAGTAAGTACCTAGTAATCTCTCTAGTGAGCTCTTAATGGTGGCTTAGATGACAAGACTGATATTTCTAGTGGCAAGAAGTCAAGTGTACCTCATTTAAATTGGCTTTTTCAGAATGAAAAGCCAAAGAAGAATGTGATTTGCCAAACATAAAGAGAACAATTTCAGCAATGGTAGTTGATTGCTACTACATAGCATCTTTCAGCAAAGGATCTGGAATGAAATTATAAATATTAATTTCTAAATTTAAACTAAACCAAGTTGTACCAGGCAGGTAGAAGACACACAAAATTTTTATAACTTTCATTCAAATTATACCACTTTCAAAGCACCTAAAATATAAGGCATCTTTCTAATTTGAAGCTGCAGTGTAAACTGTCTCAGAGGAATGAAATCTGTATTATTTATTTGTCCTATTTGGGTATTTTGATGTGAACAGACTCCTTATAAAGTTTTAAAAGACTTTTGAAAGTTTTAAAACAAGGTATTGCTTTACATGCCATCTAAAAAAAAGCTGATCCAGCACAAAATAACCATAGTTTACTTACTCGTTTCTGTGACAGTCTAGACTTAAGTTTTTGTCATCAGAAAGAACAAGCATAAGACTATTTAATTCAGCGACATAACTTTAAGGTAGAGCTAGAATGGATGCTTGATAATTTTTTTAATTCCGTACATTTTATTGGAGTGTCTAAACTGGCAGTTCTTATTCTCAGAGATCAGAGATTTTTTTCACATAGGTCCTGTAGAGAACATCTGCTAACATAGAATCTATGTTTACTTTGGAAACTCATCATGGCCTCAGTTCTAGGCACTGGATTTTGCATTAGATCCATTCCTAATTCCAACTTCAGATATACAAGACAGAAAATAGGAAAAAAAAAATACAATTGAATGCTTCCTAACAAGATGAGACAACACACTCTTTGGCAGACCTCTAAGAGCCCCAGTGGAGTGGAGAGCCTGAGAAGGGTCTCTGGCTTCTTCCCAGTGTGTTGTCAGCACCAGGCACCAGCCTTGCCAACCTGGCAGCAAAACAGCAGGAGGAAATCACAGCGACCTTCCCAGTGCCCTGTGCAATCCTCCACCTCTAGGAAAACTAGCAGGAGGGAATGAACAGAGGAAGTGCCCAGCAGGCAACCATAGCATGATATCAGTTTTATAGGTCAAACCACCCATGAACACATCTTGGTGAGATTTCCTTTCCAGGGGCAAGCCTACCACTTTTTCCTAGTTTTATAGTCTCTGTACAGTAATATTTTCTGAAAGGTTACATTTTTACATGGAGTAAAAAAAAAGTAGCAGCCATGAAAACAAAAAATAAGACATCAAGCAACTTGTTAAAATAGTTGAGGTGTCATTTCATGAATCATACATTGTCCAAATCAACATGTATTAGGAATAGTCTTATATTAAAGAATTGGATTAAAACCTGGCATTTTCTTTCCCCTGAATTGAGATCTTATTTAATAAACCTAGGAGAGAACTCTGTGTTTGTTTAAATCTCTGTGGAGATACACGGGTGCAATTGAAAACAGAGGTTGTCCTTTGGGGAATAAAGGTAAACTTTCCCAGGCATCCCATTGTTTTTAATTTATCAATAAGCAAGGTCACTATTCTAAAACATAAATAAATAGGTAATATTTAAATCAATCTACAAAAGATAGAAAAAGAAATTTTCTAAATTTTAAAAATGATTGCTTATAAAGTGTTTTTAGTTGAAACTTATTGCCCTATCTTAGCAAATTCTTCACTAACTATATAAAACAAAAAAACTCCTTCTAATGTGTTATGCCAGAAAGCACTTTCTTACACAATGGCATTAACAGACTGATATTTGTAAGTGTATTGATGTGTCTTCTAATTAATTTACTTTAGCCAGGGCTAAGCCTCTTTTTTATCAGCTATTGTGAATACATGTACAGCTGTTCTTTCTGTCCTTGACTTATTAGAAACCTGAAGTATATAAAGAAAAATGTAGTATTCAATAGTTATCATTTAGACTTTTTAGAGTCCATTCCAGTGTACCCTAGTGCTTCATTAAAAGGCTCTAAATTTTTGTCGATGTCTTTGCTGATGGCCTTTGTGACAGGCTCTTCAGACAACATTTGAAAAATACTACTGAAAAGTGCGTGGAGCAAGAGGTTATGTTTCGAATGATAGCTTGTGGATATAGTAAATATAAAGAAAAACATCTTTCAGTCACTTTAGATGTGTATAAAATAAGTGTTACACTTATAAAATGTGTTCACATAGTGCTGCAAGTTACTGGCTTCTAAAAAGAAAAGCTAACAAAAATATACAAAAAATAAAAATAACAGTAGTTACAAAAAGGATTTCTCTGAGAACTGGGGGACTACAATGTTAACTACTAAACATCATGAATGCAAATAAACAGTAGAATTTACATTACTTCCAGCAAGTAGAAGACAGTTTTCCAAAACATTAAAGTCACTGCAAACTCAAAAGCAACAGGTAATTAGGGAAAAGCTGAAAGTTCCCTGCTTTAAAATCATGTTTTTAACTTCAAGACATCACAAAGTCAGCTTTTACAGAGACAGAACTCATTGCAGTGTTAGCTTAGGGAACTATATTGTAAACAGTTTTCTTGGAAAATACACTTGTAAATGTTTTCAGTTTTAGTAACCTATACCTTTTGGTATAAGTTACAATTCCTGCACACTGTACTCTGCAAGGATGCAAATACATGAAAACATTTTTCCCCTTACATAAAAATGAAATAAAGCACTTAGTGAATCAAAAAATCACAGAATGCAAAAAATAATTATTTCTAAATATAATTTTCCATATTTTAATTTGTGCTCATACCTGCCTGTACTGCTACTGGGCACCAAAAGGAGACTGGCTGTGCCATCTTTCTTACCCTGCTCCAGGCAGGTATTTACACACATTGGTAAGATCCACCAAACCCCCTGAGCCCTTTCTTTTTGAGCTGAGAAGCCACAGTTTGCTCAGCATCTCTTCATGTGTCAAAATCTGTGAATCACCTAATCACTCTCATGGCCCTTCACTGAACTCACTCCAATGTATCTGTGCCTCTTGACCCCTGGGAGTCACGACTGATGATTCATCTTCTCGTGGTCTTTGAGCCACTGACCACAACATTGACTACATTCTTCTATAATACAGTGTAGAATTCACACATTAGCTTATAAATGTCTGCAGCAATTATTAAATCTCGTTTTAAACTTAAAACGGCCTCGTTCTGTGCTGCAACACAGCCCCCTTCACTCTAAATTATGTGTTTCATATATGAACAAATGAAAATATAAATCTTGTTTTTAATTTCCCTTGGACAGTTTTCCAAACATATTTTTCGCTTACTTAATAAAAATGGCACTCTGGAATTTTCTTTCCTAGGGTTTTTGTTTGAATGTTTATTTCAGATGAGGCATGTACTTTTGAGCAGAACTTCCAATTCTCCTCACATCTGTTGGCATCACAGAATGATCTGAGTGCACAACATGGATTTTTCATGCATGAAGTAGGACTGGAAGCTGTTGTCCAGTACCACATCAAATATGCTTCAGTTGCTAAAGGCATTGAGTTAAAGAGTTTAGGTCATATGCAGTCTGAAATAAAACACCATAAAACACATAGGGTCCGTGTTATTTTGGTATTAAAGGCGTATAAGGTGTATAAGGTGTATCAAGGTGTATAAGGGCTAATCAAGAAAAATGCTTGATGCTTCCTGAAAAAAAATGTGCTACATAATCTATTTGGAGACTTTAAATACACTACAAAGAAATTGCTTGTACATATGATGCACACATATAGTAGTTCCCAGTTTAAATCTAAAATTAACACAAAAATGCTGGAAATTTTTATTAACTCAAAATGGAGAAATTCAAGTAACTAGCAATTAAATCTATTCACTATTGGAATTAAGACAAATATTGTGATAATCTATCAATTATATTTAGGAAAAAATCAGATTAGGAAATATACTTGAAAATTAATTTTAAAAATGAGAAAATATTCTGAATAATCTTTAAGACACAATATTTTGCTAATGTGCTCTGGAATTCTCCAAAACCCTTTGTGGAAGCTTTGGGATCTTTGAGGTTTAACACTACAATTTAGAAAATTTTAGGCAACGTGAGTCCTTTCTAAACTGGCATTAAGGCAAATACTTTGAACAAACTTGGTACATTTTTGGAAATGGAGTCAAACTTCCCTCAGTATACCTGCAGGTCCCAAAGAAAGAGGAGGATGAACTGCACACACCCTGTGTCTTACAGCACAGCTCTTACACTCTTTGTGTGGCATGGGGTTCTCAAAAGTACTTAAAGTAATGAAGTTCCTTTGAAACTCACTGGGATATTACAGTCATTACACTCACAAAATCCTTTTAAGCTCCTTTAGCCTCAAGTCCCTCTTTCACTTGTTTCATATTCATCCATCATATAAATGATTATGTGAAGTGATCTTCAGGCCAAATGATAGTGTTCACATTTTGAGTGAGGAGCTCTGTACTCTTTCACTCGGTACCCTCACTTCAAATGAACTGCTTGACATGTAAGGTACCAGAGGAAGCTTGACAAAACCTGAATGAATTTTTTGATTGTCTTCACTAGGTATTAGATGAAGCTGACTGAAAGTAGGTATTAAGACCAAGTTCTGTGAAACTGTTTGGATTACCTGCTTGGAAAACAGGGTATAGCTTTGAGCATGAGTCAAGAGCTGGACCATGTCTTTCATAGATGTGCCAAAGTCCATCTTAGAATGCATGAGATTTTTGACACCATGAATCTACTTTAAAAGGTAGATCAAACCTTACTGTTAAATATAATTTTTCTGTTCCATAACTAAACAGTTCTGGAAAGCAGTTAAGCAACATCAGTGTCCCAAGGGAAAATACATTTTTCTCACTCTTCAAAAATATCTGTTTAAATTATTATTAAAACCTTACCATTTTGGAGGCTTTAAAAGTGTTCTATTTCAGTATTCATATGACATTTTTCTTGATTCTTAACCTCAACTTCAGTCTTTGCTACATTAAGTAACATGTTTTTCCATCTCTGCATAAATGAAGAAATTTAATTCTCTTTCTCTGTATTTTATAGGAATATTTTATATATTATCACTTATTTTCTTTATTTTATTTTCTTTATCCTAAATAACCCTGGATTTCTCAAATTTTCCTTGTAGCATTCCATTTCTTTTAGACAACCCAAACATCCTTATTCCTTTCATCTCATCTATTCTCATCTGATCATACAATTTGCAAAATATAATGATCAAAACTAAGAATAGTATTTTAGTTTATGATCTTCAATCCCTGAGTACACCATAAGATTATTTATTTTCTTTTACTTCAGGTATTCTGGTCACACATACCAATATGGTGTTTGAATGTTTGCAATATTTTTGCAATTAAGGCACAATTGTCTTAAATTCAGTTTCTGGTCACAATATAAGCCACAAATGCTTTTAATTGTATTGTAAGATGTTTACTAGTTCACCATCCCTTATATATAAAAATTATTTTCTTACCTATGGAGAGAATTTAATATTTCCATATTAAAAGGTCTAGTGAAAGGTGTCCCTGTTCAGAGCAGGGGACTTGAAACTAGGTGATGCCTAAGGCCTCTTCCAATCTCAGTCATTCTATGATTCTATGATAAATTGGAATATATCTCAGAGCATTTAAATTTTTCTGGATAATTTTAATATGACATACGAAACAACCAGTAATTTCGTCTGAGAAATTAATTAAACTCCTCTAACTTACATCAACTGAATTGTAGATCAACATTTGTTATACAACCAACATGCCAAAGCAGATATTTGTACAAAGCCTCTAAGAATACCTTTAGAGTATGGTTTGCACCCATCTGATAAGATTCATCTGTATTTTGTGGTCTTAACAAAGACAGTTTGAAATCTTGCTGCCATCACATGTATTTTTATGACTTGTCTACTTACCTGTTCTTTATGCTAATTTTAGAAGAAGATCAGATTGGCTTCCTGTGACTTTTTCCTGACAAATACATGTTGGCAGTTAATCATCTCCTGTTAAATTTCCATCAAGGCTGATTCTTACCACCAGTAATGGTGTCTGTCCCCACCAGAATTGTATACTTCTTGGTAAAAACTTTCTGGGTCTTGCTTCTCTCTTGCACTTAGTGTAGAAGGTGCACTTGGAAGATACCCACACAGGCTGTGTTTGTGCTGTAGCCCTACTGGGAATTTCCCTGGCTAGCTCCAAGGTGCCCCTCTGGAATGGGACTGAACACTTAAACTGATGGACACTCTGGTGTGCTGGGATTTTTGGTTTTTTTAGGAGGGTGCTGACCTGGATGCTCCTGGTTACAGGGAAATTAAACAAGGCAGATTTTCTGAGCTGACAAATAAAACCAAAAAATGCTCCATGGAATTCTTTGCTACCTTGCTCTTTCTTGCACAGTATCCTTCCATTTTGCTGACTTTCTCCCAACCTCAACAGAGAGAGATGTATGGCACCTAAGAAGTTAATGAAGACAGTGCATTGACAAGGTCCTTTAAAAGACAGTGACCTTTTTTTAGGTATGATAAATTAATAGTCTTGCCTTGGGGATGTTATCTAGACAGAAAGCTGCGTTGTCTTCTTTCCTTTGCTACTGTCCCCTTAGAGCTTTTCTGCCCTACATGCACACACACTCTCAGCACACACAATCATGCAAACATGCACATCTACCACAAAATTTTCTGTTGGACTTCCTACCAGCTACAAGTATGAGATCTACCACTGGTCTAGGGGATATTAACAGCTTGTAATTTTCTGTAAAACCTCCTGTTTCCATGAGCTGAAAGTAAGCCAGCTGAATCCATGACCTTGGTTTTCCAGGTCCCCTTTCTCACTACCATCCCTGCTTTTAAATACAATCAGATTGGCTGGATTTGGAAGCTCAGACACTTATCTAAGTTCTCAGAGAAAATTTTCCTATTTAAGTAGCCCTGATAAATTTTATCAAATCTGGGCCTTTGAAAAATAACCAAATATTCTGATGCTGTTCCTTTTGCATTTCAGAAAAGAGCTGTAAATTTTTGTCAATGATGATAAGTGTGTTAGCCAGTTGACTGCAACTGCCCTTTTCAATGGCCCAAATAAGCCATCAAAGTGTTTAAAAAAAACCCAAACAAAACAAAACCAAAGATCTCAGCATGATAATTTGATATTTTTCTTGCTACAGCAAAGTACCTATTTTCTTTGTTTAACATTTTTATGGCAATGCAAGGCTTTCCTCTTATGTTTTATGTCCAATGCTAAATATATGCATTTTTTGAGCTCTGACTCCCTGAACGTTCTTACATTTTTAGTCTAAATGTATTCACAACCATGATTCTACATATCCTTTTGCTTGAAGATTTCCTCCCAAAAGCTTAAAACCCTCTCTGGAAGGTTTTATTGACAGCAATATTATCCTCTCTCAGCCTTTGTTTCACTAGACTAAATAGGTCACACACTACTAGCTCACACTTTGATGACAGATATTGCATTCCCTCATTCATTTAAGTACCTTGTCTCAGCATCTGTTCCACTCAGAGCTTGCCTTTCTTTTTGGTCCCTTGCAAACTTGGTCTCCAGACCCACTGCTGTAGCTCAGCCAGAAGCCCTCTTGACTTTCTTCTAAGACATTTGGTTATCTTTTGCATTCGCTTTTAGGCATAAATTATATCCATGCTCTTTGAATGTAATCCTTTTCATTTTTTCCAGTGAGGTTATTTTAATGAGGAGGATGAGGAATATATCCACTTAGCAATCAGGATAAAATAAGATAACATTACAAATTGATACAGTACAGATATATTTTTCTGACTTATTTTTCATGCAGAAGTGCTTTGACCTTGTTTCATTTAATTTTCCTACATAAATCAGTTTGAGATGGCTGGCTACAGCCACTTCACATTCAGATGACTGTCTGTATCTCGGAAAGGAAACAGAATATCAGAAAATATCAGATTATTTTAAAGCACAATCTCATGAAGTTTTCAAATTTTCAGGCCAAACTCTATCAGACTGCTCAAAAAAAAACCCATACTCTCTGATCTTGATTTTTCCAGCTGAATAGTAATGAATCTTATTTAGTTTTTAGTCACGTCTTCAGTGTCATTTGATGTTTAAGTAATAACTTCACATTTAGACACATTGTAATTTACATCCTTATGTCACAATATTTTAATGGGTTTACTTCTAAGAGTAATGTTTGACCTTTAAATAAACATGTATGATGTGATTGCAAGAATCAAAGTTCCGTTTTATTGTTATGTTATGTATGGATAAATGGCACAAGATTATGATATGGTAAGCAACATCGGAAAAGGGCTGTATTTCATGTTGTTTCTTCAAAAGCTTAAAGATTCAGGTCCTGGCTGATATAATGGAAAAATGTATCATTTTTACTTACACCTATATATATGTAAAGCGCACATTTCATTTATCTTCAGGAAAGTTTATATATTGCATATAATAAATAGGTTATAAAAATATACTTATTAAAGAGGATGAAAAATGAATTGCAGAATCTAGTTTAATCATACTTACTCTTTTCCCACGGTATAATTTTTTTTTTTTTTATCAGATGCATTTAATGGGTATTTAAAAGGGTAATTCCAGAGTTTTGGGCTGCTCATGAGTTCATTTTGATTTCCACTAAAAAGAATTTTGGAATTTGAGATATTGAGGGCTTTTGAGCTTGAAATCTGTTATATTGTTTACCAATTAAATTTTTTCCCTTTTTTTTTCTTAAATTTCTTTTGCCTTAGTGGGCTGAAAATATTAGTAGTATTCTTAATAGAATGAGGAATAAAATAAAATAAACTTATTATTCTATATTAGCCTCTACTCTTCTCAACTATTGACTTAGATTGCATTGGATTTCTTTTTTGAACAAAACCATTCTCATAAATTCACAGAGCATAAAAATAATCCCTTCTCAATTTCACCTCCTCGCCTTGGAACCTGTGAGATTCCTGTGCTGAGGATGTGCACAGATGCATGGTCAGCTGTTCATGGTAAATCTTGTGATGCACTGAACCAAATGGATATGAGCTGTTCAGCAAACCCCTGGTACCACATCTAAGCTATCAGGATGTGTTCCTTAAAAATAGAATGAACAATGAAAAAGGAAATAATTTGTATTTGAAAACATCTTTTAATTTTGAAACATCTCATTATTTTATCTCATGGAATTTGGACAGCAGTACCACTCATTTATGGATACAGCAAATCATTACATCCTTCCCCTGATTCCCATGCTTGGGGCCTTCCACTCCCGACTGAGGTATGGTGCTCATGTTCCATTGTACAGGAGCCAGGGTGGAGTTTCATTAGTAAGAAGTGGCCAATATGTGCTCAATACACATAGGGAGCCTTTGTGTCAGCTAAAGTAGCACAGGAAGAAATATCTCTCATAAAAAACTGACTTCTGGTTGTATCAGCACTTGAAATGGCTCACAATGCATTAAACAACACTTTTTTTTTTTTTAATAGAAGACAAAAACTTTGTTCCACTCTCCCTTTAACACAGAAAATTTCTTAAAATCAGGTTGAATGACTGGAATCTAGGAAAAAAAAATCTCTTAGTGTATAAAGAAAGCTTTGGTGATGTGTCAGATACTATACTTCATCTAAGCTTTCAGAAAGGAACTGTGATGATATTCCCTGTCAAGTTCACATGAAGATCTCTTACCCAAAGAGATAAACTGCCTCTGCTTTCATTTGAAAAAGCCTACCATGATTTGATGAATCAAGAGAATTTGGATGGACTATTTCTTAGGAATCTTACAACTCCTCCAGCTGATCAATCAGTTCATGAAAACATGAAAACATAAGCACTTTTCACTCTCATCTGTCTTTCAAAAGGTCAGCAGTAATACAATGTGACCATTGGTTTATACTGGCCCATCTCTAAGTAAGGAAAAACATCCAGTTTATATGATGCTTCTGCTGGCTAACAGCAATAAAATATCACTGACCCCACCAGTTTGTCTGTCACTGTGAGAAAACATGGCAATCCAGATAAATTATAACTATTAGAGTAGCAGAATGAGTTCTGAATGCAAAAGAAATTAAAAATAATCATTCAAGGAAATCCACACCAATGCTAGTGAAATTTAAGTAAAAACAGCATTGATGTTCACAGAGGAAATTACATGACACAAAAGTGTCTGCTGTCAGAAAACAATTCCTCATAATGACTGTGAAAATCTAAGAGTCTAAATATATGAGGTACACCTTAGTTATTTTAAATTCGTGCATTGGATTTAAAGTTTATTATATTGTAAATTCTTGAGTAAATAAATAACTAAATATTGGAGCACGGTCAATATGTGAAATTGTGAAGAGTCAAGTTCAGTGGTTTAAAACAGGCTTAAGATAACTGAAAATAAAGGCTTCTTAAAGTTGGGTCCATCTTTATATCACTATTCATGATATAAAAGTTTTCCAGTTGGCTTAGTTAGAGAAAATTATAGATTTTTTGATTCTGCATCTAGCGTTCTTCTGCTAGTATTTTTGTGCTATTCTGAGTATTTTTAACATTAAAGATAAATTCATGCTTTTTGGTTTCCTTGTAGCATCTGTTTTATGGAAGCAACACACAGTGTGTGTCATGTACTATAGCCAAGGAACATATGCTGCGAATAAACAAGAAATGTATGAATTTGTATTTAACACTAGGAAACTAGTTCTCTCAATAGAGCTAATCTGCTAGAAATAAAAATGCTGCATGGTTCCTGCAGAAATTATATGGGCAATATTAAGAGTAGGACAATATATTCCTGTATTTTCAAGGTTAGCCTCCAAAAATCCCTGCTTAACAGTATGTTGCCAAGCTTTATTGCTGAAACCAACAATTAGGATTTTCTCCCCTGGCACTTTGGCTGATGCATAACGCCTAGTAAAGTGGATAGTGTATGTGTACGAAGCCTTTTGTCTCTAATGTGATGATTGCTATTGAGATCAAGACAGCTGTGATTTGTGGTTAAAAATTCTCACCTTTCCTGCCCTCATCTGCCCAACCCAGAGGCTCTCCATGGAGCCAGCCAGCAATGCAGCTGAGGGGTGAGGTTGTGTTTGGTTTGCCATGCTAGACCATCCCATAAGATGATCCATACACTTGGGATAAGAGAAAAAGTTGGTTTTTCAAATTACTCCATTTCCTTCCTTCTACTGTTCAAAGGGTTGTGTGCCTTTGTCTTTAGCCCCAAAGAGCAGAGGAGGTCTGTTACCCCAAGTGAAGTGAGTGTAGCACCAGAGGAAGGCAAATTATTTTTTTTAAACAGAACAACTCTGCTCATATCATGAAATTAGAGATAGCACCCAATTGCAGCTTTTTACTTCAAGCAACCTCATGGACACAATGCATAGAAGAGACTGGATTTCTCCCTAGGAAGTTGTTCTTCTGCCTGTGATGAAAGTCTTCCATATGTGAGATTGAGATGGAATGATTTCCAACCTAACAGGCAGTATGTGAAATTATATTTGAGAACAAGTTCATTTGGATTTGGGAATGGGAGACAGATTTTTTTTCTGCTTTTAATGTTGAAAAAATAAAATTATTAACATTTGCACATTACTGTACCTTGTAAATTCTTAAATATCAGTTTATGACCAAGACTTGGCATTAAAAATTTTTCTTTATTCTGTTTCTTTTGTACTTGGTCTCCTATACCTTTTCCCTGTAAGTAAAAACCACCCCAGAATGGTTGACAGTTAATTTATAAATTGATTCCTACAAGGATTCCACTTTTAAAACAAAGAAACATATCACACAACTACACCACAAGTCATTTCCCTGACTTGTAATGTGGACAGGGAAAGGGATTTGTGTCATTTGAGGTTTGAGGGTAGAATGAATCTTGATTTGAAATAATGTGCCTACAATGCTAAATATACCATTATGTACTTTTAATATCCAGCATGTTCATCTGAAAGCAAAATAACCTCACACAGAATGGACATTATAGACCACCAGAGATCTCAGGTCAGTTTTTCAGTTTGCCTGTGTGTGTTTAACATGCAACTTCCACATTTTATTGATACTTAGACAAAAAGCTCAATGAATTATATGAGTCAATAGTTAATCATAGTCTACGATTGCTATTAATTTTCATAGCCCAGAAACAAGTTAGATTCACATCTGTGTCTCTACCTGGCTTAATGGTTTTTCTCCTGTGGTTTGACTCCTAGTTACGTTTTATATGTAGATTCAACAATGAATTTAATTACAGTAAGCTCATTAGGAATGGAGCCATTGCTTATCTTAAGTTCTGTAACATAGTGTATATTTACAGCACTGTATAAGCAGTACTTAATAATTAATTCTCTGTACTCTGTTATATTAATGTGAAAGCATAAAAGGATTATCAGAGGTAGGGAGGGCTTTATACTTCTGTGAAGAATACAGAGATGAGTCTCTTTGTAAATGAGAATGGAAAATTAAACCCTGATGAAATATGACCTTTTTTTGTTTCTTTCCAACAGCTTACAGCTGGATATTTTAGAATAAGGCTAGCTTTTTAAACCTACATCAAGTTTACCTTCTCTCAGAATCGTGGTTGATGATGGTGGAAGAATAAGTGAATAGTTACAGAAATACTTATTAAAAGATCAGGTATCTCTAATGTTTTATTACACTACATTGATGAAACATGTCAATGGAAAAAAATAAGATAAACAGGAATAGCTTGCATGATTATATAGACTGAGGAGGAAACAGACTGTAAAAGTAGAAAATTGTTAATATACCTTGTGAAGAGCACAGAAAACAGATTTTCCTTCATTCTCTCTCCTTTCTTCCTTTCTTCCCACCCCCCTCCTTTTCTTTTTATTGTCTTCCCTATCAAAATTTATTCAATGACAAATAACACCACCAAAAATATAAAATCTTTAAAGCTTTCAGAGTTTTATATGAGAGGGCAGTGTTAAATTTACACTATAATCAGTGATGTAGCTAGAAGAGGACTTTTTTTTGTTTGTTTGGAAATTGGTTAAAAAGAAGAAAGCAAATAGGCACAAATGACATTTTCATGAGCACGAATTGATGCAATGTGTTCAGGTAAGAAGAAATGTGCATCACTGTACATTGCCAGCATGAAGCTAACATTTCTGTCATGCTGCAAAGAAATTTAAAGTGACATTCTTTTATTTTCCACAGAGACAGCTGCTATAGTTCCCAGCTGAAAATTGGCCTCAGCTGGCATGCAATAAATGGGAAAACATGTAGATAATAGTCATGAACTGGTGAGCACTGCTGGCTGACCAGTTATCAAACTGCTGATAAGCTTTAGTTGCAGCTGTACCTCAAGATGACACACACGCTCTTTTCCCTTTTTGTCTCTTACCATTTACATTTGCAATAAAATTATGATTTAGTGCATATTAAGACCTAGCTGCCCACCATTGCACCTCTGGAGTAACAAGGCAGGTGAATATTCTACAAAAGAAAATATATCCTTGAGGATTTTTTTCTTCTAATATCAGGAAACTCTCAAAATGTAAGTTCCCTTACAAAAACCAGCTGCAAACACAGATATCTGCTTTTATCAAGCCCAGTCTTCTGAATAAAACCTGTCAGGAGTTTTGCAGTGTACTTCTGCGTGGAGAACGATGCTTTGTCAAAACTAGAGTACTGCATGGAAATAGATTGAATTTGATGGAAATAGAATTATTTTGATGCACTTTCACCAGAGCAGAGTTTGGTTGGGAGTTCGGATTTTAAGGAAACAGTTTCAGGCCACTTTTGCCCCATACATCAGATATGGCAAACCCTCCTACTGCCTGCAGCTGAGCCCCATCATTCACCTGTAACTCCAGGGAATGCTGCTCATGTCTGGCAGGGAATTGCCCCAGGGAGCAGAAGATGTAGAATTTCATTTCCATGCACCCAAGCTGAAATATTTGTTTTCCTGAATTATTTTTTAAAATTTCCTTTACATGGAAAGTGTGTAAAGGAAAGAAAGTGTTTTCTTTCTGAAGAGAAGGAAATATGTTAGTTTTTCCTGCTATAGAAAATTGTATACAGTTATTAGTCCTAATTCCAAAACCAAGAAGTAGGTGATGGTTGAAGGGGTAAAGCAGAAATTATTCAGCAGCAAATATTGATTTCAGTGACAGACATATAAGAATCTCTGTTTTCATAAATTATTTAAGTGGTGAAGTGGGTATATGGCCTGTGATATTTCTGCTGAAGTAATTCAAATAATACTGGGGATATCATTTGACTGTAGGGTGACAATATCTTTCTTGGGCTGAGCTGTCTTTTGCCATGTTGGGTTTGAGCTTTTTCTCTCCTTCACAGCCTTCTGCAGCTCTGCCTCATTGTGCTCGTCTCCTTCTTGGCTCCACACAATTTCTCATGCTCTTTCCTCCCATTCTTACACTCACACTGAGCCACATCTCACAGTAATATCTCAGTCTTTTCTCTGATCCTGACTCTTTTGCTGGAACTCTGTCAGGTGTGATCATTCTTCCTCTGCATCTTTATTCAGGACTTCATTTGGTTTTCCTATCTATAGGCAACCACAGCTGCAAATAGCATACAAAAATTGGAAAATTAATCAATGGGTATATGTGTGTCTAAATATTTGGTGTGTAAGCATGCACATAATTTTAATGAAAAAGGTGTATTAAGAATATTATCTTTATTTTACAGTAAATTCCTTCTTCCACCTCTCAGCCATTCTTGTCCTTTAGTGTAGATGACTGGGAGAAATGTCACCATGCAGCATCCAGCACTTGTGTTTACATACCCAAATTCCACTTAAGCCCTTGAGTCTAGGGTTTCATATCAGCACATTGCCTTCAGAAATCTTCTCCAAGCCAGCAGGAAACACTATGCAAAAGTGATATTTTCTGGCCACAAGGAAAAACAACAGCTTAGCTGCCTATCAAAATTTATATAAAGAAGGGATTCATGCAAATCAAATCTCTAAAGCATGTATTCATATCATGTCTAACAAATGTGAGAAGGAAAACAGAATTTAAGTGTTAATTTAGCTTTTATAAATTGATCAGATGAGTTTTATGGAATTTTGCAACTAAATGAAAAAAAACAGATAAGGAAATAAATAATATTTAGCAGAAAAACAAAGGAATGATGAACTTAAAGGAATCAGTTTTAATACTGTAATATATTAGCCTCTTGAAACCAGAAGACTTATTTTGACTCTTCTTGTCCACTGAAGATGCTCAAGGATACTTTACCAGACTAGAAATAAAACCATCACCATTTTTATGCAATATGCATTTGCAATGTGAAATTATCTGATCCATTCCTATTATCCCAGAAAATTCTCTGTAAACTTGGTTGGGGCTCTTTTTCTCTTTTTTTCTCTTTTTTTTTTTTTTTTTTTTTCTCTCTCTTTCTCTCTCTTTTTCTCTCTTTTGTCTTTTTTCTCTTTTTCTTTTTTTTTCCTTCTCATCAAACCCTATGTGGAATACCCACGAGAATGGCAACTGGAGTTGATGGCTTAGGTAAGGATTTTATTTCTCTGCAGAGTAACCTTGCTGTGGAACAGCAGAGCAGATCAGCAGAGCACTGCGCCCTAATGGTCACATCAGAGAGAGGAAAGAGCAAGTGGAGACCATGCTCCCAGGGCTGGTTACAGGAGGGCTTCAGTTGGAGACTGAAGGTCCAAAGAGCTGAGTGCTGGAGGCAGAAATTCAATTTTGAGCCTCTTGGCAGGTTTGAAATCAATGTTGCCCAAGCATTTCAGAGGGATGTAGCAGAGTATAATGCAAAGATTCAGGAATGATGTCTATTTCCAGCTCTTAGATACATAAAATATTGGTGATACCACTTCAGTGCACCCCAATATATGTAGTGTTATTATACTCACCCACGGCTTTTACTGAAAAGTTTAAACTATATTATTGAGAAATAAATAAATTGTGAATTTAAAGGGAAAAGGATGTCTGAGATTAGATTAATAGGAACATGATTTTGCCAAGAGTAAATGCTTTTGATTGTAGAGAGGTCAAACTTCAAATTTAGGAAGCCTCCACAGAGAGAAAAACATCTATCCTTAAATACGTTTTCTGAGGTTTTTTGTTGCAGTACCAGTAACCACATGGTAGAAACTGCACATTCATTTTCTGAGGAATTCATGGTGTGATAAAGAAAATGAGAGCCTCTGAGGGAATAATTGCTTCACCATGGGAAACTCATGCAACTTAACTTGAACTTTAAATCGATCTGCTTTCATATTTGTTACTGCTGGCATACAGCATTATGAAGAGTAAATTTTGCAGCCATAAAATGGATGTTTTTTATATTATGCAGCATGGTAATGCTGTGACTATTTCTATAAATGTGTGTTTGTTGGGTGGGAGTTTTTTTGCCATCTCCGTTCTAAACAAATTTACATAAAAACCAAAAATACAGAGCTAGGTGCTTTTAATTATGAACAGCAACAGTTGTCCTGAGGTCATGGAAAAGACTTGAATGGTAAATCTCTCCCTATTTTTAAAAAGTTGTCATTATTTTCATTTGTTTCCTGGGCTGCAGAGCTGTGATCATTACCATATTTCGATAGGTGCCCCTGTGTGCTCATGCTATGACTGGGCAGAGGGCTTACAGGATTACATGCTTGATTTCCCCTGAAAGCCTCTCTTCCCAGTAAATATTGTGGCAATTTGAAGGGATTACTTTCTTATGTCCCTTTCAATTTTTCCAGCCATTTTTGATTTGATAGCAGCAGCTGGTAGTCACTTAAGGGTGACAACAGCACTCTCATCATCTCATTGTAAGGTGGACACACACTGTGCTCCCCACATCACAGTCAGGGTTCTCAGGGAGCTAAGGGACAGAGCAGATATGAGAGGAAAGAGATTTAAGTTTTGTCTCAAAGACTGTAAGCTTATTTTTTTTCTTTAAGAAAATGCTACGTACTATATGCCATAATTCCCAATTAATTAAGATTTCTTGGTATCAGCAATATGTTCAAAAAGCTCAGTTAATTCAACTAGGAAGAAATTTTTCATATTTAAGCCATTTTACAGCCACATTTATTCAGGGGGGATGGAAGATTTGCTGTCTTGTGATCTGTGTTTTCATCTAATTGTGCTACCTTCATCTTTTTTTGGCAGAGACCTTCATAATTTATTCCCCATCCTTAAAAACTAAAATACACACATTCTTCTGGCCTTATAGAAGAGGACTGAAAAGAAGAGTGAACCGTGTGAAGCAAAGGGAGTAAATCTACTGAAATATCACCCCAAATAATTTTATTATATGTATAGAGCTGGTATTTAGTCGTGTTGGTTCATCTACAGCTGTGCTTCATCAGGACTGAGTTAAACATTTGAGACTTAAATATATACATTTGACTTAAATGTAAGATTGGGGAATTTATCCTTATTCCTCACTTTATTCAAAGGATTTATTTTTTGGATGATGAAAATGCAAAGAATTGGATCTTCTATTGTAGATAAAGAAGAGAGGTGAAGTAACTTGTCCAATGTCACTTATAAATCTATGAAGGCGTTCGTAATTTGACTATTTTTTTCTTAATCTCAGTACTGAAAATTAATCACATAAACCCTCCTTGCACCTATACAATTGAGTCTGAATGTAAAGTGATTCCTCAGGCATTGTTAAAGCTCTTTAAGAAGAGATCCTACTCATAATTTTCATCTTCAAGAAGCAACTTCTTACTGTGAATAATTCCCTATTTGGACAATATTGATATGTAAAATACACATAGCCAAAATAGCAACATTAATACACACTACTTGTTTTGGCTCATCACCAAGACAGTTTTTGTCAAAAAATGCTTTGGCATCTCGCCTTTATGTTGATGAACTTCTCACTACACCTTGGAACTAATTTTGTCCCCTTTTTTTATAAATGGGAAGCCCATAAATACTGTTCAAGTTAGAACCATCAAGTGGCTTTTGTTATCATTTGTTGGCCTTTTAGAATCATTGAGTAGCTCCATGAAATGCGCAAATGAAAGATCTTAGATGCCAAGTGATCCTTTGAAAAGGCATTGTTTACTGAACAGATATAAAAAGCAAAAATCTAAATACAAATATCTAGGATTAAGTAAAGGCAAGTCTGAGTTTAGGCCCAGCAAAATTGT
Organism: Vireo altiloquus; assembly: GCA_013396875.1. NCBI lineage: Eukaryota > Metazoa > Chordata > Aves > Passeriformes > Vireonidae > Vireo > Vireo altiloquus. Next base: position 1,115,889 of record VZRF01012563.1, read on the forward strand.
AGGTCTGAGAACATCCAGGTACAAATAACTATGGAGCTGTTTCAATATGTCCCAGTATGCTGTAGAAAATACAAAAACGAAATCAGTGTTAAAAAATGCCAGTTTTCTTCTGGCAGGTTTTTTCCTTTATTGGGAGCTCAGTGCTCAGAGGCAATCCCAGACTTCAATATAACTGGAAACAAAAAATGTGTTATTTACATGTTTGAGTTTGGTGTTTTTTATCATTTTCAAACATAATGTGAACAGTGAAAATACTTAGATTTTCCCACTTTAACCAATGGTGTGACTCACAGGTCACCCACAAATCTCTTGCTAAGAGATTTTATCTCTATACAGGGGAGGAAGAAAATGAAGACAATTCATCCACTGTTGATTTGGGAAGTCATTTCAGAATCTTAAATAAAAGGGAATAAATATTGGTAGAAAAGAACATATTTTTGTCTCTGTCAGGTTGGATAGACCCTACGCAGCTTACGCAGCAGGAACAATGAAATAGGCTTATTATGTTTTTATGCCTTTCCTGATTTTTGTGTTCTAGGGAGAAGTAGAAACAGAATTAAAAGAACATCATGAGAAAAATCTGCTTGTATCAACCAGAAAGACTGTAATATTAGATTTGTTTCCAGCTTTCTGTTTTTGTTCTTACTATTAACTTATACCACATATTGTTGATTTAATATTGTTAGTAGGTAAAAAAAACAGATAAGGTTTGATCAGGTAAAACCAGGTAGATTTGATCAGGTAAAAACCTGATCAAATCTACATGTATTTTAAAATGAATTGAAATTTGGAATTTATCTTAGTTTTTGCTTGTCCTCATTACCATTTGCACTCATGACCTGTGATTTGGTGCTTTTCTGTCAAGCTATTCTGGCTCTGCCATCCTATCAGGTGTAGAAGCAGAGGACAGAACGAGATGTCTGCATTCCACAGGGTTTACATTTTCCAATTCTTCATGTAAGTAAATAATGTTAAAATGCCACAGGGATAGTATTCACTGTTTACTTTGTGAGTTGAAATGCCTTTCAAATGTGTGAATAAAGTTAGCAAACTTCAACTCAAGTTATTACAAAATAATATTTTGTCTTTATACTATATTAGAAGTGCTTCACAGTCTTTGTAAGATTTAATTACTTCAGTGCAAAGTAGGGCAGGAGATAATCGTAACTGCATTTTGCACAGGGATTCTCATGTTGTTCCCTTCTGCAATCAGTCATTATCAAGGAAACCCATGTGGTTAGTGAGAAAATCACAAGTAACACTCACCTTGTAAAGGTGTGTAAGGGACCATTACTTTCCCTGATAATCGGTAAAACCTGCTGAAGTGGATGAATGATTCTAAATGGTTTAAATGAATCATTAATTGATTCATTTTAAACCCTAATCCTAAATCTTTCAATGCAAAAGAAATCCCCCTAGGGATACATTCTGAAGAACTTAAGTATTTTCAAAAGTCACTTTGGCCACACTCATGGTTTCTCTGCCTTAGATGTGCAAAGCTGGCAGCTGTGTGGCTTTTTCTGGGAAAAGGCTGGCTTTGCTGTGGTGGGGCAGCTGGGAAGTGAGAATTCCAGAGAGAGTGGGTGAAAAGCACACAGAAATTGGAAAGAAGAGCAGAGTTTGAGATCTGCTGGGTCTCAGAGAGAGCCCAACATCCCATAAGCCTGAACATAATGCCTAAGTCTCTTCTTCTCATAGACCTCATTTTCTCTTGTTCCTTTTACATCCAGGCTCCTCAACTTGTTTATCCTGAAACCCCTTTGTCCTTCCAACCCCATATCTGAGTTATTTTTGGTGCCCTAAAACCGCTGTGTCCCCCAGAAGCTCTGCCACCCTGTCCTTTACAGCAATAAACTCTGCTACTCTCACAGCACTGAACACACAGGTCACACTAAGGGATCCTCAGAATAACTTCAAAACTGAGACAATAGCAAAAAAACAATTTTATGAGAATGTGAGTGGAATGTAAAAAAAGTAACATTTTCCCACATTCATATGACATTCCACATGATTTTATTTGACCTGACATTTGCTTAAAAATCTCTTTTCCTCTGAAACATCTGTTGAAGTAGATTTTGTTTTATAGCAGAATATGATTAGAAAGGTTTCAGTCTATTTTATGAAGAGATTAAAAAAATCTTTAATCTGACAGATTTTCATTTTAATCCCAAATGAGAGGAAAAAGTAGTTAAGTTGTAGCTGTCAGTCCATTGCACTTTTTCTGTTCTTTAGAAAGGTGTTTTCTAATGTGACTCAAAAGATTAAATATTTATACCATTCATCAAACAATTTGTTTCCAAAAGCACTTTTCCTTTACATGTTCATTTTACCTCTAGATCTTATTCTCCCATTGTAACTGAAAATTTTTTCCCCTTCTGTCCTCCAAACTGGCAAGAATTATTTGTAAATTGTAGCTCTGTTTTTCACATCCAGTACTTGCCAGATCCATCAATTTTTAAAAGACTATCTTTCCTGCTCACCCAGCATTCCAGCTCTCTCTTACCAACTATGAAACATGGATTTGTCACCTCTCTGAAAACTTTATCTCATACTTCTCGCATTTATTTTATTCTACACTGATTTTGTCCAACTTTCCCTGAGTCACAGCTATACAATAGGCATTAAAAACCCCATTTATTTGCTTTTCTTCAACAAAGTTCTAAAAACATAGAAGACAATATTTTTATCCAAGAACTTTTAAAATAATATTTACAATGACCTCCTTAAACATATTTCTGAAACCTCCTACTTATAATAAAGGTACCTTTTTACACACATTGTTCATATCATTCCTGATTTCTCAGATTTCATGTGTTATGTGCTTATAAAACCTCTTCTGTCTTGACTCATACTTCTTATTCCTATACTGATTATTCTCCAGGAAAGCCAACAGCAAATGGCATCTGACCTAAACCAGCATAAATAATAGTAAAAAAAAATCTTCTAATTCATATGTCTTTATATATAAAGAGGTTGATTTCCCTTTGTATAAATTTTATAATCTATAAAACCCATATTCAGTACTCCTATTAAAAATTCTCATGTGTAAATTAACTTAAACTAGTTACTTTGATCACTCCCTCACCTTGTCCATAAGATTTATCATCAGAAGTTAAAAAATTCATTGTGTGAAAATGTAGTTCATCTTATAAAGTTGACTGTGTAAAATGTTTAATGGATGTGGCTATTGAGCATAGTGATAAATTCTTGGGAAAGATGCAGAATAAAGACAGCTCGAAATGGCTACATGCCATGTAAATCTAACTACCTAAAATACACCTGGTCTTTTTCTCCAAAGACAAACCAGTTGAGGTCATCCTAATACCCTATGAGCATTAGGAGAGCCATTTATTTACTGGGCTTTTTCAGATACCAACCTGAGGGGTTTATGGATTTTTTTTAATGTGATATGTGGTTACTGCCCTACATGCTGTTGGTGGCAGGAAGGTCTCACTGCCCCAGATGAATCTCACATTATCTTTAGTTTTTGGACATCTTTGAAGGCCACTGAGAGGAAAGACACTGATGCCTTAGGTTTTAACTTTTATATTTTTCAAATCCTGTACTACCCAGTGTAACTCTGCAGTTCCCTGTAGCTCGTTAAGTGCTGTTCTCTCATGCTCACACAGACATAACAAAGCCTCTCCAGCTTGCTCTCCAAGGACACCCAGACCCTCCTGGGCCCAAGAACTGTAAACCTTCATCTTGGGGAAATTCCATCATTGGCTGGGTTTTGGTTGGTGAATTTATGCTGATATCAAAGTGGGAAGAACTCATGAGCTGTCATTGTCCATTTTGGTATGCACTGAGGCAGGACCCTCTGGAGCCCAAAATTTATTTGAAGGCCTTTCAAATAAACACCTCCTTTATTCCTTTATTCCTGTCTAGTCTCTGTTTCTAGGTAGCCATTTAAGGCATGAACACCAAGTGGAAGAGCAAGTTTTTATCCCCTGCTTTTAAACCGTCTATAATAATAGTTCTGACACCTAGGAAATTATGTGAAGAGGGTTTTTTATCCAGATGTCCCCTGTATCTCTTGAGGAGTCCAATTATATCTAAAATAGAGTTACTAATTACATATGCAAAATACCTAAGAAAGCACATTTCAGAGAGCATCAAGATGTTGCTTATGGGATTGAGCAGAGCTTTAATCAACAGGGCCATTTGAAATAGTACTGCACTCTTTTTGCCACGTCCTGTTGATATGGCTGCAGTGCCAATGGACTGCACACACCACACTGAGCTCTGCAGGCATCTTTCACTGACACAGAGGTGTGCTGAAGACATCTGCTCCATTATCCAGAGTAGATCTGTCTTCAGTGAATTAGTATGCAAACTCCCATTAAATTTTCATCTGTACTGGTAAAATAAAGACTTTCTTTTTGATATTTAACTCTATTGTAAGTTAGCTGTCAAACCTTCAATAGAAAACACTATAATTAGGTCTTCATTTTATGACATGTGATTTCACAGACTGAGGTAGATTAGCAGAAGTTTTGACATGGGATTTTACCTTTGAAGAAAGCAGGTTCTGAAAAACTGTTTGTGGTACCTTGTGTTCTACCAACTCCTCTCTGCAGAAATTATCAGTAACCTCTCCAGTAGCCTAGAACTATAATTATTTTTATTTGTCCACTTGAATGTGTTTTTCTTATGTTCACTTTAATACTTGTATTGATTTTTATCAATAAAATATTCCTTTCTTTTTCTTAATCCACATCATGTACTTAAAATGGAAAGTGAAAACACTTTGTTAAGTTTCCTTTTCTATTTGCCATGATGTTTACCTCTTTTGCCTACCTGGTAAGAAAGAAAAAACAGGGCTTTGACCATGTTAAAACAATGTTTTTTCTCTTTCTTAAAACAATTTAATTCTTCTAACAAATAAATTGTTCCATGATTTTCATTTTTATCCTATGTAATTGATTTTTAAATAGTCTGTAATGTTTTTTAGTGGCCTTTGTTTGTTTGTTTGTTCCTAACAATATCAGTTTTATTCCAGCAGTTTCTCACTTGTTGTTTACATGGGGGCTTAAAGAACATACAGAACTTTCTTATTGCATTATAAATTATTACCTACTTGCTCACCAGAAAACAGCATGAATTGCCCAGAGATCTTAAGCAAAGCAGTCTCTTCACAGAGTTCTGTTCAGCAGTTACTGCACCCCAAAGGCTGCATCAATTCCTGTCTTCCTCCTTTGGTGAAAACTGCTGATACTTTATTTAGCTCATGACTTTGAGGCTGGCTGTTCTCACCGGCCCTGCCTGTAGAAGAAAGGCTGCACTCTGTTCAGCCTGTCATGGGGAGAGAGGAAGAACATTTGTAGAATTCCTGAGCAAGGGCAAAAGCGAATGCAAAGAGGGGAGGCCATAGCTGGTATGTCCCAGTGGTATTGCTAACAGCATGTGTGCTTTTCCTTTATTTAATAATTCAAGGGAACAAAGCTAAAAATCAGAAAACTTAAGTCTAGTGCTGAAATACCAAGAGGAGAAGAAAGAGCTGTCTAGCCGAATTCTTGCACAAGAACAGGTAAGCAAGGAAGTTGCTTTCCCCAAGAACAGGTTTGCCAGGCACATATATATATATATACACATATATATATGATGGGTTGCCAAGTCCCATCTCCTTCACAAATGCTTAGGAAAGCTGCTGCAGTGCCAGAACAAGCTTAGGGGTTAGACAGAGGTACTGGAAAAGGAGTCTCTACAAGGCATCAGGAAGACCAGAGACGATGGGTTCTGCTCTTAAGCCTCATTCAGAAGCCACCGTCCTGTACTGCAGAACAATAGGTTTCAAGTGATGTTATTTATCCTGGTTTTAAAACATAATTCATGTTCTGTGTTCTTTAGAATCATTTTCACTGTACCCTAGCCAGTTCCATCAGACTAATAGGGAAACTCACTGACTTCCTCTTTTTCTACCAGATAAGAAATAATCACTGAGGAAGAAGAAAAAGAAAATACAGGCATATGGAAGTGAGTGTACAAAAATAGTAGAGAATGAATCTTATACTAAGAATTTCAGCATTTCTTCAGTGCTGAGCTAATAACTTCAGCTCCAGAATAGCAGGTTATTCTCTAAATCTGAATGTATAGACAGCAGGAGATACCCTGAGGATATCTCTAACTGAGCTACTTGCAGTTTGCAAACTTATTAGACATCACTTGTATTTCCACCAAAAGCTATTAGCTGCTATTAGAAATGTGTAAGTGCTTGATCTGTGCTTGTCTGTAGGTATAAGAAGGAAATACTTCATCCTGGGAATATATACTGGAATCCTCTTATTGAAGATGACTAGGAACTCAGAATAGAACAGAGAGCATTTAAACTGTTCAGGTTTCATCTCTATAAGGCTTTTTGAGGAGTTCTGTGCTGACAGTGTTTCTAAAGCACAGATTGACGCAGCCATATATGTGTTAAATGCCATTTCACAGTTCTACATTATCAAAATTTGTCCTGCTCTGCCATATGCACATAAACTGTAGAGGCTTTCCCACGGACATCACTAGTGCAGACCTTGTTCAGTAGCTTTTATCTTGGGTGGACTAAATTTTTATTCCTCCACCATTACTTAAAATAGCCAGGTTTCAACCCCCTGAATCATTTTATTACAGAAATACTGACAGTCTTTAGTCTGGAAGCATTCATGGCATAGTGGTAACATCAATGTTGATGACAGATGTGATTAGTTTAATGACCATGGTTATCTATTGTCATATTTAAGTGAGGTTACATAATGGAGTTAAATCTACTTTCCTTAATGGCTAGAATTAAGAAACTATGTCACATCTACATTAGGCTTATTACCTGTAATTTGTACAAAGAAACCCCTAACTTGACTAATTACTTCTACTTAATATACCATTAACTAAAAATTGATTGAGACTTAGTAGAGCCTATTTGTGATTTCCTGATTTGTTTAGCATCCCTGTTTGGCCCCTCACATGTGACTTCATTAATGTTTATATTTAATTTGGCTGAAATGATCTGCACTGAGGAGTTGTTTCATTGGTGTACTGTGATGATAAAGAAATTTTGTATATGGATAGCATATGTAATATGCTTAAATTCTTGCATATTGTTTTTCTTCAAGTGTTGTGTTATTTTAGTGATTTGACTCTGAGTTCAACAAAATTATTGGCAAGACAGTAGTCAGCTTCTATGAGTGCTGACTCCTTCTATGCCCACTGACTCCTTCTCCAACTTTCCTTCTGCTCCTTTTAGTCTTCTTCCAAGTACAGTAATAGCTTGAAAACATTTTCTTTGAAAGAAATAAAATATTTCAATCAAATTATTTTTCTTTTATAATCATCTGTTTCTTCATTTTATTTTTAAGTGGAATGAATGATATTATGCAAAAAATAGATAAAGGCAATGTACAAGGTAGGAATAAATCTGCAACTGACAGGGAGCATTGTGGAAAACATAACCCATTCCTAGGCAGACAAAAACCTACTCACTTTAGGCTAATGACAGAGTGCTTTCTCTCTCTAACATTTACTTTGATATTATGTGAAGAAAAAATTAATCTCAATATACAAACCTCAGCCATTCCTCTATCTCTGGGTTCAGCTACTTCTAATATTAAACTTTTCTACTTTTACTTCCTCCCTTAGTCCAAGATGGAAAATAAAGGAGCTGTATCTGTTTTTGCATGGGTTGAAAGACTTTTATCAGAGTTAAGTTGATAAGAAGAAAGGTCACCAGGGCTGCTCTCTGTCCTGCTGTAGGCTCGTGCAGGCTGGCTGAGGTGCCATAGGCTGGCTGAAACACTGTGTGAATAAGGTTACCACCAAATTTTGTCCACAGAATAAAATTAGCTCTTGCGATTTACATTCCTTTACTTAAAAGGATTTTTTCCTATCATCCTTGTACTATTCCTTCCCCTCCCATAGCTCACTGAAGCTGAAGATATCCTTCACATGTCCTTTCTCTTCCTTTTCTCCTCTAACTGGAAAATCACTTTATTTTAAAGGCTTGGCTCTGCACTGAATTGTCTACCAGGGAAAGAAAGTCTATATTCTGGCGACGTCATACGTATTTTACTATATATTTTCCTTAAATCCTGTCTCTTCTCATCATTTTATCACATTCTGAAATTTCTGTAGTCGAAGTGTATTAAGAACACAATATAAAAACAAAAATAGAGACCATAAGAGATCAGAAAAACATCAATTTGGAAAACAAAGTTAATAAAAATTTTTCTGTTGTTTATTTGTATTACTAAACTTTTTGTCTTGTATCACTAAACTTTTTGTCTTATATCCTGTGCAACACAATTCACTGTGGTAATTCCAGAAGGTAGAAAAACGCAGACTGGTAGTGAAAAAAAGCAGGAATTTATAGTTGGCTCCTTAATATCGCTAAACTACAGGAGGAAAAAATAAAGGTGGAAAAGAATTTATCATTTAAAAAATAAAAAAATCAACCCAAGCCCAAAAAATACCCTAACCAAAAAACCAAACCAACACAAAACAAACAAAAAAACCCTCAAAAAACCCCAAACATATGTTTTAAGTCAGTTTCTGAGGATTTTTCTAATGATGATTTTCAAGAGATTTCATTGCATAAGTGGACAAGCAGAGAGGCAACTCAAGTTTCTGTTTGCTGTTGTTCTCTTTATTGCTAAAGGATGTGACAAAAATGTGGCAAATCAAATAAATGATGCTTCTCTTAACAAGAAGAAAATTATCTGTACACCATATTTTCGACATATTCCTCAAATGGAAGGTTAAAATTTAATATGAATAAATATTCTGAAATAAACTTCTTATTGTGTTGAATAGGACAAGATTGTCCCTAAGTCTAAGACCATACTAAAGGGTTTTATCACACTGCCATTTCCACAAATTTTAATGGGAAGTTTGTCTGAATCAGGATTAGGGCACCAGGTATCTTACTAAATTATCCCTTTATGTAGCACTATTAATGTAGGCTGATCCTTTCATCCGTGAACTGAGAAATTAAAAATATATTAATAACAAAGCCTCCATAATAACTGCATTGATGGACAACACATAGTTTATATTTAATCACCTCTTATTCATAATATGTCATAATCATCCATCATGGTAGCAAGAAAATTGTCCAGCCTAACTCCTACACTGAATGTAGTAATGAAAATATAATAGGGGAAAAAAGTTCAAGGGGAAACCTCATTGCATAATTGATGTCATGGACTGATGATCTTACAAAAGATGATGTCTGTATTCTGCACTAAGGTATTTTATTCAAGCACAGATACATGTGTGAAGATGTATAGAAATTACATCTCTCTGACATCTCATGGTAAGACTCTCACATAAAAAATCATGGATTAACTCTCATGAAGGGTTCAATTTCACTGAACAACAAAACCCATCATCTATTTTATATTTTTATTTTTCTCTTGACTTCTTCCAGTTTCTGTGTTTTTAAACTCTCAAGAGAAAAGGATCCTACTTCCTTTTTCTCCCTTACTATTTTATTTAATGCATCGGTCAAAGTAGATCTCATAAACAGCCCTGTTTTGCTTTAGAGCTGTCCTAACCAGCAATCCGAAAGTGTATTCTGTAACTAGAATTTATTTTGCATATTTCTGAGGGTTTTGCAGGTGTAGATGATAATGATCGTAGTTTATTAAGTTCTTTAGTTCATTACCTTGTAATATATTATAAGCAACAACAAGTCCTATTTCTTTTTTCTCTTCTCCCTGGCAGTGGGTTTATTGTGTCATGTTCATCCTCTGACCTCCAGCAGTGTTTTAACTTTCCTAGTTAGGGCCTTGTTGCCAGCTTTTTCTAGGCAAAGGGGAATGCATTTCATTCCATTTAATATCAAGCTGATAGAGTTAGCCTTGTATCACAGACTCATCCTTTGCTGAAGTTATTTCATTCTCATCAGTACCCACTCTGTCAAGACCAGGCCCAGTGTTATGCTGATAAGATCTCTCTACTTCAAAACAGAAGCTTCAAAGATCTTAGTGAATGATGGCATGAGTCATGGAGGCTGAAAATATTGCATTAGCAGCACAATAAAATCTGTCATATAGTCATTGGTTTAGTAAATTTATGTGCAGGAACTTCCACGAGCTTCAATGGGTACATCCACACTTGTGAAGCTGTCTGTATTCTTCTATCAATCAGAGATTTGGGAAGGAAACTATGACAGCTACACTGTTATGATCTTCAGAGTTTCTAAATTAAAAAAAAACAAAAATAATAAAAAAAACCCCAGTGATCTTAATGATCTCAGCAAGGGCAAGCATAAAATAGACTAAAAAATTCAAACTTCTTGACCTGTTAATATACTTATCATCTTAAGAATTTGTACCCAAAAGGTGAGTTCTTACACTGAGAATAATTTGGACTGCAAATTATTTTCTTTATTTTCTCCCCTTTTGTAAAGTATATGGCTAATCCAGTCTGTGAAAACTTCCATTTAGTTTAGAAATCATGGCCCTTTATGACTAATTTCCTGTGCCAAACTATAATTACTTTAATTCTACATTGCTGTAGAGAATTCGAAAACGGGATTTCTTTAGAACAAAATTAACTTATATAATGAGTGAAAAGATAAATCATATTAGCTTAATTACAGTATATTAACATTTTTGTTGCGTATGAATAAAAAATCAGACACTATGAAAGCAGGTTTCTCATAAAAAGAAAATTTATGGAGATTTATGAAATTTTAGGAACTTGCAAAATTCCATTACTTAACATCTCTATTAAGATCTTTACAAGCATACATAATGAAAGACCTCATAAATTATTTAATAAATGGACTTCTGTTTGAAGTCACTTTGATTCAATATGAGCAAAGGATTTGAAGTTAATTTAGAAGAAAGGAATAATCAGTAGTTAAAATAAAGATAGTATTTTTTCAGGATTGTTAAACAAACATAGAACAAGCAAACACTGCCTTAAATGCTTTTAAAATTACTCCAGCACTGATATTTTAAGCATTTATTTTACTTGAAATTTCAATGTATGTCTGACCACGTATTACCTGAAAATCTACTTTGACGACAAATTCTTATTTAATAGAAATTTTAATTTAAAACTGCACCCATTGGAGAGGTTACCTGTCAATAAGGATGATTTACCAGTCAGGACCATTCAGGCTAATGCATATTATCTCAGGGGTTCCTTGTTGTCGCTCAGTAATTTGCCTTCTCACTGATTAATGCTTTGCCTAAAAAGTTAGAAACCTAATGAGCTATTTTTAAAATTTTATCTTTATGAAATATCCTGCAAAATGAAGTAGTGGTCCATGTCAGGATATATTAGTTCTCCTGTCAAATATAAAGGTGATATCAGCATTGTATTTTTATGCCCAAATCTTTTTCTGAGGTTTCAGCTAATTTTTGCTACTCAGTTTTCTCAGAATTCTCCTTATGCATGTGGAAAATTAGCTGGTGGTGTAGGTGAACGTGTGAATAGGATAAGCATTGCATTGTGTCAACATTTTTGTCCAGTGAAGTACCTCTAGGCCACAAACTCTTTTTGTCATGATGCTCTAGAGCAGTGGAATCTGCAGTTACTGTCCCTTTTCCTAAGACATGTAAGTCGTGGAGGTGATGCTGCAGGATGAGTTGACAGTTTGGTTGTGTCAGAATCTCAGAATATTTGTAAGAATCTTATCTGGATGAAGTTGTCTTCTAGAGTTTTGATGATATGGGTTATTTTCAGCAAAAAATTATATTGCTCATGTGCACACAATCTCTTCCTGTGATTGCTTGATTGATATTATCCAATGTGATTAATCTCGTTACTTAATTTAAGAGAACTGAACAATTTTTCTACATGTCTCCAGAGAATCTTCAGTGTCTTCAAAATACATATATGTACAAGAGATTTCTTCAGGGAGAGGGTCTAAGCTCCTTCTCCCTACCTGCTCCCCAGCCCTGAGCAGGTATCTGGCTGTAGTATCCAATTTAGCAACTGTGTATGTTGCCCATAAAAATTTGAAGTAAGAATGACACTGATTAAACAAGACATCTAGTGATGGTAAGGTACACTTCATTTCATTTCATGTTCAAAGGGAATACGATGTCACTTTTACTTTCAGGTTTGCAACCAATTCAACTATAATGTCAAAATCCATTTGACAGAAATTATCAATCAGAATAGATCCTGGAACTAACAAACCCTTTTATGTTAGCAGATCCTAAAATGTTTGCATATTATTCAGTTTTGAGGTTGCTGAGGCTATCTTTCTAGCATAAAGACTTCATGGAAAAAAGCTGTAATTAAACAGATTTGCATAATTCAGACAGGCTTTTTTACCATTGTGTTGAGGTACCCTGAATCTTACTTTGCTGTTAAAAGAGCATCCTGTGTCTGGCTTTGTCAGTGCCATACAGACAATGGACATTCATAGAAAAAAGGAAATAATCCTCTCTACACAGAATAAGTAAACTGTAGCATAAAGAATGTAAAAATAGGTAGCATAAGACCCTGTCTGGAAAGCCATCAGAGATGAGACAAATAGTCAGGTCTAGATCTGAAATCTAATTGCAGTTACAGAAGGAAGAACAGACTGCAGGATGGAGAGAACAGAAACATCTTTTATTGACATCTCACTGTTTAAAGGGCTGAAATTGTCTCCTGCCTTCAGGCAGCTGCTTCAGATGGCCAAGGACGTTTGTCTCCATAGAGCCTAGAGAAAGCATTCATGGAGAAACCTGAAACATCTGTTGCTTGTCAGAGAAACACAAAATGGTTGGAGTCAGAAAGGACCTCTGGAGATCATCTAGTCAAACTCCTCTGCTAAAGCAGGTTCATTTAGGGCAGATTGCACAGGTCCATGTGCAGGATACCCCACATCCTCTCTGGGCAGCCTGCTCCAGTGCTCCGCCAAAGTAGTTTTTCCTTGTATTCAGATGGAAATTCCTGCCTTTTTGTTTGTCCTGTATCTTGTCATTGGGCACCACTGCGAGGGCTGGCCCCATCCTCTTGCCCTTCTATTCTGTTATTTAGAGCTAGACCTTTAACTAATGTTTAAATTTGCTGAAAAATCATAAGCTCAAGGACTAAGCCTGAGGAACTCAGCAGCAGTAGTGAAGGCAATAATATTACAGTACTCTGAGCTAGCATACTAACAAAATGATCAAAGAAAAAATTTCTAGGTGCGAAGTACCAGTATCAGTTCATGAGCAAACTATGCCTCACTACTGGTGTTGCTCTTATCTCCTGTTATGCTTTCTTTAGACTAAGGTGTCTAAAACACGAATATCTGACTCCAAGCATCCTCCCAAAGAATACAATTCTTTCTTTGAAGGGCAGGAGGAGACAATTAATTATCTTTCTGAAGCCCTTCATATCCATTCTGGAGTTATGAGCCTCTTCCTTGCTCTTATGAGGCTTAAATGGTTGAGGTGGTGTTTGAAAATTCTCCCAGAAATTCACAGTCCTCTTCATGTACCTGATGGCTCCAGGAAAGACACTATTACAGTTATGCTAGACAAAAAAAAAAAAAAAAAA